>CM062805.1:570925860-571301564 GCA_031772625.1 Pinus tabuliformis | reverse complement strand
TCTCCCCATGAACCACTGCCAAGAAGCAAACACAGAAAATACTAAAATTTGTTATCTTGTTTATGAATTGTAAAAGCCAATTCTATCTCAGGGAAAGAACACTAAATGATTTTGCATAAAATTCCCAGTGACCATTTGGTAAGGAACTGTTACTCTACCTGTTGGTGTCGCTTTTGCAAGTCTCTTGCAGTTACGTCATTTAATATAGTATACCTATTTAGCAATATCAATCAGTCAATACCTTAATATGAGTAGCATGAACTAAAACAACAAATTTGAACAGAGAAACTGAGAATGCATTTTCAGAGCATTTTACTTCATCTCTCTTTCATTTCAGTTTTTGTTAAGTGTTATTCCAGGTTGCCTTTATTTTATGTCTTATTCAATTTTTCACTCTTACTCATTTTGTACTTTTGAACTTTAGCATTAGACTTCTTATATTTGCTTAGTTTCTTGCTGTCAACTTTTGCTCAAAGGAAAAGCCTTCACACTTCCATATTGTAGTTTTGTTGGATGTACTCCTCAGTCACGTTGCTGCATATAATGCTTGAGGATCAGTATCATGTTTGAAGACCCTGTTCATCAGGCTGCATCATGGAGTATTTTTGGCTTGATAGCCATTGGTTCCAGCTTTTGATGTCTATTTTCTCATTCAGATCATCTTTTGAGGCATCATCTATATTTAGAGACATGATAGCACGTGGCCTGTTGTCATCTCCTGGAGCCTTCATCACCCAGTTTCATGCACATTTTTTCACTTCAGGGGCCATCTCATATATCCCTAGGCAGTGAGGCACAGACATGTATATGGAGGCATGCCACGTCATTAGAGCATGGATTGGGTTGACCATTTTGACTTTGGCACACAATTGACTTCACTGTGCCACATCACATAGATCAAGGGGATTCCTTGCTCAATTGTTTGAGGAGATGAGCCCCCTTTGACCATTGCCATGCTTATGTTAAGGAGCACTTGATCTATGTGTTAATTTCTTTAAACCCAGTTACAAATTTACTGTCTCAACAAATAATCACAGATCTGAAATTAATAATGCTTTCTAATCCGATTTGTAACAATAAATATTCTGAGTTTTTAACCAAATAAATAGCAGAAGCAAAAATACTTGAAACCAAACACATGCAATCACATGCAATAGAGAATAACACAGATATACCTTGGAAACCCCAGTGTGGGGAAAACCAGCAAACATTGGGCTTCTTATTCAGCTTCAGGACTCCGGAAAAATATTTTTTACAGCAGACTTACGAGAATTTGCTCCGGCAAATACACAGCAAAAGATCTTGGCCTTCTCTCTCACTCCCTTGTTCAACCCACACGTGCAGCAAAACAGAACTTGTTTGCACAAGAAAAGCTCAGCCTCACAACCCAAGAGAAAACTCAGCCTATTCGATCCAAGATAACTCTACCTATCTGTTGATCTTGCTTTCCCTGATCTCACTCTAGCTGGCTCAATCTAGCCTTTTCTCACTCGCTGCCAAATACTATGCTCCACTGAATCCCAACTCATGCCAATCAAATTGTGTCTTTCCTTTGGCTCGAACCTCCTATTTAAAATATCAAACCCTAATCTCAAGCAAAATCCCTAATCTCAACTTGCTGAGATCAACGGTTATGACTTAATCTGTCATTGACTTTTCCTTTCTAGTAAAAGGTAACCAGCAATTAAATTAAACTACCGCATAAAGTCTTGACATAGGAAATCCATTAATTAATTGTCGTAGGAGATAATCACTGTGACTCATTGCATGTCCTCACACCTGGTTCATGCATAATAACCTTCCAAACTACAATCTCAATGCTTCCTCTTAGTGAGGAAGGCGTTTTGCACAACACCCAACTTATCTCTAAAGAATACAAATTTTCCCTTTATCAAGGCCTTTGTCAAGATGTTTGTTGCTTGCTCGTTTGTGGGAATGTACTGCAGCATTATTGTCCCGTTTTGCACACAATATCTAATGAAGTGATATTTGATCTCAATATGCTTTCCCTTGTCATGGAATACTAGATTCTCAGAGAGTTTAATACAATTTTGATTATCACAGTGAATGATAGTCAAATTTAGCTCCTGATCAAAAATCCCAACAAGGAGCTTTCAAAGCCAAATTGCATCGCTTGCTGCCATACTGGAAGCCATGTACTCGGCCTTTACAAAACTCAGTGCAACTAAGCTCTCCTTCTTGTTGTACCAAGAGACTGCTCCTAATCCTAGACTAAAATTGCACCTAGAAGTGCTCTTCCTATCAGAGGTATTCTTGCCCAATCTACATCGGTGTACCCCTTCAGCTTCACTCCACCCTAATAGATATAACTCAACTCATACTCAATTGTGCCTTAGAGATATCTCAAAACATGCTTCGCAACCACCCAATGCACTCACTTAGGCTCTACCATAAACTGACTGAGTCAATTCACTGCAAAACAAATATCTGACCTAATATTAACCAGGTACATAAGAGATCCTACCAATTGTTTGTATAAAGTCGAGTCAAATGCCTCTAATCTGGAAGCATTGATCTTCTTCCAATTGGTCACAAGTGGCGTAACCATGGGTTTGTTGTCCTCCATACTGAAACACTTCAAGATCCCAATTGTGTATTTCACTTGTCCAAGGAAAATCTCTCCCTCTATGTCACACCTCTAGCCTCAGAAAGTAGTGCATCAGCCCCAAATCCTTCATCTTGAACTTTTTTGCAAGATACCTCTTGCAGTTCACTATAACCTCCTCAAACCCTGTGAAAAAGAGGTCATCAACATAAAATACCAATATGAGAGGCTCACCCTTCACCTAAATGTAGTACAGGTTTGGGTCTGCCTCACTCTTGGTGAAGCCCACACTCTATAAATAACTTTCAATATGTGCATACCATGCCCTGGGAGCCTACTTGAGCCCATACATCGCTCTCCTCAACCTGCATACATGGGAATCCTTCCCATGCACTTCAAAACCCTTTGGTTGTGTTGAAGAATTAAGGGCAATCAAGTATCGTATGATTCTTCTTGACTTGATAACAATTTGTGGAGTCTTTTTACTTTTCTTGTTAGCTTAATCTTCTTCTTCTTATTATTAATGCATGTGTGTGTACTTCATCAAACTACTATCAAAACATAAGAACAAGAACACATGATGTTGGCTCTCTGCCAAGGCCAAAACCTTTCTTCTCTTGAGAGGAAAACCCTTTAGTAAGTTTCTCTTATTGAAGCTTCTTATTGATCAATGCCAAACCCTAGACCCCTGACAAGAATATCCTCCAAGCACAAGTCAAGTCCTTTCTCCTTTCTGCACTTTGTTCCCCGACACTTCCTTCTTCCGACACTTCATCCTCCTCCTTCCGGCACTTCATTCTTCTTTCAACTGTTGGTAAACCTTGTTGCACTTGCTCTAGAAGAGGTACCTTTGATGAGACCCTTTCCTTATGATGATCCCTTTCTTCTCTTCACCAACCAATGAACTTGTATGACTGTAATGGGAGGGTTGTTATGACAGCAAAGACAACCTCTTTACCTTCGCACGTGTGATTGTTTTCCTTGTGATGTTGACCTCTTCCTTCTTCGCTTGAGAGAGTTCCTTCTATGCTTGAGTGAGGGGCCTTATAGGCCTACTTAGATTGCCCAACCAACGAAGTTATGTGACTGTGATGATAGTGTTGTAATGACCGCAGGAAGAGGCTTTGTTTCTCGCACATGTGACTATTTTCTACCCTAGAAAACAGTCCTCTTAACTTTGGCCTAGACTTCACCTTGTACGCTACACTAGAGGCTCCCTTTCTTGTCACTTGATCACCCTTTACTCGTACCTTTTCTTCGCTGATTTCAGAGGTGGATTATGTTATCTTTGGAGGAGTGGACAACCTCTATATATAGAGGATTGTCCCTCCTTTAGGCTGACTTGCTATCTATAGCTCGGATTGCTTCTTTGGAGGATTCTTTGCTTTGGAGGAGGCTTGACTTTGCTTGGAGGGTTATTCTTTGACTCTTATACAAACATATACACGGAGTAACATGCCCTTAAGGTATTCAATCATTTTCTTTTGACTCCTTGACTCACCTATAGCACTTAACATGTGCTAGACCTATTTCAATGAGAAAGAAACTCATTGAATATATTATAAAAATAGTATTTCTTTTCTTGAATAAGTACAAATATCAAAAGCACATTTATGAAGACCGAACCTAGTTACATTTCCTTCAACACTCCCTCTTAACTAGGGAGGTATTCATAGAACATTACAAGGTGTGTTTGGCTATGTTTCAATCTTGAAGAATTCACATAAGAGAAACCGGATTGGCAATCCATCTGATATAGCATCATAGTAACCAACATTGCTTCCACAGCAAGGCTTTGACTGACAACTCTATCTGTCAATAGATTAGAGCATAATGTTGGCGAGACCAATGACTTATAGACACCTTAGTCATTGTCTCTCAAGGTGCATACCCACCCAGGTGTTCACTAAGTATGACCTTCTAGCACTATTCTTATCTTGGGTTCCTAACCCTCAAAGAATATCGGTCCTCTTGCCGACTCTTGTCTTGGATGCCCTACACATCCTCAAAGAGTATCAGATATCAGAATATTACCCAATCCTCCCATTCTTTCTTCCCAAGTGAAGACAAGAATGTTGTGTCTATCACTTCCTCTCAATTGAGGAAGACATGCCCAAGTATCCTCTGACAAGGTACTTGTCCAAGTTCCTTTGTAATTGGGAACTTGTTATAACTCCCTCTTAGCTAGGGACTTGTCCATTCATCAGCAACTTCTTCTCTATGAGTCCTTTAGCTGCTTGATCTTCTTGTTGTTGAAGGAAATGTAACTAGGTTCGGTCTTCCCAAATGTACTTTTGATATTTGTACTTATTCAAGAAAAAGAAATATTATTTTTATAATATATGTCAATGAGTTTCTTGCTCATTGAAATAGGTCTAGCACATGTTAAGTGATATAGGTGAGTCAAATGGTCAAAAGAAAATGATTGAAGACCTTAAGGGCATGTTACTCCATGTATATATTTGTATAAGAATCAAAGAATAACCCTCCAAGCAAATTCAAGTCTCCTCCTAACAAAGACACCATCAAAAGAAGCAATGGCACCATTAAAAGCACCTATCGCAGCAAAGAAAGTCAAGTCGGCCTCAAAGCAGCAAGTCAGCCTACAAGTCGGCCTAAAGGAGGGACAGTCCTCTATATATAGAGGTTGTCCACTCCTCTAAAGATAGCGAAGATCATCTTTGAAATTAGCGAAGGTAGGAAGCCAAGTAAGGGGTAATAAGACAAGAAAAGGGTCTCCAAGGCAGCGAAGAAAGAAGGAAGCAAACCAAAGTGTTAAAGGGCCAATTACAGCCACACGTGCAAAGAAAGAAGAGTTGTCTTTGCGGCTATAACAACAGTAACCTATAGTCAACCATATCTCATTGATTAGGGTTGAAACTAGGCCTACAAGGCCTCTCACTCAAGCATGGAAGAAGGCTATACAAGTGAAGGGAGAAGGAGAAGTTTGACATAGTTTTTGTGAGGAGATTCCCTCACACGTGCGAGGAACTAGGGCTGCATTACTGCTGCTCCAAGTATGTAATATTTGTAAAAGAGAAGAAGGCTCGGTTGGGAGACAACAAGGTCATCTCCTTAAGTTAGAAAGGCTCCATCACAAGCGAAGGAAGAAAAGGTCAAGGAACATTCTAGAGTGTACAATAGAAGGTCTCTACAGTTGCCGGAAGAAGTGTCGAAGGAAGAAAGACAAAGTGTTGGAAGAAGGAGGACGAAGTGCTACAAGAAGAAGTAATCTTGAAAGGGCTTGACTTGTGCTTGGAGGATATTCTTGTCAAGCATCTAGGGTTTGGCATTGATCGATAAGAAGCTTCAATAAGAGAAAATTACTAAAGGGTTTTCCTCTCAAGAGAAGAGAGGTTTTGGCCCTGGCAGAGAGCCAACATCTTGTGTTCTTGTTCTTATGTTTTTGGTAGTAGTTTGATGAAGTACACACACATGCATTAATAATAGGAAGAAGAAGATTAAGCTAACAAGAAAAAGTAAAAAGACTCCACAAATTGTTATTAAGTAACGAAGTATCACACTACACCTAATTGCCCTAGATTTCAACATGGTATCGAAGCTAAGGTGACACATCAAGGAAAGGGCAACTCAAGAACACTTATAAAGGAAAACCATCTACAAGGTTGAAGCATCAAGGCAAATCTACTCAAGGAAAAGAAGGCCTATCACCTATCATTCACCAAGGAAGGCTACATAGCAAGAAGAAGAGCCTTACATAAAGGCACCTACAAAGAAGAGCAGTTTGAAGCAGGACCTACATCAAGCTACAAGTCATCAAGCAAATCTCATCATAAAGCAAGTCCACTTGAAGAAGGCAACTTGAAGAACATCAAGATCCTAGGACAACAAGCCATCAAGTCTTCAAGGAGAAAGCAAGTCTACTACATCTCAAAATCTATCAAGTAAGTACATGTCCCCTTCTGAATATACATCAATGTATTTTTGCAAGGAAAGCAATAAATTGGTAGGTACCGATAACTTTCTTGCATGGAAGAAGAGGACTGATTTATTTCTTACGGAGAATGAACTTCTAGAACATGTCAAAGGGGATATCACTATCCCTGCTAAGGAACAAACTCAAGCCTTAGCTAAGTACAATAAGGATGAGACAAGAGCTCAAAGGATTCTAATAGAATCAATCAAAGACTCTCTTATTCCTTATGTCTCCAAATTTGAAACATCAAAAGAAATTTATGATAAGCTAGTAGAGCTATTCTCGTTATCCACAACCGGAGAAGTAATATCT
Organism: Pinus tabuliformis; assembly: GCA_031772625.1. Lineage (NCBI taxonomy): Eukaryota > Viridiplantae > Streptophyta > Pinopsida > Pinales > Pinaceae > Pinus > Pinus tabuliformis. The sequence goes on along the minus strand of CM062805.1, from coordinate 571,294,749 downwards.
CTAAGGAATGAACTATACAAGATGAAGATAACAAAGGAAGGAATAGCACCCTACTTCATGAAAATCTCTAAAATGAGAGATCAACTTCAAGAGCTTGGGGAAGTCATGTCTGACAGAGAAATGATAATTGTATTACTCAATGCTCTACCTAAGGATTGGGTCAACTTCACATCAAGGATATGTGCCAAGAAGGAAGCAACCACACTCAGTAAAATGTGGTCTCTATGCAAGATAGAGGAAACCAGACTTAAAGCAAAAGAAGATGTGGGATCAAAGGAGCAAGCATTTGCTACCATGGCCAAGAAAAAGGGAAAATTTGGCAAATTTGGTCCATGAAGAACAAACAACAAAGACATGTCCAAAATCCAATGTTTTGGATGCCAAGAATATGGACACTACAAAAGGAATTGTCCTAAGCTTAAGAAGGACAACAACAACAAAAGAAAGAGGGAAGAAGCTCACATGACTCAAGAGGTGAAAGAAGAAGAAAAGAAGCAAAAGAAGGAAGATCCTCCAGATCTCTACTATGACTAAGAGCTCTTTACTTCAAGTCTTCTTTCAAGTTTTTGAGTAGGATAGGAGCATGTAGGAATAAAATAAAGTTGCATGGCTAGAAACATCTTCTAGAATCTAGAAACATGAAGTACAAAGAGTTCTAGATACTCATGTAGAAAGAGCATTTATAAATGAGATCAAAAATGCATGGTTAGAAATATCTTCTAGAAAGTAGGAGCATGATGAACATAGAAGATATTCATGAAGAAGGAGCATACCTAGAATAGGACCTCATCCACTATGAAAGAAAATTGATCATGAAAAAGAATCTTAGAAGACCTCCATCATCAAAAGAAAAGAAACATTTGCAAGGCAAGGGTCTTTAAGATCCTATGATGGAATCTTCAAAAGAAGGTTCATAAACCAAAGCAGATGTCTCATTAGGAATCCCATTCATGGGATTCAAGAAAATGATGATATGCAGGCAAGCTAAGATGAAGCAAGAAGGGCCACACCAAGGACAACCAAATGAAGCTAAGATGATCAAAGGAGAATCAAGATGAGGTATGTATGCATCAAAGTTTAGTCATGTTATCATTTGTATATTATTGAATCATGGGAATAGTTCTATAACATGATCAAGTATGAAAGAATCTCTTTCACCAAGAACATGCTCGAAGGCATGTACTACAATGCAATGAAGGTCAACAAAAGAATATGCTCACATAATGGAGTATAAGATTGTTGACTACAAAGAAAGAAGAAATGTTGACTAGTCCAAGAAGCAAGCAATGAAGAAATCCTCTCAAAAGAAGCATAAGATGGTTGAACTATCTATCTAAGAAGAAGCGAATGAAGAAAGAGATCAAGCATGTGAAGAACACCATGATCACCGAGAATCACGATCTGACAAGATGCTCTGAAGATATCTCCCGAAAGAAGGTAGGACAACTCTGACAAAGGAAGGAAGAACCCTTGACACTTATGAAGGCCTTGGAGATATGAAAGATACAGATAACTGATTCTACTCTACAAAGATGTCGTGATGAAGAAGCCATCCAGCAAAAGAAAAAGAAATGTTGAAGCAATATCAAGATGAAGTCATGATGGGCTACTAGGTCGAAGCATGTAAACAAGCAAGTACAATGAAGCATCCATGAGAAGAGTATTCTGAAGCATGGACAGATGACAAAGGAGTAGCCAGATGACAAGAAAACCTGATGTATGGCAAGAAAGACACTTTCCACGAAGGAAGCAATGACATGACAAACCAGGAAGGAAAGTGATCAATGGATGGTGCCCTACCTAGAAGAAGTTTGAACAAAGACTTCATGACATCAAGCAAGAAAGGAGATCAAGCAGTTGAAGGACCCACGAAGAAGAAGTTGTTGATGAATGAAAGAGTCCCTAGTTAAGAGGGAGCTCTGACAAGTCCCTAATCAAGAGGGAGTTTTGGATCACCCCTGATTACAAAGGAGTGACATTTGTGTTTTTCCATCTCATGGATCATGCACTAGACCAGGACTAACAGTCGTAAGTCTAGATGAAGGCCATGAATGGAAATATAGACACAAGATAGACACAACATTCTTGTCTTCACTTGGGAAGAAAGAATGGGAGGATTAGGTAATCATCTGGCATCCGATACTCTTTGAGGATGTGTAGGGCATCCAAGACAAGAGTAGGCAAGAGGACTGATATTCTTTGAGGGTTGGGAACCCAAGATAAGAATAGTCCTAGAAGGTCATACTCAAAGAACACCCGGGTGGGTATGTACCTTGAGAGACAATGATGAAGGTGTCTATAAATCATTGGTCTTGCCAGCATTGTAGCTCATGATCTCATGAAGAGATGGAGTTGTTAGTCAAGGCCTTGCACTATGACAATGTTGATTGATATGATGCTATAACAGATGGATTGCAAATCTAGTTTCTCTTATGTGAATTCTTCAAGATTGAAACATAGCCAAACACCTTGTAATGTTGTATGAATACCTCCCTAGTTAAGAGGGAGTGTTGAAGGAAATGTAACTAGGTTCGGTCTTCATAAATGTACTTTTGATATTTGTACTTATTCAAGAAAAAGAAATATTATTTTTATAATATATGTCAATGAGTTTCTTGCTCATTGAAATACGTCCAGCACATGTTAAGTGCTATAGGTGAGTCGAGTGGTCAAAAGAAAATGATTGAAGACCTTAAGGGCATGTTACTCCATGTATATGTTTGTATAAGAATCAAGTAATAACCCTCCAAGCAAAGTCAAGTCTCCTCCTAACAAAGACGCCATCAAAAGAAGCAATGGCACCATTAAAAGCACCTATCGTAGCAAAGAAAGTCAAGTCGGCCTCAAAGCAGCAAGTCAACCTACAATTCGGCCTAAAGGAGGGACAGCCATTTATATAGAGGTTGTCCGCTCCTCTAAAGATAGCGAAGATCATCTCTGAAATTAGCAAATGTAGGAAGCCAAGTAAGGGGTAATAAGAAGACAAGAAAAAGGTCTCCAAGGCAGTGAAGAAAGAAGGAAGCAAACTGAAGTGTTAAAGGGCCAGTTACAGCCACACGTTCGAAGAAAGAAGAGTTGTCTTTGCAGCTATAATAGCAGCAACTTACAGTCAACTGTATCTCATTGATTAGGGTTGAAACTAGGCCTACAAGGCCTCTCACTCAAGCGTGGAAGAAGGCTATACAAGCGAAGGGAGAAGGAGAAGTTTGACAATAGTTTTTGTGAGGAGATTCCCCCACATGTGCGAGGAACTAGGGTTGCATTACTGCTGCTCCAAGTATATAATATGTGTGCAAGAGAAGAAGGCTCAGTTGGGAGACAACAAGGTCATCTCCTTAAGTTAGAAAGGCTCCATCATAAGCGAAGGAAGAAAAGGTCAAGGAACATTCTAGAGTGTACAATAGAAGGTCTCTACAGTTACCGGAAGAAGTGTCGAAGGAAGAAAGACAAAGTGTTGGAAGAAGGAGGACGAAGTGCTACAAGAAGAAGTAATCTTGAAAGGGCTTGACTTTTTCTTGGAGGATATTCTTGTCAAGGGTCTAGGGTTTGGCATTGATCAATAAGAAGCTTCAATATGAGAAAATTACTAAAGGGTTTTCCTCTCAAGAGAACAGAGGTTTTGGCCCTCGCAGAGAGCCAACATCTTGTGTTCTTCTTCTTATGTTTTTGGTAGTAGTTTGATGAAGTACAAATACACGCATTAATAAAAAGAAGAAGAAGATTAAGATAACAAGAAAAAGTAAAAATACTCCACAAATTGTTATCAAGTAACGAAGAATCACACTACACCTAATTGCCCTAGATTCTTCAACACTTCTTTCCTTTGATGTCATGAAGTCTTTGTTTGAACTTCTTCCTGGTAGGGCACCATCCATCGATCTCTTTCCTTCCTAGTTAGTCATGTCATTGCTTCCTTCGTGGAAAGTGGTCTTCTTGTCATATATCAAGTTCTCTTGTCATCTGGTCATTCTTTGTCATCTTGTCTATGCTTCGGACTACTCTTCACATAGATGTTTCTTTGTACTTGCTTGTTCCCATGCTTTGATCTAGTAGCCCTTCATGACTTCATCCTGATATTGCTTCAACATTAAATGGTGCTTTTGTTGGATAGCTTTTTCATCATGACATCTTCGTAGGGTAGAATCAGTTATCTGCATCTTTCATATCTCCAAGGCCTTCACAGGTGTCAAGGGTCCTTTGCTCTTTTTCTTCCTTTGTCAAAGTTGTCATGCCTTTTTTCGGGAGATGTCTTCAATGTATCTTGTTAGATAGTGATTCTTTGTGATCATGGTGTTCTTCACATGCTTGATCTCTTTCTTCATTTGCTTCTTCATGGATAGATTGGTCAACCACCTTCTACTCACTGTGGGAGCACTTTTTCATTGCTTGCTTCTAGGACTAGTCAGTGTTTCTTCTTCACATGCTTCTTAGTCAACAATCTTATACTCTTTATGTGAGTATTTCCTTTTGTTGGCCTTCATTTTATTGTAGTACATGCCTTTGAGCATGTCATTGGTGAAAGAGATTCTTCCCTACTTGATCATGTTATAGAACTATTCCCATCACTCAATAATATACATAATAACATGAATAAACTTTGATGCATACATACCTCATCTTGATTCTCTTTTGATCATCTTAGCTTCATTTGGTTGTCCTTGGTGTGGCCCTTCTTGCTTCATCTTAGCTTGCCTTCATATCATCCTTTTCTTGAATCCCATGAATGGGATTCCCAATGAGACATCTGCTTTTTTTTATGAATCTTCTTTTGAAGATTCCATCATAGGATCTTGAAGACCCTTACCCTGCAAATGTTTCTTTCCTTTGGTGATGGAGGTCTCCTAAGATTCTTAATCACGACCAATTTTCTTTCATTGTGGATGAGGTCCTATTCTAGGTATGCTCCTTCTACATGAATATCTTGAGCTATATCTACCATGCTCCTATATTCTAGAAGATATTTTTAACCTTGCATTTAGTTCTATTTATAAATGCTCCTTTTACATGAGTATTTCGAACTCTATGTACATCATGCTTCTAGATTCTAGAAGATGTTTCTAGCCATGCAATTTTATTCTATTCCTACATGCTCCTATACTACTCAAAACTTTGAAAGAAGACCTTAAGTAAAGAAGTAGACTTAGTCATAGTAGAGATCTGAAGGATCTTCCTTCTTTTGCTTCTTGTCTTCTTCTTTTATTTCTTGAGTCACATGAGCTTCTTCCCTTTTTCTTTTGTTGTTGTTGTCCTTCTTTAGTTTAGGACAATTCCTTTTGTAGTGTCCATATTATTAGCATCCATAGCATTGGATTTTGGACATATCTTTGTTGTTTGTTCTTCATGGACCAAATTTGCCAAATTTTCCCTTTCTCTTGGCCATGGTAGCAAATGCTTGCTCCTTTGATCCCACATCTTCCTTTGCTTTGAGTCTTGTTTCCTCTATCTTGCATAGAGACCACATTTCACTTAATGGGGTGGCTTTCTTCTTGGCATGTATGCTTGATGTGAAGTTGCCCCAATCGTCAGGTAGAGCATTGAGTACTATAGTTTTCATTTCTTTGTCAAACATGACTTCCCATAGCTCTTGAAGTTGATCCCTCATCTCAAAGATCTTCATGAAGTAGAGAGCTATTCCTTCCTTTGATATCTTCATCTTGTACAATTCATTTCGTAGAGATATCACTTCTCCGGCTGTGGTTACCGAGAATAGCTCTACTAGTTTGTCATAGATTTCTTTGGATGTCTCCAACTTGGAGACATAAGGAATGAGAGAGTCTTTGATGGATTCTATTAGAATCCTTTGAGCTCTTGTCTCATCCTTATTGTACTTGGCTAAGGCTTGAGTTTGTTCCTTAGTAGGAATAGTAACATTCCCTTTGATGTGTTCTAGGAGTTCATTCTCCTTGAGAAGTAAATCAATCCTCTTCTTCCATGCAAGAAAGTTATTGGTACCTACCAATTTATTGCTTTCCTTGAAAAAAGACATTGATGTATATTCAGAAGGGGACATATACTTACTTGATAGATTTTGAGATGTAGTAGACTTGCTTTCTCCTTGAAGACTTGATGGCTTGCCTTCCTTAGATCTTGATGTTCTTCAAGTTGCTTTCTCCAAGTGGACTTGACTTGATGATGAGAGTTGCTTGATGACTTGTAGCTTGATGTAGGTCCTTCTTTGATCTGCTCTTCTTGTAGGTGCCTTTGTGTAAGGCTCTTCTTCTAGCTTTGTAGTCTTCCTTGATGAATGATAGATGGTAGACCTTCTTGTCCTTAAAGTGGTTGAGACTTCTTGGCTAGATGCTTCAACTTTTGTAGATGTTCTTCCTTGATGAGTGTTCTTGAGATGCCCCTTCCTTGATGCGTCACCTTACCTCTGATACCATGATGAAGAATCAAGGGCAATCAGGTATAATATGATTCTTCTTAACTTGATAACAATTTGTGGAGTCTTTTTACTTTTCTTGTTAGCTTAATCTTCTTCTTCTTATTATTAATGCAGGTGTGTGTACTTCATCAAACTGCTATCAAAACATAAGAACAAACACATGATGTTGGCTCTCTGCCAGGGCCAAAACCTCTCTTCTCTTGAGAGGAAAACCCTTTAGTAAGTTTCTCTTATTGAAGCTTCTTATTGATCAATGCCAAACCTAGACCCCTGACAAGAATATCCTCTAAGCACAAGTCAAGTCCTTTCTCCTTTTTGCACTTTGTTCCCCGACACTTCCTTCTTTCGGCACTTTGTTCCCCGGCACTTCGTCCTCCTCTTTCTGGCACTTCATTCTTCTTTCAACTGTTGGTAAACCGTGTTTCACTTGTTCTAGAAGAGGTACCTTTGATGAGACCCTTTCCTTATGATGATCCCTTCACTTCACCAACCAAAGAACTTGTATGAATGTAATGGGAGGGTTGTTATGACAGCAAAGACAACCTCTTTACCTTCGCATGCGTGAATATTTTTCTTGTGACGTTGACCTCTTCCTTCTTCGCTTGACAGAGTTCCTTCTACACTTGAGTGAGGGGCCTTATAGGCCTACTTAGATTGCCCAACCAATGAAGTTATGTGACTGATGATAGTGTTTTGATGACGGCAGGAAGAGGCTCTGTTTCTCGCATGTGTGACTGCTTTCTACCCTAGAAAACAGTCCTCTTAACTTCGGCCTAGACTTCACCTTGTACACTACACTAGAGGCTCCCTTTCTTGTCACTTGATCACCCTTTATGGATAAGCTACCTATAATTTTATTTATTCTTGCATATCAACATCATTGATGAGATGGAAATAAAAAAATGACAACACTTGACTACTTAATACGAAAGCTAACTTGCTGATACATTACAAATATGTTATATGAATTTAAAGATCAATCTGATAAATGGTAAGTTGATAGAAATATAAGGAACTATTATTTCAATACAATAAATTTTGAATATAGCGATGCATTTGTTATAATGCATGGACAAGTGTTTATATTGCAGATGATATCGTTACCAAAACAACCACATGATAACAAGAGCTCCAAGAACAATTAAAGCTCAATAAGATTCCATGATAGGGTCTTGACCTTAGTCCCACTGGGAGGGGTGGAGGTATTACCCACCGTTTATCCTCCAAAACATGGAATCATGGGAGGATTATGTGAGACACACTCCCCTAAATATTTGATGATGACTGTCGGATGCCTACTAGGAAATCAGGACGATATAGTCGACATTGTCACCCTTAGAGTCTATGAATGGTTAGGTCGGTATAGTTGACGCCATGGCATACTCCAATAGAGGACGAATAGGATGGGAGTGGAAGATATTAGGAAGGATAGAATGATTCTAGAATAGCTTGGGAACCCGGCTGAGGCAGGACATAACTATTATAATTGTAAAATTATAAATATTTAGAACACAAATTTTAAGTGCCCTCACATTAAACAAAAAAACATTCAATTATAAAACACAATTCTTATGTAATTATACTAATCACTAAATAATTATTGACTTACTATATAAACCCTAACTTCAAGATGTAGTTTTCTAAAGGGGGGTGTGTGTAATGACCCACCTACAATTACAAATAGAATGTGAATATTCACATGCATATGAAGCTTGCATATGATAGCTATATATGCATGCATCGCATGCACTGTACTAGTATACGCACTAACTATGGAACATGTCCAAGTATAAGGTAATTAATTAATTATCGAAGTAGTAGCTAAATACCAACGTACCAGAATCTAATGAATATACTTGTGGAGTACTTGTTATCCCACCATCATTATATAGTTAGTACATTATTCAAGATATATAAATACAAGGGTTTTTGATTGATTAAAAGAAATTATATATTATATATTACATATCAAATGAAAAGAATTAACTATGTAAATCTATAAGTTCTAAAGTTGAACTATTAAAATTTAAATAGGAAACTATATTATTATTAAAAAAAACTTTAAAAGGGTATAGTTTTATAAAACTATAAAGTGATAAATTCAAACTATTAAAGCAATTAAAATAATTAATGAACCAACTCAATTCAATTAAATCATATATGGTCAAAGGCGGCCACCATTTAACAAAAAAAAAAAAATATATTCTTCTATAAGACGGTGAACGTATGCGTAGAGGTAAAGAAACCTCTACTATTTAGGAGATGAAGGGGGGGTTTGGGGAGATTATTCGGGAGTTTGTTTTCGGTGACATAAAGGAGGAATTTACCACAAAGAGCCACAAAAAGAGTGTGAAGACTTGATTGTTATTGAAGCTTTTGGGCACGGGGGCTAGAGTGCTTCAATTTTGAAGTATTTTGAAGCTAGGTACCGAGAATGTGCCCAGTTTGGCAAGAAGGTTTTGGTCATTTTGGTTACGGGAACAAATTTGGAGCTACTACAGCTTGGGATCGACTTCAGACACAGGAGCAAGGTATGTATCTATGAATTAAAGTGATAAAACCCTGTTTAAATTGAATTTGTTAAATTTTGGTAGAATTTAAAGATTTAATTTTGGTATGGTCCTCACAATGTGCCCAAATCTGACTCTCTACCACTAGAATGAATTTGCTTAGCCTCCTGATAATTTTCCCTACCTCTAGCCCCTGAATCGAACTCCTCTCTAGCTGAATCGCACTGCCTCAATGGAGGTTCTGCATAGCCTCTGCACAACCTCTCTATGGAATTATGCGGCCTCCCTTTCCTGCACTAGAAACTGACTGGAAATGCTCTGGAATCCTCCTACTGCTCCCTCAATCACTGTTTCTCTAGCTCGATCTCACTTCTTTGCTAAATCATTGCAATTGGATAGCTCGGTCTGCTAAGGAAACTCACTCTCCCTCTTGCTCGATGTCTATTCAATGTGTCTATCTCCATCCCATCGATTTGCTCTTATAATCTCTCATTGGAGCACCAACGAACATGATTAAATCGTTATCAATGGCTAAGATCATCTTAGACTTGATCTGGGTGAGTCTCTAGAGCTTTCTCAACCTTTCTCAATTAATTGTTGTTAATTAATCAATTTTCCCAAGTTAAAGTTAGGCAGTTTTAATTTTTGATCAATTAACTTAATAGAGTGGTCTTTAAGTGTTTTCTCTCGAAACCTTTTATGATTTTTGGAGATCTTGTGTTCTTTAGCCTCTCTGACACAAATCGACACTAGAACACATGTTCGATGCTACAAAAACTAACACCAAATACTACGCTCCACTGAATCCCAACTCGTGCCAATCAAATTGTGTCTCTCCTTTGGTTCAAACCTCCTATTTAAAATATCAAACCCTAATCTCAAGCAAAATCCCTAATTTCAATGGTTGAGATTAGATCTCGACTCACTAAAATCAACGGCTATGACTTAATTAGTCATTGAGTTTTCCTTTTTAGTAAAAAGGTAACAAACAATTAAATTTAATTGTCATCTAAAGTCTTGACTTAGAAAATTCATTAATTAATTGTCGTAAAAGATAATTAAGGTGACTCACTACATGTCATGGCACCTAATCCATCCAAAATCACCTTCCAACCTACAATATCAACACTCTAGATGGCTATTTAGACACTTGATTGCGTTCACACTTGTCCTTACAAACATTGGGAGAGGAATGCCCATGAACTAAGGGGTTCCAACATGGTTTTGCACATGGCTTTAGTGTATTGGCACATGGTTGTGCATATTATATACTTATTTTGGAGAAAAGCTACACCTTTACTGCATCATTACCTATAGTGCTCCACTTTCATTACCTTATTTGGAGGAGATATGGTGGTTATGCTCATGAATCTATGCTTTGCACACATTCTTTTAGGCCATCCACCATTGCTTTGTGCACATTCTTTTAGGCCATCCACCATTGCTTTGTGCACATTCTTTTAGGCCATCCACCATTGAGGAGGTTGTTGTAACAACCAATGGATTTTATTACACATCTACCTAGGAGATCCAGCGTTTTGGGAGTTGGTTATTTTATTGGAGAGGACACCCTATTTCATTTAATTATTTTTAGCATGTTTTTGTCAACTCTAGGTTGTTGACTCCCTCACCTAGACGAATGCTCCAAGGAAATTGGTGGCTATGGCACATGGATGTGGCCACTAAGGATGTTCTGAATAATATAAATTGTGTTCAGTTAAAAATTATTGTATGACATGTCAATAATATAAGACAGATCACATTGCTAGAACTCCTTGCAAGGATCATAGTCATGTTAGGAAATGATTAAACCAATTAAGGAGTAACAATGATGGAAACAACTAAAATAATTCAGAAGAATAACAATCTTACCCAAAAACACGCGACATTGCGTCCTCCCTCTTTATGCCATGTCCAGATTTTCCAATGATCACTGCAAGCTCTGCAAATGCAGTAATTGTTTAGAATATTCTAGTTATAAGTACCCTATCATGTGTAAACAATGAAATTGATACCTCTGAACATATGTACTACAACACATTATTCTAACCATATTTTCTTCCTGCTTAATGAAATGCATTCCATATCCATCTAGCCTTATCAGAATGTTTTATTATCTAACATTTTTTTCTTTCACAGAGTTTGATCTTTGCAACTATAAGGCCTCAACAGATGTTTTCTACTCAATGAACTGAATTTGATATTCTTGTAACATTGCCAGAACATTCTATTATCTATCAAGCAAATTTTTCTACAGTAAATTTTGATATTTGCAACAATAAAACCTTAAAAGATTAATTTGGATTATAAGTTGGCTTCAAGGAGACTTTCCCTCACTCTCTAGTTTTTCCTTTTTCTTTTCTACTTTTCATATATCATGCTTATATATCTCAAATATTTTTTCTTTTAAAACAACATTAATAAAAGTCACTCTCTCATTAGGGTTGCAATCTTTTGAAAAGAATCTTCTTTAGACCCTTCATGTTTTTGCATGGAATTCAAGGTTTCAGATGATACTCTAGATGAAAGAGGCCATGTAAGTTTTAAAATGTGGCTTAATAAGACCAAATATAATATAATAGAAAAATAAATAGAGAACCTTACAAGCAATACAAATTAATGGACAAGGACAGCTATCTTTTAGTGAATATAACAATTCTTGTACAATGTATTGTATAATTGTAGTATGGTTGTCTTTAATGTGTTCTATATATGTCATTCAATGTGTATAGTGACTGTTATTTAATGTCTAGTATAGCTGGTATTTACTGTGTCACATAACTATTATTAAATCAGCAGTATGGTCGGCAGTGCTCACTGTTGGCTAATATGTATGTCCTCAATTATTTTTAAAGTGGTCTCTGTTTTTATATCAATTCTTATCCAGATTCAAAAGGACTACACAGGCAAGTTCAACAGGCTATCCATTAGGCTGAAGGTACGTGACCCTGTTAACCCTTCTTGTCGCATGGATTGTATAGGCACCGCAACAATGGCTCGGGGCGGGGGTTGTCACTCTGATCTTCGCCCACTCCGTGATAGTTGTCTCCCGAGTCCCAACAGCAGGCTATGGGGGGTAGTCCCTATGAAATGTGATGAAGGAAAACAAGTTGGGAACAAACTTGCTTGGGAGACACGGATGACTGGCCTGGTTACTTGTTTAAATTTAGCAAGATTAATGATTAGATTAGATTTTAAATATAAGACCAGCGCCTTAATGGAGTCACAATTCTTGCTTATGATAGATTAAAACCAAGTGACCGTATGGACACCCGCTGCTTGAATGATGAACTAACCTATATGATATGCAAGTCCTAGGACCTATGTGAGGTGCAGTAATCTTTGGTTGATTTTAATTATATGCCTAGTCTAAGTATGGCCTTCCCTTAACTATTTTGAAGTTGGGCTCCAAGGTAGGTTGTGGGAAGGAGGACAACAGGAAGCAGGCTAGGGCATGCTTAACGATACCTTCTATTGTGCTCCTACCACCCGATACCTCCAGCGCAGCAGAGACTGTGGCTCTGACGACTACAAGGTCATCGTGTTAACCACCATAGAGTTTCCAAGCCCCTCAAGCTAGGTGAGAAGGTTTGTCTTAGATTTCTGTCAACCTAGCTTATGCTAGGAGGCAAGTTTTAATGCAAGCTATATCTAGAATGCTTATGCAAGATGAAGGAGTGAAATTATCATGAGTTAAGATTGTTTATGTTACTTAAGTACTTAGTATGAATTATCTTAAAACAAAAGTACTTAACAATATTGAGATAACATTCTTAACAAAATAAATGTCGGAGATACAAGTGCAAACTTTACAAGATATTTCTCAAGATGTTAAACTAAACAATTAATCAAAAAACTATAAGATGTCAATATTCAATACTTAAGATGAGCCAAATATCGCTATTGAAATAACTAATGGAAACTTAGATGCCCAAAATAAGATTAGGAATGATCATATCGTTTCAATCACATCAACAAGATACCAATATGATCAAGAGACTTATCACCAAGACAATTTATGATTCAAGTGCTTTTAGGTGAGTGAGCTTATTAAATGTGAAGTATAAATTCTTATAAAATAAACTCACAAGAACAACACAATGTTAGCCACTTTCACCATATAAATGCTAGGAACAAGTAACAACAAGATATAGAGCTATGAAAACACTTATCCACTTTATGTTCCAATGAATTTTTTATGAGCACCAAGTGACTAATATGACAGTAGTAAAAAGTTTATTACAGCAGTAAATAAATAACAAATTTCAAGTTTATATGTTTTCCCAATGTTATGAGAAGCAACCCAATTGCCAAGCAAACTTAGCTAACTGAAAAACTAGATGAATTAGCCCCTTTAAAATGTATTTTTCAGAGATATTTCAAATCTGATCTATTAACTATAGCAGTAAGTAAACCACATATCAGCGACCTAATGAGGCTAAGAACAGTTCCAAAATTGCTTAAAAATAGGAAAATTTACCGGAAACTAGAAATTTCAAGTTTTTTACCCTTATAAGTGTATGCTTCAAAAATTTCAACTCTGAAATCTTCAGTTATGCAATAATTTCCAGCAAGCATAAAATTAGATCTAGGCTAGATCTAAAGTGCCCAAGTGGCCAAAATTTAGAAAAATGAAGATTTTGCTATTTTGAATCATTTTGACCAATTTATATGCTAGGAAACCGGATTCGTCCTAAACCCCCTGCGAATCCCGAATCCGGCGAATCCGACACGATTCGGTCCGGATTCGTGTCCAAATCACGGGACACGTCGTGTCCGAGGGCGTGTCGCGATTTTCAGGGGCGTGTCGCGATTTTAGGACACGTGTCCGGTTTCCAGGACTCGCTAAGCTCAGCGCGGGTATGAAAAGGGCGTGTTTGCTCATTAATATTTTCATTTGGTAAGTGATTTGTGCTGTTGCAGCAAGGAGTAGAGCATTTTGGCAGCTTCATAATCAACATCAAGTCTAGGCCCTAGTATTGATATGCTATTCATGGTAATGTTAAATTCTTAAAGTAAAAGTGACATTCTCCTTAATCTTCATTTTCATCCTTTTACTTAAATTTTTAACATTACCATGAAATGACTCAGGATGTTTGAGAGTGGTTCCAGCCTCATTGGATTTCATATGGAGAAAGTAGAATTTTAGATTTCATTCAAAATCCAGCAGACTTATCAGTTTTTCAGGATTTTAGGATTGGGGGATTGCAATGTTTCCATTGAATTTTGTCATGTATTAGGGTATGGAACTCGTATTTAATCAAGAGCACCAAACCAAGAGCTTCTAAATATGTCGCTCCCGCTCCCAAGTAACACTGTTCCTGATGATATGGGTCTGGACACCATTGTTGAGTTGGCATTGGCCAACATGGATCTCAATGATCCAGTGCTAGAGCCTGTTAGATTTGATGACTTAGAGGGGTCAGCCTCCATACCAGCAGATGCAAAGGCGACTATGGATACAGGGGAGGAGGAGGATGTAGAGGAGAGCAGTGGGGACCATGATGATGGGGACAGTGATGCTGATTCTGATGCTGATTGATGCCTTGAGGCTTGTATACTTGTAGTTGTTTTATATTTTCTATTTCTATTTGCCATTGGCATTGCACCAACACTACCTATGTAACACATTTTGATTTGATGACTTAATGAGAAAACTACAGTTGTCAGTGTGTTTATCTTACTATCTTGTAGTTGTAAGTTGTCTTTCAGTTATGAATTATGAATCATGATTTAAATTTTTAATAGATTTATCATTTATGTGACCAGTACCACTGACATTTATTTGAATTTTGTATGTACTATGCATGCTAATAGCTATAGATGAAGATCTATGTTTGAAATCAATAAATTTGTATCATTAATTAAAATTTGTGTAAGAAATATGATAATATCTAATTTTTAATATATATATATATATATATATATATATTTAAATATATTATATATATATATATATATATATATATATTTTAATAAAATAATATATAACGTGTCCTAATGTGTCCTGTTCTGGGGGGTCAGCGTGTCCCGAATCCGACACCACGAATCCCGAATCCTACGTGTCCCAAATCCCCGTGTCAGGTGACTTAGTTTATATGTGATTTTAGGGCTTTATTATTATTGATTTTACTGCTGTAATAAAACAGAGAGAAAACAAGGGTTTAGAGGTCAAACCCTAGGCCCAAGGCCTTGTAGATGCACTGGTAAAAACTTGTTGAAACTTTGGGATCACGTTGCCACCTAAAAAATAGAATTTTTGATCCCCAAAACCTGCAAAATCACCAAGTGCTTTAGTCCAGAAAAATCAGAGAAGGATCTAGGGTAGGTTAGGGCCAAGGAGGACCAACACCAAGCCCAATAGGGCTAGCGTTGGGCTGAAAAGTGCCAAGGAGAGTCAGCGTTGGAAGGGAGAGGCCTTAGATAGCCTAATGGCTAAGGGAGAGGCCCTAAAAAGGGTTGTTGAGGGCCCATAAAGGCCACGACCTAGGGTGAGCAGGGGGCTGAGGGCCTTGAGAGAGCCCTAATGCCCACAGCCTAAGGCTTACATGCCTAGAAGGGATGTCACAAGCCCTTAGAGGTTTGCGGCGAAGGGAAGAGAGGGGAGAAGGAGAAGAGGAGGGGTCGAGGAGGGAAGGAGGGTCGAGGAGGGCTAGCAAAGGAGGGTTGAGGAAGGAGGGTCGAGGAAAGGAAGGTTGAGGGGAGGTGAGGCTTGCGGCAAGCCTAGGAGGTGAGGTCGTAGCCCCTAGGGCTAACGGCTAGCCTTAGGGAGGCTAGAAACCTTGACGCAAAGGACCAAAGGAGAGATGTTGAGGACTTAGAAGGGAAAACCGGGGTTGGAAGCCCTGAAAACTATGAAACCCTTGCTCAAAAAATTTGTGTGCTTCAACTCTTCAATTTTCTGAAAATTCCCTCGTGGGCAGCCCTGCAAATTTTCTAAGAGACTAGATCTTACCCTCAAGGGCCTAGATCTAGCTCTTCTTCCATTTGATCCTTTGATCCAACCTGAAAAAATTGAAAATAAGACACCCAAACCCCAAATATATACAAAATACTTAAAACCCCAAAACCCAAGTTAGAAAAAATAATTTACAAGTTATTTTTACAAAATTATTTACAAGATCTACAAATATACAAGGGTTTTGAAAAATTTTAAAATTTGAGAAAAATATTTTTATGGAGTTATTTCCTTTTAAGAATGGCTAAAAATACTTTAAAAACCCCAATGTATACTATGGCCTTAGAGAAGATTTAATCCACCATATAAATATTTGGAATCCAAGCAACAATGATTCCTGCCCAAGTTTGTGGACTTCAAGGCCAAGCACTGATGTATCTACAAGCGCTGTGTATTTACCTCAAAAAATAATCTATTAGATCACATGGGGAATCAAACCAGCTAAGATTAGCCCAAAACTATCAATAGTATGATTTTATCTTCATCTAATGAAAAAACAGATCTTACCAATATTCAGCACAACATAGGGATGCTCGTAGTCAGCACATACCACAAATCAATAAGCAAGAACACTTTGAATTGCACCCCAAAGTCTTTATTATGATAGCAAAAGTAGTTCTCAGCATGACAATAGTTACATAGATGCTTCAGCGACAATTTTCTAGCCAGAGATCAAGATGCTAGAGACTCAAATGACTCTCTAATTTATAGAGTTATCCTCCAAATGGAAAAATAACAGCTAATTTCTTTGATCCTTGCCAAAACAATTTTGGTTGTCGTTGATCAATACTTCAAGATCTTTTAATCTTGGCCCTCGATTTTTTACTTTTGAGGAATTTTCGAATTTATCATTTAATTCCATTTTTATTAGCTCAAAATTAATTATTTTGAGTTAATTTCCTCAAAAGTTTGACTTTGACTTAACCACCAAGATCCAAGGGTCCAATTTTTCTTGAAATATACAATATTCCCTTGATGGAGGACCTTTAAAAATTGATTCCTTTAGGACCCACGAATTTATCCACTTGGAGAATTATTTTTCCTAAGACAATTTAATTTTGACTCTATTAATTAATTTTTTGGCTTAGAATTTAATTTTATTTTGCCAAAAAAAAAAAAATTACATGAGTGGATTTAATTATTTTTCCACCCTTTAATACATAATATTTTACATTTACAACACTCAAAGGGGGAATACACATTTGGCTTAGACCCTCAAGACACATAACCCATCTACAACACAGTATGATCTCATAGACCAAGTGATTTGTAATAAAATAACTAAGCCAACTCCCATAAATTATTCACAAATTAGTTTTACATCAAACTCGATTAAAAACACTAGGACTCACCTAAAATTCCAACAATAAATTTCACCTTGGCTTTGGGGTTTAAGCTAGAGAGAAAAAAACTCTTTTGATTAGTCGTGTCTAGAAACACAGGTAACCAGCAAGGTTAAAAACCTCCTAGGATGAAATTCGTCATCAAAATCATAGATTTACCTAGCTTGTTACATATATTCAAGGTCTTACATAACTTTCAGAATGGGTTTACAATGACATATAGACTATTGATAGATGACTTGATCATGTTGAAAAAACTGGACACTTCTGCTTCCTTAGAACTTCGACAACATCTGGCTCCATATGGGGACACATTGCTTTTGTGAAGTAACGTGAGAACCCCAGAATCCTGCATCCAAGAAAACATCAATCCATCAAATAGATATCCATTCAAAATTGAAATCATCATGCATATATAGAAAATATCACTGGAATAGAAAAATCTATTCTAACAAACTGAAATACAAAAGACATAATATCGATGCGTGAAATAAAACTACCTAATGACATGGAAATAAAAAGGGAATAGAGTTAGAGATACTATACAATTTGATGCCCAATGGCATCAGATGTCATCGATGAGGCACAATCTCAGGCATCTGTCCACTGAATAGTAGATCAATGGGTTGCTTCTCAGATGTCTTGTGTTGCAATTTGACCCTTTGAGGTCAGTGTGACTACTCATCATTGTGCCGCATATTTCTGTCCATTTGAAATCTTCCCCTTTTTCTGCTTGGCGAAGGGGATGGGTGGTGGAAGAAGTGACACATTGGCTAGATGAACTCTGACTCAAAGTGAGGCAGATGCTCCTGTGGCACAACCTGTTCACCATTCTCCAACTTCTTTGGTACTTCTACGTGGTACCTTCTTTCCACTTCTCTGTACAACCTGAGCTTGCCACCAACTGCTGCTAGAATAGTGGCATAAGATAAATCCATCTGAATGCACCCACCTAAATCAGCTGCAAACTTCCGATAGAGAAGCATTCCCCATACATTTGGTGCATCAATGACTGCTATATCCATGGTAACGATTATGTATGGATAATTGGCTAAGGCAACCTGTAAATCTTCAACCACACCAAGGACTTCAACCTTTCTAGAGTCCATTGAACAGATGTTATGGTATGGTTTAGAGATCCTGAAGTTTAATTGTTCCATGACCTTTTTAATCATAACATTCTAGATGCACCAGAATCTAGCACGCAATTGTGAAGTAATCTGTCAATTATGTCCGAAGTAAGAAGGAACGGCTCATGATTTTCATTAGTCATATAACAGTTAATATCCTTTAACTTAATTTCTTCGTCCTTATAATTATTTTCATCATCAATTTGTCAAAGCATACCCAAAACCCTGAAGAGAGATGCCCTATCAGAAGGAATTTTTAACAGTTCAATTACTGAAATAGACATCTTGATGTTATTTATCCATGTTGCCCAATCTACCTTTAAAGCAGGTTTATATCTTTCAGAAGGAACTTGCTTAACTTGACTTTGGCATTTACCTTTTCTCTGATAAGTGTAACCTTTACTTTTGGCAAGTTCTAGAATTTGTTCCTGCGATGGTTTTTCACCATATGCCTGAGTAATGGGGTCCTTTTCTTCATTAAAGGTGTTAATGGCGAAGGATGAAGAAATCATGTCTACACGCTGACCTTCCTTAGAGTTTTCTTGATTTGCTTTCTTATCCCATTGATTCTTACTTTCTTCCAAGGTTCTTCTAGCAAATGCACATGTACTTTCTTCATGGAAACTCTCACAAGGTCTACAGAAAGGGATAGGCTCATCAACCATGTTGGCAGACTCAAGTGGTGTAGGGGGCCTCTGATCACTCAGGGGATTCCTTCTTGGCCATGGATTATTATTATTATTCTTGTTATGATTGTTATTCTTGGCTGGCACGTTCTGTATTTGCATTCTTTTTATTTGTATTAATTGATTCTGCATTTTACCTATTTGTCTGGCATGTTCAATATTCATTTCTCTTACCAATCAAATCAGGTTAACTCCTTAACAGTCTCGGATTCCTCTTCTTTAACTTCTTTTCCCTTAGACTTAATTTGGATTCTTTCAAAACCAGGGATTTCTGATTTTCCAGAGGCTTTCTTATCTTTTTCCAATTCCTCAGTCGTGCTTTGGGAAATTGCTAGAGTGTTGGGATGAGCATGTCTTATTTCATATTGGATTTCCACGAGATAAGCTTCAAGGTATTGTTCTAGAATAGTCTTGTTAGGAGGCTTGTAATCCTGAGTCATATCCCTTAGAAGCATATTGAACCTTTGGTTAAATTCTTCCACTATTTCATTTTCTTTTTTCTTAGTAGTATTGAATTCTTTAACCAAATATTCTCCTTCTCTTTTGTCCTCATATTTATCTCTGAAAGCATCAAGGAGAGTCCTTAAATAATCAAAAGCATTATCAGCCCTATCTTGAAACCAATCCAGAGCATCATCTTCTAAAGAAAGCACAAATATCTTCATGTTTATAATCAGTAGCATGAGCAAATTTGTGGATGAAGCTATTGAATTTCTTCATATGTGCTTCGGCATTTATAGCATTGTTCCCTTGGAAAAGCGATAGCTTGCTCATAGTAGAATCATTTGGTAGATCATGTGGATATCCTTGGATATTTGCGAAGTTGCAAGGCCTGTAAAAGTCACCCATGATGTCAAGACTTATACGATGATTGATAAAAAGCAAATGGAGGTCAAGGAGGGCTTCTTGGCCGAGAAAAATTAAACGATCTCTAGAATGTAACTTATTCAATCGAGCTCTTAGAACGTTTTCAGGATTGGGAACAGGGTTAACCAAACTACCAGGATTCCTTCTAGAGTACATCCTTGTGAATGGATGAGTAAGTGGAGTCACCACCCAAACAGAAACCAACCTAAATGTCCAGGTGCTAAATGTGAGAATGAACAAGATGAGAGGATTAGTGAGAGGAAAAAGGATAAGGTGATGAGAATATGAAGAATGATGAGAGATGGAAGGTGATTAGAAGATTATGAGAAATTGTCGTAAAGCCAAGGTCCAACAAAATGGTCCCCGGCAATGGTGCAAGAAAATGTTGTGGCATTGTCGGAACAAATGAATGAAGGATGAAAGATCACAAGATGATAGAATGTCGTAAACCTCGACAACGAGCAAACTCGTCCATGGCAACTGTGCCAAAAAATGTTGTCCCCCGAATTGTATAGGCACTGCGACAATGGTGGGCAAGGGTTGTCACTCTGAGCCCCACCCATTCCATTCTAGTTGTCTCCCGAAAGCAAGCTATGGGGGGTAGTCCCTATGAAATTTGATGACGGAAAACAAGTTGGGAACCAACTTGCTTGGGAGACATGGATGAGTGGCCTAGTTACTTGGTTAAATTTAGCAAGATTAATGATTAGATTAGATTTTAAATATGAGACCAACACCTTAATGGAGTCACAATTCTTGCTTATGATAGATTAAAACCAAGTGACCAGATAGACACCTATTGCTTGAATGATGAACTAACATATATGATATGCAAGTAATAGGACCTATGTGAGGTGCAGTGATCTTGGTTGATTTTAATTATATGCCTAGTCTAAGTATGATCTTCCCTTAACTATTTTGAAGTTGGGCTCCAAGGTAGGTTGTGGGAAGGAAGCCAACAGGAAGCAGGCTAGGACCTGATTAACGATACCTTTTGTTGTGCTCCTATCACCCGATGCCTCCGGCACTGCAGAGACTGTGGCTCTAACGACTGCAAGGTCACCGTGTTAACCACCAAAGAGTTGCCAAGCCCCTCAAGCTAGGTGAGAAGGGTTGTCATAGATTTCTATCAATCTAGCTTATGCTAGGAGGTAAGTTTTAATGCAAACTAGATCTAGGAGCTTATGCAAGATGAACGAGTGAAATTATCTTGAGTTAAGATTGCTTATGTTACTTAAGTACTTACTATGACTTATTTTAAAGCAACAATACTTAACAATATTGAGATAACATTCTTAACAAGATAAATGCTAAAAGATACAAGTGCAAACTTCACAAGTCAAGATGTTAGACTACTTAACAATTAACCAAAAAACTATAAGATGCCAATATTCAACAATATTCAATACTTAAGATGAGTCAAATATCGCTATTGAAATAATCAATGGAAACTTAGATGCCCAAAACAAGATTAGGAATCATCTTATCGCTTCAAACACATCAACAAGATACCAATATGATCAAGAGACTTATCGCCCAGAAAATTTATGATTCAAGTGTTTTTAGGTGAGTGAGCTTATTAAATGTGAAGTATAAAGTCTTATAAAATAAACTCACAAGAACAACACAATGTGAGCCACTTTCATCATATAAATGCTAGGAACAAGTAACAACAAGATATAGAGCTATGAAGACACTTATGCACTTTATGTTCCAATGACTTTTTTATGAGCCCCAAGTGACTAATATGACAGTAGTAATAATTTTATGACAGCAGTAAGTGAATAACAAATTTCAAGTCTATATGTTTGCCCAATGTTATGAGAAGCAACCAAATTGCCAAGCAACCTTAGCTAACTGAAAAACTAGATAAATTAGCCCCTTTAAAATATATTTTTCAGAGATATTTCAGATCTGATCTATTAATTACAACAGTAAGTAAACCACAGATCAGCGAGCTACTGAGGCTAAGAACAGTACCAAAATTGCCTAAAATAGGAAGATTTACCGAAAACTGAAAATTTCACGTTTTTTACCCTTATTAAGTGTTTTGAGGCTAAGAACAGTGCCAAAATTGCCTAAAATAGGAAAATTTACCGAAAACTGAAAATTTCAAGTTTTTTACCCTTATTAAGTGTATGCTTCAGAAATTTCAGATCTGAAATATTCAGTTATGCAGTAAATTCCAGCAAGCATAAAATTAGATCTAGGCTAGATCTAAACCCAAGTAGCCAAAATTTAGAAAAATGAAGATTTTGCTATTTTGAATAATTTTGACCAATTTATATGTGATTTTAGGGCTTTATTATTACTGATTTTACTGTTGTAATAAAACAAAGAGAAAACAAGGGTTTATAGGTCAAACCGTAGGCCAAAGGCCTTGTAGATGCACTGGTAAAAACTTGTTGAAACTTTGGGATCACATTGCCACCTAAAAAAATAGAATTTTTGAGCCACAAAACCTGCAAAATCACCAAGTGCTTTAGTCCAGAAAAATCAGAGAAGGATTTAGAGTAGGTTAGGGCCAAGGAGGACCAACACCAAGCCCAATAGGGCTAGCATTAGGCTGAAAAGTGCCAAGGATGGTCAGCGCTGGAAGGGAGAGGCCTTAGAGGGCCTAATGGCTAAGGGAGAGGCCCTAAAAAGGGTTTTTGTGGGCCTAGAAGGGCCACGACCTAGGGTGAGAAGGGGGTTGAGGGCCTGGAGAGAGCCCTAATGCCTACGGCCTAAGGCCTAGAAGCCTAGAAGGGTTGCGGCCAAGGGAATAAAGGGGAGAAGAAGAAGAGGAGGGGCCAAGGAGGGAAGGAGGGTCGAGGAGGGCTAGCGGCAAGTGAGGCTTGCGGCAGGCCTAAGAGGTGAGGTCATAGCCAGTGTTGCACGAAGCGCCCCCCCCCCGGATCGAAGCTTCGAAGCGCGCCCCGTACAGAAGCGCCTAGGAAGCGCCGTACGAAGCGCGCTTCGGAATTTTGGAAGCGCGATTCGGAAATTTTTTTGCGCTTCCTAGAATTTCCGAAGTGCCGGCTCCGAAGCGCGCTTCGTACGGCGCTTCGGGCCGCCGAAGCGTGGCGCTTCGGAGCAGGAAGCGTGCGCTTCACGCACGCTTCCGTACGCTTCGGCGGAAAGGGGCGCGCCCAAGGGAGAAAAACAAATTTTTTTTAATTTTTTTTTTAAGTTATGTTCACTCTACTTAAGGGGGTGGGTTAGGGTGAGGTTAGAGTGAGGTTAAGGTGAGGAATGAAAAGAATAAAGCCCCCATTCATTCCTCATTTTCTCACGTTGAGTTTATGAGAGTTGGAGAAGAGAAGAGAGGAGAGGAGAAGAGAAGAGAGGAAAGGAGAGGAGAAGAGAGGAGAGCTTGGAGGAGTGAAGGAGGAGCTAGGAGAAGGAGGAGGAGCTTGGAGGACTTCATCTACAAGAGCTAAAGAGGTAAGTTCAAACCCCAAACTCCCTTGTTTTTTTGAAAATTTTTTTGTATTTTTCTCCTCCCTCTCCTACTCTTTCCCATTGTTTCTACTTGCTCCTTTATTTACAGGTTGTCGTTGTCCACCACCTATATCCATATTCCAAGATGGTGTTCTTTTGGCTTCTATGTATCATTCCACTCTTGGTTTTAATGATGGCAAGGGTGAGGAATAGAAGGGAAGAAACAGAAGAGGACATTGGTGATGGTCCTAATAGTAGTGACCCAATGTATGATGAGGAGGAAGGGTTTGAAGAGGAAGGGGATGAACTTGAAGGGGACACTGAAACACAAGATGGGAAAGCTACATCAACACCCTTGTGGAACTATGTGACCAAACTTGATGGGGGAAAGGGTGGTGGATCTTACAAATTTGTGTGCCCTCATGGTTGTCATGGAGGAAAACCATATTGTGGTTCATATACCCGTCTGAGGAGGCATCTTTGTGGGGTACTGGACAGTGATGAAAAAAAGGGTTCTGTGGGGGTACAAATTTGCCCAAACATTTCAACTGAAGAAAGAAGAAAATACATCCAAATAGAGATGGCTGCACAACAAAAAAACAAGAAACAAAAAACTCATTCTGAATCAAGTGCAACCTCTAAATTTGGTAGTTGCTCATCTCCTCATGGTACTTCTGCAAGCTCTGGAGGTAGAAGAACAATTGGGGATTTCCTTAATGTTGCTGGGAGGGATGATGTGGATGGAAAGATAGTCCGTTTTCTTTGTGCTTGCGGTGTACCATTCAATGTGCTTCGCTCTCCCTATTGGCATGAAATGGTAAAGGCCATCAATGAAGCCCCAAAAGGATACAAGGCCCCCAACTATGAGAAAGCTAGAACAGTGTTATTAGAAAGAGAAAAAGCTAAGGTTCAAAGAGCTTTGACACGTTTTACAAATGAGTGGGTAGATTCTGGGGTATCCATTGTATCAGATGGGTGGACAAATATTAGAAACCAACATTTGATAAATGTTCTTGGTGTTTCTTCTAGTGGTGCAGTATTTATTGCATGTCATGACTCCTCCTCCATCACTGCATCTGCACAAAACATTGCAGATCTCCTATTGAAATCAATCAAAGATGTTGGTCCGAATAATGTGGTTCAAGTGATCACAGATAATGCAGCAAATTGTAAGGCAGCAGGAAAAATTATGGAGCGTACTCATCCACACATCTTTTGGTCTGGGTGCCTGGTTCACACATTGAACCTTTTGATGCATGATATTGTGAAACACAAAGAATGTGGGTGGATTGCTGAGGTTTACAGGAGAGGGAAGCAGCTCATTAAATTCATCATAGGGCATACAAGGGTAAACTACTTCTATGGCACTTACTCCAAGTTGCAATTGCTTAAAATTGCAAAGACAAGATTTGCTAGTTATTACCTCACCTTTAGGCGGCTAGTGAAGGTGAGACAAGCTTTAACTAATCTGGTGTGTGCTGAAACATGGGATGAAATTAACACTGACATAGATGGTGCTAATGCAGTCAAGGACACTGTTCTTGACAGTTACTTTTGGGGACAGGTTAAATATGTTTTGCAATTCACCAAACCAATTTATTACATGATCAAGTTTGCAGATTTAGATCGACCAGTAATTGGGGAGGTGTATGAGCAAATGGATAGCATGTTGGGGCAGATTAAAGACATTGTTGAGCCTAGAGATATCACCTTGTACAATTATATTCGTGTAGAGGTGCAAAACCGATGGGAAATGCTAAATATTCCATTGCATGCATTAACATATGTTTTGACACCTAAATACTATCATCCATCATGGCTTTCAACACCAGCACCTGGGGGGGAAGCAGGAGAAAACCACACCAAGATCAAGAGGTTCACCAAAAATATATGGCTGCATTGAGTAAATTAATCCCTGATGAGGAGGAGGCTGCTTTGGTACGGAGACAGGTGAGCAACTATACGCTCAACACTGGTCCATTTGGGAGCATGCATGCAATTAAAGATCGAGAGACTTTTTCTGCTCTTGAGTGGTGGAACATGCATGGAGGAGGTACTCCACTTCTACAGAGTTTGGCATTGCGGGTGCTATCACAGGTGGTAAACACTTCTTCTGCAGAGAGGTGTTGGAGCTCTTATTCTTTCATCCACAGTGTTAAAAGGAACAGGTTGAGTTTAGACCGGGCAGAGAGCTTGGTTTATGTTCATTACAACTTGCGATTGTTGTCCCATTACTGTGAAGATGCAAAGTCTAATAAAGACTTGTTGATTTGGGACAAGAATCCAGAGGAGCCCAATTTGGAGGATGGAGTGTTGCGACTAGAGCAATTAGAGGATGCTCTTATCCAGGTATGTCCATTGTGGTATGAATTTTCCAATTTTCCCTTATAAAGCATTTCTCTAATTCATGTTTTTTAATTTTTTTGTTAACTAGTGTTTTTTTTTTTTGCATGAATTTTTTGAGCGATTCTCGGATGATGATGACCGTGTTGATATGCCACCACCCCCACCCCCATCTGGTCCCTTGGTTCCTAGGTTCCATGGTTCAACACCAACAGCAGGGGGTTCTTCTTCATCAGTTTCAGTGCCACGACTTCCACAGGCACCATCTTCTTCATTGCCACCACGTGGAGGCCCGCCACCACGTTCTATTCGTGGTGGAAGGAGGAGAGATTAGTAGATATATTCACAATCTACTACTTTTTGTCATAGATTACTCATTAGACTTGTAGACTTGTGAATTTGAATTTTGAACCTTTTTGGCTTGGCGGTGACCAAGTGACATATTTTGTAAACATTATTATTTGAATTTTGGACATGACAAATGTTGACAGTTGCTCACTTGCTAGATAAATCATAATATGCTCTATGTTTTATGTTTTATAATATGCTTAAATGTTTTATGTTTTATAATATGCTTAAAAATTTGATGTATGTTTGTAATAGCTAGAATATAGATGATTGTTGTACATACTAGTAACTACAATGGAATCATGGATGCCATATCTATCTTGATTTATGCAAAAATATGCATGTTTTCATGTCTTCTACAATTAATTTGGTATTTGGGATGTTTGTTTTGAGTATAAATGCAAAAAAATATAAATATATATATATATATATAGCAGACGCTTCCGCGGATGCTTCGCTTCCTAGATTTTTGGAAAATGACGCTTCGGCGTCCCCGCTTCCAAAAAACGCTTCCGCTTCGCTCCCGCTTCGTGCAACATTGGTCATAGCCCCTAGGGCTAACGGCTAGCCTTAGAGAGGCTAGAAACCTTGACGAAGAGGGCCAAAGGAGAGACGTTGAGGGTTTGGAAGGGAAAACCGAGGTTGGAAGCCCTAAGAACTATGAAACCCTTGCTCAAAATATTTGTGTGCTTCAACGCTTCAATTTTCTAAAAATTCCTTCATGGGCAGCCCTACAAATTTTCCAAGAGACTAGATCTTGCCTTCAAGGGACTAGATCTAGCTCTTCTTCCACTAGATCCTTTGATCCAACCTGCATAAATTGAAAATAAGACACACAAACCCAAAATATATACAAAATACTTAAAACCCCAAACCACAAGTTAGAAAAAATAATTTAAAAGATCTACAAATATACAAGGGTTTTGAAAATTTTTAAATTTTGAGAAAAATATTTTCACGGAGTGTTTTCTTTTGATGAATGGCTAGAAATACTTTAGAAACCCCAATGTATACTCTAGCCTTAGCGAAGATTTAATCCACCATATAAATATTTAAAATCCAAGCAACAATGATTCCTACCCAAGTTTGTGAACTTGGAGGCCAAGGACTAAAGTACCTGCAAGCACTATGTATTTATCTCAAAAAATAATCTGTTAGATCACATGGGGAATCAAACCACCTAAGATTAGCCCAAAACTATCAATAGTATGATTTTATCTCCATCTAATGAAAAAACAGATTTTACCAATATTCAACACAACATAGAGATGCCCGTAGTCAACACATACCACAAATCAATAAGCAATAACACCTTGAATTGCACTCCAAAGTCTTTATTATGATAGAAAAAATAGTTCCTAGCAGGAGAATATTTACATAGATGCTTCAACAACAATTTTCTAGTCACAGATCAAGATGCTAGAGACCTAAGTTGCACGAAGCGCCGAAACGTTTCGGAGTTTCTGAAATGGGTACGTTTAGAAACATCACCTCCTAAAAATGGAAACGTCATTTGAAACGTCATATATCTGTATATATATAAAAATAAAGTTATACATAAGTGAATAACACAATATCTTGCAAGAAAAAAAGGGAATAAGACCCATAGATGACAATTGAGAAGGAAAACCAAGTCTATATTTACTCACATAGATGATCACATTATGATCGAGTATCAGTCGAGTTTCAGCCAAGTTTCAAAGCTTCAGGGATGGGTCCATCCCGAAACGTCGAGTTTCTAGAAGTTTCATGCAACATAGCTAGAGACTCAAATGACTCCAATTTATGGATTTATCCTCCAAGTCGAAAAATAACGGCTAATTTCTTTGATCCTTGTCAAAATAATATTGGTCATTGATAAATACTTCAAGATCTTTTAATCTTGGCCACTGATTTTTTGTTTTTTGAGTTATTTTCATTTAGTTTCATTTTTATTAGCTCAAAATTAATTATTTTGGGCTAATTTCCCCAAAAATTTGACTTTGACTTAACCACCAAGGTCCAAGGGTCCAAATTTTCTTGAAATATACAATATTCCCTTGGTGAAGGACTTTTAAAAATTGATTATTTTAAGACCCACGAATTCTACCAGTTGGAGAATTATTTTTCCTAAGACAAATTAATTTTGACTCTATTAATTAATTTTTTTGGCTTAGGATTTAATTTTATTTTGCCAGAAAAATTAACTAATTTACACGAGCGGATTTAATAATTTTTCCACCCTCTAATACATAAGATTTTACATTTACAACCTGTTGTTGCTTAGATTGTACAGGCATCGCAACAACCGCTCTGGGTGGGGGTTGTCACTCTGAACCCTACCCACTCCGTTCTAGTTGTTTCCCAACACCAGACTATGGGGATAGTCCCTATGGAATGAGGTGAAGGAAAACAAGTTGGAAACCAACTTGTTTGGGAAACACAGATGAGTGGCCTAGTTACATGGTAAAATTGAGCAAGATTAATGTTTAGATTAGATTTTAAGTATGAAACCAGTGCCTTAATGGAGTCACAGTTCTTGCTTATGATAATTTGAAATCAAGTGACCAGATGGACACCCGTTGCTTGAATGATTAACTATCCTATATGATGTGCAAGTCCTAGGATCTATGTGAGATGCAATTATCTTGGTTTATTTTAATTATATGCCTAGTCTAAGTATGGCATTCCCTTAACTATTTTGAAGTATACTATAGCTCTCCCTAGAGCTTTCGTGAATATATCTGCAACCTGCTCTTCTATGGGAACATACTGTAGTTGGACTGTTCCTCGTTGTACACAATCTCTGATGGAGTGACACTGAATATCGATGTGCTTCGACCTATCGTGAAACACTGGATTCTCAGAGAGCTTTATGCGACTTTGATTATCACAATAGACACTGGTCACCTCCATCATCTGCCTAAACAAGCTTACTAGCAGCATCTGAAGCCATATAGCTTCGCACATAGCTGTGATGGCTGCCATATACTTCGCTTTTGCAGAGCTCAGTACTACTGACTTCTGCTTCTTGCTACAACAAGAAACCATTCCTGATCCAACACTGAAGCAGTACCCGGAGGTAACTTTCTTGTCCGCTGAACTACGTGCCCAATCTGCATCTATGTACCCACAAAGTTTGACGTCATCCTCTCGAGTATATTTCAACCCATACTCGACTGTGTCCAAATATACCTCAAAATATGCCTCACTGCTGCCCAATGTTCCCTTTTCGGTTTCACCATGAACTGACTAAGGTAATTGATTGCGAAGCAAATATCTAGCCTAGTGCTGACCAGATGGCAGATACATGAGAGACCCAATGAGTTGTCTATACAAGGTGGGGTCGATATCCTTGTCATCTGATGTGTCTATCTTCTTCTAGTGGATAATCATGGGCGTAGACATGGGTTTGCAGTCCTGCGTTCTAAACCGTTTCAAAATATCTGTGGCATATCTTCCTTGCCCAAGGAAGATCTCCCCATCCTTCTACCACACTTTCAATCCTATGAAATAGGGCATCAACCCCAAATCCTGTATGTCAAATTCTGCTGCCAGGTTCCTCTTACAGTTCTCTATAAGCCCCGATGATCCTGTCAAAAAGAGATCATCCACATACAAAACTAGAATGAGAGGCTCATCCTCTACCATCAAATAGTAAAGGTTGGGATATGCGTCACCCTTGACGAACCCCATCTGCTGCAAGTAGGTGTCAATTCTATCATACCAAGCCTTGGGAGCCTGCTTGAGTCTGTATAGAGCTTTCTTCAATTTGCACACTGTGTGCCCCTCATGAGTCTCAAAGCCCTCTGGTTGTTCTATGCACACTTCTTCCTCTATCACTCTGTTCAAGAAGATTGTTTTGACGTCAGTCTGGTGAATCTACCATCCCATCTGAGCTGCTAGAGATATAGCTGACCGGATAGAAGTGTATTTGGCAAATGGGGCGAAGGTCTCCTCATAATCTATCCCTTCCTTCTGTGCATACCCCTTACCCACGAACCTAGCCTTGTACTTTTCTACACTGTCGTATGCCGCATATTTGATCTTATAGATCCATCTCAAACCTACAACTGATATGTACTCTGGCCTAGGCACTACCTCCCAAACATCATTCGTCATGATAGAGCTATACTCTTCTACCATAGCATCTATCCACACCTGATGGCATGTGACCTCCTAAAAGCTAGAAGGTTCTGCAACTTGAGCCGCCAAAGCTTGGTACCTGTCAGGTTGTATGCGTTGTCTCTTGCTCGTCCTAGGAGTTCTAATGAACTCCTCTGCTTCTCTTAATGTCTGATGAACCTCTTTGTTGGATCAACCACTAGTCGTGGAAGATTCTACGAGCTCCTCCCCATCCTGTCTTTATTGCTCCATCTGCTGAGAACTCCCCGGATTTCCTACACCTAAGGAAATACGAGCGTTGGGCACAGTACTTGACCATTGTGGTTGTCCTCCTGTCTGTCCCACTGGCTACCTGTGCTACTAGACTAAAGGAGCTTCTGTTGACTAATTCTGATCACCTGCAAGCATTTCACAAGACCTCCTAAAAGCTCGATCCTCCATGAACTTCACATCTCGCCTTACTACTATCTTCCTATTGCTAGAAATGTAGATTTTGAATGCCTTTGAGGTTTCGCTGTACCCAACGAAGAACACCTTCTCTGCAGTCTGATCCAGTTTGGTCCTTTTATCATCTGGCACATGACAATAAGCAACGCTGCCAAAAATTCTGAGGTGGCTAACTTTAGACTCCTTCCCTGTGAAGACTCCTTCTGGCGTTTTCTTCCCCAATGCTCTATGAGGAGTCTTGTTCTGAATACACACTGTCATTTTACATGCTTTTGCCCACAGAAATCTAGGTAGATCCTGGTCATATAACATAGCCTTTGCACTCCAATAATGGTTATGTTTTTCCGCTCCGCTACACCATTCTGCTGTGGATTATATGGAGTTGTCCATTCTCTCTTGATGCCTTCTTTCACACAGAAATCTGTGAAGTCTTTATCAATATATTCTCCACCATGATCTGAGTGAAGCACCTTGATATTCTTCCCTATCGCATTCTCCATGAAAGCTTTAAACTCTCTGAAACGATCAAAGACCTCATCCTTGGTCTTCAAGAAGTAGATCCAGGTTTTCCTGGAATGATCATCAATAAAGGTGACAAAATATTCAGCACCGTTGAGATCTCTAGTGGACATCAGGCTGCAAATATCTGAGTGTATAAGTCCTAACACGCCATCAACTTTGTTGTCACTTCTTGGAAATGCCACCTTAGCATACTTCCCAAGTACACATCCTCATGTTCAGTGCCAAGTTCAGGAACCCCTGTTACCGTTTCTTTGAGCATCCTGAGTGCTCCATGGTGTAGATGTCCCATTCTCCTGTTCCATAACTCATTCCACTCCATCCTACTGCTAGTTTCACTGCCTATCAATGCCATTGGAGAATTGATTTGTAACTGGTATAACCTGTTACTTCGAACTCTAATCTATCTCACATTTTTCCAGCTTGGGTGTTTGACATACACTTTCTTCCCCACAAAGTGAATATCATACCCCTTATCTTGCAATTGGGATACTGAAATCAGGTTCATACCCAATCCTGGCACATGCAATACATCTGTAGCTCTAGTGCTTGCTCCTAACTCCCCCTGAAAATCTATGGTACCTCTCCCTACTGGAGTACATTTCGTTATGTTTCCCATAGTAATCTGGAAGTCCATCTACTCCTCTTTGTAGCTAGAGAAATATTCTTTAACCCATATCATGTGAGTTGATGCTCCACCGTCTATATACCAGACTTCCTGAGAAGTTGATCCTGCTAAGCAAGCAAATTCGTCTTCTAATTTGGAAGACAAATCTGAAGTCTCTGAATATTATTTCTGTCCATTGCTACACTAGAAAAAATTTAGTGTGTTATTCCTCTTTTCAACCCAACGCGGATTCTGCTTCTGCAGCCAACAACAAGACCCTCTGCATCCAACCAAGATTCTGTTGAGCGAAAATCTGAGCTGCAATTGCTCCCTTTGACTACTGGAATCACTAATCTGGGCAATTCGATTTTCCTGCGTCCCTTCAACTGAAAATCAAACTGTTGCCCTAGCAACTTGGCCTGTCTATCAATGGACTGCACTGCCTCTTAAAATTTCAGCATGTTGCTCGTTCTGAGCAGCGAAATTTTCCTCTTTGCTACTAAGCTTCCCGAATGATCACTTATGCTCTAATACCATGTGAAATTTTATCTATTGCAGCTGCTGGAAATTATTCTTCCAACTCAAAAATTAATTATGCAGTTTATTTGCGACAACAAATAACAAATAAAATCACAACTGCAATTTTCACCATAAAAAATATTGCGAAAAATACAATATTGGAAACTGAGAAATTCTAGCGCACACAATAATTTCGACACAATTATTTTTGGACAATTGTCCCTGGAAAACCCAACTTGGGAAAACCAGTGCAACAAATGAGAGTTTTATTATTAATATTCAGCAACAATTTTGAGTACAATAATTTAGATGCCCAGCTAGAAATCTAATAACCTGAGGAAAATAATGGCAAAAATATTGTGAGAATTTTTTCTCACCCCAAAGCTATTTTTTGCCTCCGAAATAGTTTCCCCAGCCTCTGCATTGAGCTCCCTCTGTCACCCTCTGCGCAGAGCCTACGCTTGCCCTCTAGAGATTTCGGCCTTCCTTCCTTCGACTCTTCCAGGAACATGAAATCTTCCTCTCAAAATGTTGTTTCTCTCCACTTCCACCTACTACTCACCCTTTGGCTTTATATTTTTTGCTGAGTTGTTGCTACTAAGAAAATCGAACTGCCTGGGGAACTGAGTATCTGCATTGGATGATCTCCATCACCACATCGACTTCGTTTTATAATCCATTGTTGGAGCACCAACGACCAAGATTAAAACTTAATCAATGGCTAGGATCATTTCTAAATCGATCTATGTGAGTTTCTAGATGATTCGCTCCTTATCTCAATTAATACTGATTAATTAACCATATTCCCTAAGTTTAGACTTAGGAAATATTTAAAAATCAGTTTAAAATCTAATTGAGACACTTCTAGGCGAAATTTCCAGAAACGATTTCTGGGTTTAGGAGATCTCATTTTTTCCCCAAGGAAAAATTGTAACTTTCATTATGTATTTGAAAATTACATGTTGTAGATGCTTCAATGAAGCATATATCAAAAAACTAGTGGCCAAGCCACATACTGAGATAATTGTCTGTTACATTTCTGTAAATGATATATTGATAATAAATATACAATAATAACATGTCTGTAAAGATATACATAAAACTGATATATGCAGATGAGTGTTGTCAAAAAAGGTTCATCCCAAAATCAGGGCTGATTTGCCCCCTGTAAATGTTGATCGTCAAAAGGTCGGTGGAAATACTGATAAAAGTCATGCCCATTCTGCTCTTGTATCATCCAGTGACCACGTGGCTGGAGCGCTGCCTCCTTGGATAGGAGATCGGAAAGTTGATTCCTCTCCCTGTAAATATGTTGACAAGAAATGGAGTCAAACTGTGATTTTAATAATAATACATCATCCAATAGGTTTCAAAGTGTGTGCACGTGACAAACAGATTGTTGATTGAACCAGTTTATGACAAGTTTTGAATCTCCAAAAATCTGAAGGTGCTTGCATCCTTTTTCTAATGCAGAGAAGATGTCTGAGACTGATAAGTTCTGAGAAATTGTTTGTGCCACATCCTAAGCCCATCCTTAGTTTGTAGTAATGATCTTCATTAAGGTATAAAATAGCACCACCACCACAACTTGTTTGTTGTGCAGATCCATCAAAATATGCCCATGGGAGGGATTTGTCAATGGGTTCAATCGTGATGTTCTTGTGGGTTTGTTTGGGCTCGTCATCAGGTATCAAGTTGTATAGTGTAGAGATGTGAGCAGAGACGAGTGACCAGTTGGGAGGTTTGCCTAGAAAAATAAGCTTGTTCCTGCTTAACCAAATGCAAGTGGGAGATTCCTGAGTTTAGAAGGATGTGCTTGATTCCACCACAATTCCCAAGCCGATAGAATTGTATGTCCATCCCATCTGATGTTCAATGCCAATAATTGTTGTACTTGATTCCATAACAAAGATGTAGTGGGACAGTGGAGAAAAAGGTGATCAATGCTCTCTTCAACATTCCTGCATAGTGCACACCACGAAGGTCCCTAGAAAGACCGATGTTGAAGATTGTCCCCAGTGGGAGCTTTGTTACACAAGATGCACCACATGAAAAGCTTTGCTCTAGGAGGGCCTTTTAGTTTCCATAAGGGGCACCACCACCATACAGTGGTTGGGGGCTTATGATCAACATAGATGATGGGGTAGCCATCCTTTGGAGTGTATGTGTCGTGCTGAGATAGTACCCAAATGAGCTTGTCTTCCCTGTCCAGGATCCTGACATGTGTTTCAGTTAGAGCATTTATATATCTTGTCCATTCTTGTTGCCAGGCAGTAGGGATGTCGAGGTCCAACGCTGATTTCCAAGCCTGAGAGAATATAGTAGTGTTGTCTGGATCAGCGATGTGGTCCAGTGTTGATATGCCGGAGTTCTCCAGATATTGGATGAGCTCAGGTGAAAGAGAGTGAGCGTTCCCACAGCCCGACCAAGGATCCAAACCGATATGGACCTGATTGCCCAAGCCTATTCTCTATGCCAGACCAGCGTGTATGTGATCAATAGAGTTCAAAAAAGCACGCGAAATCGAGGAGATATTAGGTCTGTTCCAATTCAGTCTCCTAATCCAATCGACAATGTAGAGCAAACTAAAATATTTCCTGGTTATTACCTCAGTCCACAGATTTTTGGCTGTAAGTACCTGCCAACCCATTTTCGCTGCAAGGGCTTTAGAGAAAGATAAAAGGTTTTTCATGCCCCAGCCTCCCCATTTCTTTGGCAGGGCAATATGCTCCCATTTGACCCATGCAAAGGTATTTCCTTCCTTGTTTCCTCTCTAGAGGAATCTGCAGCAAAGTTGTTGTATTCTAGAGAGTATGCCTTTGGGGATCCATGCCAATGACATCCAATAAATAGGAATTGCCTCTAAGACTGATATGATTAGGACGAGGCCACCTGCTCTTGAAAGCCACCTGTGATGCCATATATTCAGTCGTCTTTCAATTTTTGCCACAAGCCATGACCAGTCAACAATTTTATATTTATTGGGCTTGAGCCGGAAACCCAGGTATTTAAGACCATCTTCAAAATCAAGGGGAGGGAAGGGGAATCTCTGATGTGCATAATGTACTTCATACTGAGAGCACCCCGAGGCAGACAGTGTGGATTTCGAATGATTACACACCATACCTGTGGCTTTACAAAATAGCTTGAGAGTGGTGTTGAAGACAGAGGAGTCACTAATAGATCCATTCAGGAAAATGAGGACATCGTCCACAAAAAGAAGATGCGACAGTACACAGTTCTCAGCAATTTTAATGCCCTTTATTCTCCCATGCTTCTTTTCCTCAGCAATTAATCTACTTAGACCTTCCATTACCAATAAGAAGAGCAAGAGAAATAGGGGGTGTTGACCACTCTATGTCAATGAACCCGTAGCAGTACACCCCATTTTTTCGCAAAAGGAATCTATCATGTTCGAGTGCTCGTGACTTTCAGATTTCATCATGAGCCGACGGTTTTGTTAAAGATGTAAACCCATTCTGCATGGTTATAATGTAAACGATCTTAGTAAGACAATCATTATGTAACAACCTAGGTAAGCATAATATTTTGATGACGATTTCTAACTTAGGAGGTTTTTTTGTCTCACTAACTCATCTGTGTCTCTAGACACAAATGATCGGCAGAGTTTTTCCCTCCAACCTCACCCCAAAGCTAAGGTGGATTTTGTCGTCAAGATATTAAGTGAGTCCTAGTGTTTTTTATCGAGTCTTTGTAAAAGTAATTTGGGAATAATCTTAGCTAATTGGCTAGATTATTTTATTACATATTACTTCGTCTACTAAATCATATTTTGTGTCGCAGAAATGGGTAATTGTTGAGGGTCTATAATGAACGGGTGTTCGCCCTTCATGTATTGAATTGTAAAATCTTCATGTAAAAAATATTTAGTGCATGGTCCCTCATAATTAGACAGCATGGCTAAATATTAGAGGGTTAGAAAAATTATTTATCCCATCATCAGTCAATTAATTAAATTTTTTGGCAAAATTAAATTAAATCCTAAGCCAGAAATTTAATTAATTTTGTGTCCTAGGTAAAATTAATTTCTCCAATGGTGAAATTCGTGGGTTTTAAAAAAGTTAATTTTTGGAGGTCCCCGGCCAAGGGAATATTGAGGAAATCAAGAAATTTGGAACCCTTGGGCCTTGGTAGTTAAATCAAAGTCAAATTTTTTAGAAAATTAACTCAAATTAATTAATTTTGAGTTAATTAAAAATCAATTAAATGATAATTTCGATTTTTCCTCAAAAATTAAATAATTTCAACGGTGATGATTAAAGATTAATTAAATATTTATGAACGGTTGAGATTAACTTGACAGAGATCAAGCCAACTAATCGTTGAAGATTTTATCTATAAATTAGAGGTTAATATCAGTCTATCTTTTCATCCGATCTTTTTGAATCGTGTACTAAGCTCTCAAGCTCTCTTGTATACTTTTTCGAAATTAATGCAAAAGTCTTTGGGGTTTCAACATGTTGTGTTGTTTCTCTTCGTGAATTTATGGTAACATTGTTTTAATTTCTACTTAATGTTATGTGAAAATTATCAATCAATAGCTCTTTTAGAATAATATGAATACAGGTATCTTATTCAGTTTGTTGGATCTAGAGCAACATTCGTAATTTTGATCGAAGTAGCAGGTATCTCTATTTCTTCAGAATTTCATTGTTGTTCTATTTCTCTACTTGGTTTGATGGTTGATCTAGTGTTTGCAGGAGATCTTCTAGGTTTTTTGTTGAGCGTTTGGGGATAATTTTCGGTTGGACCAGCCAACTCTCAACGTATATTTTCTGAAGAACCTACTTCACATAAGCTCCAGGACTTATCTTAAGATTAAATTTTTTCTGCAGGGTGATTTTAGGCTAGTACCCTCCAAAATTTTCAAAATTTATTTTTAAATATTTCATAGAAAATTGATAGATCTGGCTATTGAGAGCCTTAGATTATTGGATCTGAGAGTAGAGTTGGACTCATACGCCTCAGATCTCATAAATCTACCATCTTTGTGCATAGATTAGTTAAAAAAAAAAAAAAAAAATCTAACTTCGTTTTCTGGGGCTTTATTTATTTTGGTATGTAATGTTCCTAAACAAGAAATTAAGTAATAAATAAAGCAAACAAACAATCCAGTAATTAGAAAAACGAAATACACATCAGGCACCCATGAAAACGCTGAAAATAGAGAACTGCTAAGCCATTTTATTAAATCTTCAAGGGCAAATATAATGGTAAATGGAATGGTGCACCTTGGCTTGTCTCTAAGGACAAGCGTGATAAAACCCAGGTGAGAAAATGTTGATATGAAGGTTGCCCAACTGTTGCACCAACACTGATCTTCGCTGTCTGCTAGAACCCAAAGGCTGGAGTCACTGCAACCCGTGCTCAGAAAATTATAAGACTTCAGCTCCTGGATCCCCAGCGGAAACCCACCAAAACCCAAGAAGGGTTTGGCCTAGTTCAAACTTTTGAAATTCGACCCCCAAGGAACCCGGCCTTTATGCAATTGGTAAACTCGGTATGCCTGAGTGAAGCTGGAAAATTTCCTAAAAACTACCCCAAATAACTGGGATGAGTCCTCCTATGAATTTCCTTCCTTCCCAACCGTGATTCTGGTGTTGTGGCTCTTTCCCTCAAGACCCACTTAATGCCCAGACTAGCCCTCTGTGCTGTCCTCCAAGGCTGGAATTCAAACTACCTATTTGTTGCACTCACTTGCTCCAAAACTCCTCCCAAGTGCTGACCCAATGATGTCCTTCGAATCTCCTGGTTCCTCCAGCTAATGGTTGGCCCAAGGAAGCTCTATCCTCATCTGCGTGTTCCCTATCTGTTGGCCCAGAAATACGCATTGTTGGATGATGACTGAATGGGTTGGCTGTGAATACTCCCTGGTGCTCCTCAAGATGCTATGAAACTACCTTCCTAGGGTGGCACTCATAGTCCCCCGAAGGTAAGGTTGAATCTCCCGCTTGAGAGATTCGTGGTTGAACAGCCAGTTGACTCGGCTAAGTAGCTCGAGCAAACAATCAAGTGATTTTCGATATGCAAGAATGAATGATCCCCAAGTGAGGAGCTCTTCCTCCTTATGACTTCGTGGGCCTCCCTTTGCCTCATGTGGGCCCCTCCAACAGCTATACGAATTCCCTCCAAGGCAATTCGAATTGCCCAATACGCTTTCCCATGTGGGTGGCCCCCACCTTCCACTAGCAAAATAATCTGGCCGTATTTCTCCTAAGTTCCTAAGTCGAAATTGCTTGGGTCCTTTTCCTTAGCAAAATTGTGTAGAGACAAAGCCTGTTACAAATTCTTTTGGGAAGGGACATGATAGTCCTCCTCTCCCAAATGTTGCTTGCCCTCAAGCAACTTCAGAGCCGAGTGCTCCAAAATGTGCTCACCCTCCTAGGTGGCATCCTCATCTGGTAAGTTCTTCCAACGAACCGAGAACTCCCTGATGGTCCTGCTCATGTTCCTCTCCTGCCTCTCCAAAATGACCTCAAGCTCCAAAACTAGGTGGCCCTCATCATCCAACGGGGGTAACTCTACTGTTGTTGTCACCTGTTGTCCCAACACCTTTTTAAGGCATGAGACATGGAATATGTTGTGAATCCTGCTCCTCGGAGGCAACTCCAGCTCGTAGGCCACCTCCCCAACTCGCCTGACTACCCTATATGGCCAATAAAAACGGGGTTATAGATTTCCGGCCCCCTTCTACTTCAATGTGGACTGCATGTATGGCTGCAACCGGAGGATACCAAATCCCCCTCCTCGAAATGTCTCTCAATTCGGTGCCAATCTGCGTACACCTTCTATTTGTTTTGCGTTGTCACTAAGTTATCCTTGAGAACCTTGAGGATGTCTTGGCTCTCTTGGATCCAATCTTTGGCCTTTGGGGCCCGGCTATCTCCAAAAACAACGTCAGCAAAAGATAATGCATCATAACCATACAAGGCACGGAAAGGAGTCATACCGATGGACATGTGATGGGTGGTGTTGTAGCAATACTCGCCCAAATGCAGCCACCGAATCCAAGCCCTCTACTGCCTAGTCACGTAGTTCCTCAGGTACCCCTCCAGCCACTGATTAACTCGCTTGGTCTGGCCATCTGTCTGGGGGTGGTAACTCATGCTAGGGGTGAGCTCAGTACCAACCAACTTGAAGAGCTCCTGCCAGAAGCCTCCCATGAACCTGCTATCCCTGTCACTCACGATGTTCTTAGGAAGCCCGTGTAACTAGAAGACCTCCCTAAAGAACAACTCTGCAACCTGTGAAGCCGAATATCTAGTAGGGATGGCGAAAAAGTGGGCATACTTGGTCAACTGGTCGACCACTACATAAATGCAGTCCTTGCCCTGTACTGTGGGGAGCCTCGTGATGAAATCCATGGAGATACTCTCCCATTTCCCCTCAAGGATGGGAAGCAGTTGTAATAATCCTGCAGGATGAATCAGCTCCCCTTTGTTCCTCTTACATGCCTCACACTCTTGTGCATGTTTTAGCACGTCCCCCTTGAGGCCCTTCCATGTGAAGCGCTCCCTGACTGCCATGCATGTTTTCCTTAACCCCTAGTGCCCTGACAAAGGCGAGTCATGTGCTGCCTAGAGCACTCTCTCCCTCAACTGCGAGTTGGTAACCAGAAATATGCGCCCCTTGTAGTAGATGACCTCATCCATCACCTGGTAGCGCTCATTTGCATGGGTACCCTCCAGAATCTCGCATGCCCTCCTGTCCTTGGAATACTCCACCAATAACTGGGCCTTCCAATCATGGCAGATGCTCATGAGTGATAGGCCTGTGGGTCTCTGGGATAGGGCATCAGCCACCACATTGTGTTTCCCCCGCACATACTCTATGTCGAAGTCATAGGCCTGCACCTTGCTGACCCATCTCTGTTGTCTGTCGTTGAGGCCCTGCTGCCCCATGAAGTGACGAAGACTATTGTGATCAGTCTTCACCCGAAACCTGTTACCCACCAAATATTGTCGGAACTTGGCCAAGGCATGCATGATGGCCAGCATCTCCTTGTCATATATAGAATATGACCTCTCATGGGGTAAGAGCTTCCGACTCTCGAAAGCAATGGGGTGCCCATCCTGAGATAGTACTGCTCCGACTCCCTCCCCGGATGCATCACACTCCATGGTGAAGGGCTGGGAGAAGTCCAGAAGTGCTAAAACTAGACAACTACTCATCACCTCCTTGAGGCGATCAAAAGCTGCATGTGCCCCATCTGTCCATGTGAAAGCCCCTCTCTTGGTCAAATCTGTGAGGGGAACTGCCAACGACAAAAATTCCTTGACGAACTTCCGGTAATATGTGCAAATGCCCAAGAAGCCCCTCAGCGCTCACATCTCTGGGTATTGGCCAATCATGGATAGCTCGTATCTTCTCCTCATGGACCTTCACCCCATATGCACCAATGATATGCCCTAAGTAGAGCATCTTAGTCAGGCCAAACTCACACTTGGGCAGCTTGGCATAGAACTGTTGCTCCTCCAAAATACGCAGCACCTCCAAGTGTTGGATATGCTCCTCCCAAGACCTGTTGTAAATCAAGATGTCGTCGAAGAAAACCAACACAAACCTCCTCAACTGCCTCCGGAACACATGGTTCATACATGAATGAAATGTAGTTGGGGCGTTGGTCAACCTAAATGGCATGACCAGGAACTCGAAGTGCCCATAATGGCATCGAAAGGCTATCTTGGGGATGTCCTGATCCCTCACCCTGATCTTGTGGTACCCTGAACGTAGATCTATCTTAGATAAGTACTTGGCTCCTCTAAGCTCATCCATCAACTCATCGATGTGGGGGATGAGATACTGGTTCTTCAGTGTCTTCCTGATTGAGGGCCCGATAGTCAATGCACATGGGCAAGGTCCCATCCTTTTTCTTCACCAACACTACTAAAGAAGCAAAAGGACTAGAACTCAGCCTGATATGGCCCAATGCCAACAGCTCCTTGATGGCCCTCAATCTCATCCTTATAGGCCTTAAGATGCCTATAAGGGGTAGTGATCACCGCCTGCACACCCGGCTCTAGCTCGATGGTGTGCTCGAATCCTCTATCTGGTGACTGCCCTGGTGGGATATCTCCAAACACCATTGAGTACCTATCCAACAATGCTTGTATGTCTGGAGGTAGTCGTTGGGCCTGCCCTCCAACCTCTGAAACCCTCAGCTCCACTACCCATGCTATGTCCCCATGTTGCAAATTTACCTCCATCCTATGCGCTGAGACTATTTGGGGTGGATATGAATGTATGCCTCTAAGGACCACCGATTTGCCATCTGGGCGAGTGAACTCCATCTCCAGTTTCTTCCAATCAGTAGTGACTCGCCCAAGGGAGTACAGCCACTAGACACCCATCACCATGTTGTTGTCTGGCACATCGACCATAAAGAAATGGTCTGTCATAGAGTAGTTCCCCATAACTATTGTCAAAGCGAGCACATACCGAGTGTACTGCATGGTACAGTCACCTGGTACCAAGACTGAAAAACCCTCAAACTCGGTCATGGTGAGGCCCCTCCTCTGAACCAATTGGGCATCCATGGAGTTGTGCATAGCCCCACTATCAAATAAGACTGACACCCATTGCCCCTGTATAGTGCCTCTAATCCTCAATGTCAGAAATTTGGGGACCCCGCATAAAGAAGCAAGGACTCCCCTGGATGGGGCAAAGGATGCCCCTCCCTGTGGAGGTGGTGGTGGTGGTCCCCTATCTGTTGGACTCTCACCATCCTCCATACCACACTCCTGCTCCACCTCATCCTCCTGGTCACTGTCTGAAAAGACTTCAATGTAATGTGCTTTGCTAGCAGTGCAACGATGGCCTGGTGCCCAAGGATCCAGACAAGTAAAGCACAACTTCCTCCTCCTAAGGTCCTTTCATGTCTCATCATCCAGCTGTCCCCGTCCCTGGGTGGTTCTCTGAGGTGGGGGTCTAGTATCATGCCCCATTTGGGGAAACGGGGTTCGTGCAGGAAAGGGTGCTCGTGTCTTGGGGATGGCCCCCTGCAAATCTTTGCTGCACATCACTGCTTCCTGTAGCGTGGAGGGCCTGTGTGAATTCACTAGTCCATGCAGGGGCTCGAGTAAGCCCTCTATGAAGGTGTATCTGGGGAAAAGGGGTTCGTTCAGGAAAGGGTGCTCGTGTCTTAGGGATGGCCCCCTGCAAATCGTTGTTGCACATCACTGCTTCCTGCAGCGTGGAGGGCCTGTGTGACTTCACTAGTCCATGTGGCCTGTGTGACTTCACTAGTCCATGTAGGGGCTCGAGTAAGCCCTCTATGAAGGTGTATACCCTCCGAGCATCTGATAGATCTGGCACCATCACTGACACTCTCAGAAACTCTGAGATGTACTACTCTAGGTTGCCAACTTGGCGAAGTTGGGTTAGCTCCCTGAAATGGGCCTCCAGATCCCTCTAGTCAAAGCGCTCCACCACCCTATTGGTGAAATCCTCATATGAAGCCACATTGGCATGCCCCAGGGTAGCCAAGCCATAAAACCACCAGTCGTGGGCTTCCCCCTCCATGTGCAGCGTGGCCATCTTGATGGCCTCCAACTCTGTCATCCAGTTAAGCTGGAAATACGTGTCCATGTTCTCAACCCAAGGCTGAGCAGTGCACTTAGCAATGCCATAGAATGTAGGGAAGTAAATCCTCCCTATTGTCCTCTGCAACTCATAGCTCTGCATGCCCTGTCCTCCATAGCCCTTGCTCTTCTCATTCTACTTGAGCTTGTATAAATATCTGAAAGAGAGTGCTTCCCTAAAGTCTTCACCCATAGACTGCCATTCTCTAAAATGTTCTCCCATCTGTGAAGGGTCTTCAGTCCCTACTAGTTCAATCTGTGCCACAAGCACGAAAGAGGGCAGTGTGGCTCGAGTTGGCCCACTCGCTAATGGGGGTTGTGCTGCAGGTGAAGGGTGATCAAATTGTTGAGAGGCTTCAAAAGTTTCCCCAAATAAGAATCCCCTAGGGGTGGTTCTCTCCCAGTTCTGCATTTTAATCTCCTCTAGCATCTCTTTCTGCCCCTTTGCTAGATCATTCAAAGCCTTCAAGAGGCTGTCAAAAGCCATCTCCTCCCTGCTCTTGGGCTCTCCCATATCTTCCTCTGCTACTACTGCCTTCCCCCTATCCTCAGTGTCTGGAGTGATTTCCAGTTACCTTTCTTTGCCCCGGTACCTCTGCCTCTTGTATGTAATATTTTGCTGGTCCCCTTCTCTCATAGGAGAAACTCCCCACAGCTGAACCAAGACCTAGGCTCTGATACCACTGTAATGTTCCTAAACAGGAAATTAAGTGATAAACAAAGCAAGCAAACAATCCAACAATCAAAAAAGCGAAATACACATCAGGCACCCATGAAAACGCTGGAAATAGAGAACTGCTGAGCCATTTTATTAAATCTTCAAGGGCAAATACAATGGTAAATGGAATGGTGCACCTCAGCTTGTCTCTAAGGACAAGCATGACAAAACCTAGGTGAGAAAATGTTGATATGAAGGCTGCCCAACTGCTGCACCAAAAATGATCTGCGTTGTATGCTACAACGGAAAGGCTAGAATCACTGCTTCCCGTGCTCAGAAAATTATAAGACTTCAGCTCCCGGATCCTCAGTCGAAACCCACCAAAACCCAGGAAGGGTTTGGCCTAGTTAAGACTTCTGAAATTCGACCCCCAAGGAGCCCGGCCTCTGTTGCAACTGGTAAACTCAGCCTGCCTGAGTGAAGTTGGAAAAACTCCCAAAAACTACCCCAAATCACTGAGATGAGTCCCCCTATGAATTTCCTTCCTTTTCAACTGTGATTCTGATGTTGTGGCTCTTTCCCTCAAGACCCACATGATGTTGAGACTGGCCCTCTGCGTTGTCCTCCAAGGCTAGAATTCAAACTGCCTGTTTGTTGCACTCGCTCCAAAACGCCTCCCAAGTGTTGACCCAATGATGTCCTTCGAATCTCCTAGTTCCTCTGGCTAATGGCTGGCCCAAGGAAGCTCTATCCTCATCTGTGTGTTCCCTATTTCTTGGCCCAAAAATACGAGTTGTTGGATGATGATGGAATGGGTTGGCTATGAATACTCCCTGGTGCTCCTCAAGATGCTATGAAACT
Source organism: Pinus tabuliformis (assembly GCA_031772625.1). Classification (NCBI taxonomy): domain Eukaryota; kingdom Viridiplantae; phylum Streptophyta; class Pinopsida; order Pinales; family Pinaceae; genus Pinus; species Pinus tabuliformis. The sequence goes on along the minus strand of CM062805.1, from coordinate 571,250,440 downwards.
ACCTTCCTAGGGTGGCGCTCGTAGTCCCCCGAAGATAAGGTTGAATCTCCCGCTTAAGAGATTCGTGGTTGAACAGCCAGTTGACTTGGCTAAGCAGCTCAAGCAAACAATCAAATGATTTTTGATATGCAAGAATGGATGATCCCCAAGTGAGGAGCTCTTCCTCCTTATGACTTCATGGGCCTCTCTTTGCCTCATGTGGGCCCCTCCAACAGCTATACGAATTCCCTCCAAGGCAATTCAAATTGCCCAATACCCCCACCTTTCACTAGCAAAATAATTTGGCCGTATTTCTCCTAAGTCGAAACTAATTGGGTCCTTTTCCTTAGAAAAATTGTACAAAATTGTGTAGAAATAGCCTATCACAAATTCTTTTGGGAAGGGACATGACATGGTATATCTAGGTTCTAGGTGTTTTGTTTTCGTTTTTGCAGGTGCAAATCTAAAAGAAAATTTTTATTTGAAACCGGATCTAGATCCTGGAGGGTGAGATCTGGCCTCAATACCATTTTGCAAAAACATTTTTCAAAGTTTTTACAACCCGAGGGTTTCAAAATTTAGATCTGTGGATTTCATGAGTTTCCTTGAAAAGATTTGAAACAATAATATATCTTTTAAAAAATATAAATTTCTGGGTTTATTTTGGGGTTCTTAGGATACCATTTTTATTCTCCTGTCTGCTACCTTTTTTGTTCCTCTGCTGCATTTTTTTTTTCACCCACGGCCCCTTTTCTTTCTTCCTTGCAAACCACTATGTTTTTCTTTTGTTGCTTCCCCCTTCCTGCGTTTTCTGCTCTCCATTCCTTGCTGAGTTTGTCACAGGCTTGCAGTTTATCATTCCACATCCGAAATCCAACTCCCTCTTACTTCTGCAAATGAGAGGGTCTGCACCTGTCAGAAATAGGTTGTCCTCATAAGGTGCTGGTATGAGAGGTCTATCATCCACAACCTTCAAACAATGGTTTGGATCAGCTTCACTCTTAGTGAATCTCAGCTTCATCTAACAACTATCAATCCTCTCATACTACGCCCGGGGTGTTTTGCTTCAAGCCATAGAGGGCTTTCTTCCACCTGTATACATGAGATTCCCGATCATGAATCTCAAACTCCTTGGGTTGTTCCAAACCTGTGGACCTGTTGCATGAGGGGAATGGTCCCCTTATAAGATTTTCCTTCGGTACATCTCAGACATGTACCTTCCTGCTCTACTTGAATTCGGGCATCCCTATCACCATCTAACTCACATCGAGTAAGGCCCCATAGGTAGATCTCTAGTGTTATAGATGTGATATGTCAATTGACATGATCCCCAATGGACCATCTTACAACTTGATACAAATTGCCAACCCTGAACCCATGAGAAAAAGCATCTTTGAAAATTCTATTTTTTAACACATAAATTTCCATCGATGAATGCCACCCTGAAACCTTTGACTTCCATTTCTGAGATGGACACCAGGTTCTTCTTGCGATCAGGTACATAAAAGAGATTCTGTAAATGAATCGAGTTACCCTAATTCAATTGAGGGGTAACATTCCCTACACCCTTTCCGGCATAGGTGGCATCAGCTCCAAGTATAATCCCACGATTGTTTCCATCTCTACCAAATTAGAGAGTGCACCCTTCTATCCGATGAAGTGCCTTGAAAAACTACAATCAATAAGCCAGATTCCCAAAGAATCTGAAGGAGAGGGCCAATACAAGATAACGCTTATTTATCTTATAAAAAGCAACATTTGATTCTTCATACCTGGGGTTCCTTGCTTTCTTTGAAGAGTCGGCCATTTCCTTGATGATCTGCATTACCTGTCATTCCTTTGATCATTGAAGATGTCCCTGGAATGATTGCTATCTTCATCAAGAGATGTGTCTTTGCCATTCAAACACTCCTTCGCATAATGGCCGAACTTATACAACCAAGGCATTTGCCTTTCCTTCCACCCTTAGATCCAGACTTCCCATTGAAGTGATCTTTAGGTAGGCCATCAGAAACTTCTACTGCGCTATTCTGATAATATTCTCTGCTTTGACTTCACCCTCGGTGAATTTGAAGAGGGATGAGGAATCCACAGATCCTTTTGTCCTTTCCCAACTGTCTTCGGTGATTGCCCTTTCACTCTTGCTTGGGCATTGTCTTCACCTCAGCTCTGATACCATGTTAATTTTAGGTATGTTCTATGCTTAGAGCAATTTATTTCAATTTTCACAGTTAGCTCAATATCTTTTCCAAATTAGCAATCACATCAACATTAAAGTAAACTGCAAATAGAACATAAACATAAATCACAAAAGACAAGCTAAGACAACAAGACACAAGATGTGGCGCTAGTCAAGGACAAACCCCAATGTGGGGAAACCCTTGATCAATTCTTCTTATATGTTCTCCAATAGTTCAGCAGAGAGAGAGAGAGAGATAGTACGTTTACAACAAAAGTCAACACTTTGACTTATCTAGATAGATAAGAGCATAGCTCATCTATAAGAAGATGATACATGAGATCAGTTGAAGACATGTTGCTTCAACTGATTCTCCAAGGTGACTCCTTCACCTATCGTTGTGCTGCATTTCGTCATCATGTTGCACCTCACCGTGCTGCACCATGTTGCACCCATCATCACTATGTTGCATCTCATCATGCTTCATTAATCATGACTGTACCCATCACTGTACTGCATTCTTTGCCATTGTTGCACCATGTTGCCATACTAACCTATGTGCTAGCTGCATCTTGCTTGCTTACTGTCCCTTGCTTGCTTGTTGTTCCTAGCATGCTTGTTGTCCTTAGCATGCTTGTTGTTGCATGCTAACTGTCCCTTGCATGCTAGCTGTAACATTGCATGCTTGGTGTATTTGCTGCTAAGTACCATACAACTGTCCCAATGTTAGCTAGTTGTCCCTTGAATGTTGCTCTCCTTCGGAGACAGATGCTCTCGCTGTTTCGAAAGTTTCGGCAATTTCGGATGTTCCCGGCAGTTCTGGCAATTCCGGCTATTCCCGACAGTTCTGGCAATTCCGGCTTTTCCCGGCGGTGCCTGGCAATTCCAGCTTCTGCCCTTTGCGTCAGCTTTCCCAGCAGTTCCGACAGTTCCTGGCAGTTTCGACAGTTCCCGACAGTGCCGGCAGTTCCAACTATTCCTGGCAGTTCTGGCAATTACGACTATTCTCGGCTTTTCCAGTAGTTCCCGATAGTTCCTGCATTTCTAGCTTTTCCCGACAGTTCCGGCTTTTCCCAGCAGTTCCGTCTATTCCGGCTTTTCTCGGCAGTTCCAGCTTTTCCCGACAGTTCCCGGCTTTTTCCAGCAGTTCCGGCTTTTCCTGGCAGTTCCGGCTTCTGCCCTCTGGATCAGGGCAGCGTTATCCCTTAGGATCTCTCCTCCTATTAAAACCCAGAGACAAGTAGAGAGGAAGAGATCCCAAGTGTGTTGAAATGACTTGAAGGCCACCTCTATTTATACTAAAACGTTGAGCACAAGTAGGGTTTATTTGGTTGCTGGCCGACCTTGACGAATTGTCCCATAACACAAAGAAATTCATATCTCCATGAATACTTATCGAAATCGGATGATCTTTAGATCAATCTTACACCTCTCGATGAGAGAGATCCAAGAAAAATATCAGCTTCCGTTAATAAGATGACTCACATGGAGTTTGGCCCTAGTTGCCAATTTTAACACCTTGTAAACCTTTACCTTGGCTTTTCTTCGTCCTTCTTGTTCTCTTTTGCTTGCGGATTTCAGAGCACAATTGATGCGTTGTCTTTGGAGTGGAAAACCTCTATAAATAGAGGTTTGTCCCTCCTCTTAGGCTGACTAGATAGTTTCATCATAATTCAACTTTTATTCATTATTTTGCTGCTTGGAGACTTCGTTGATGCTAGGAGAGGATTTGACTTGGCTTGGAGGTGTTCCCATGACCTTGTATGTTGACATACATGATGTATCATGCCCTCAAAGGGTCTCATCATCATTACATTTTGACTTTGACTCTCTAGAAGCACTTCAAAATGTGCTTGACCTATTTTCAATGAGCAAGAAACTCATTGACAACTAATATCAAAATAATTTTTCTTTTTTTGAATAAGTACATATATCAAAATTACATTTATGAAGACCTAGCCTAGTTACATTTCCTTCAACAAAAGCAAGTTTATGCCTTATTTAAATCTCTTTCATTTTAGAACTTATGTGGGTTATTCCAAAATCACTGCTTTTGTCCCACATTCTGCGGTTAAAGATATATTAACTCACACTGATTGCTTAGGGACTTGTATTAGGTGGGTTACTAAAATCCAAGAATATGACTTGAAGATTAGACCCACCAAGTTAGTCAAAAGTCAAGGCTTGGTTGAAATGATGACCGAAGGTAATCAGAAAACTCTTGGTTTGATTTGTCTTAATGATTCATCTTCGTCTGCACTACAAAGATTAGGAGATCATGAATGGTATAAGGATATTATTTATTACTTGTTAAATCTTACATGTCCTAACCATTTAGTTGCTCATAAGAGAAGGGCTCTTAGATTAAAAGCGACTAAGTATTGCCTCATGAAGGATGACCTTGGATGGAGAAATCCTGAGGGCATAGTACTTAGGTGTGTTGATGAAATTGAGTCCAAGAAATTAATTTTTTAGTTTCATTCGGGATTTTGTGGTGGTCATTATGCTGTTAGAACTACTACCAACAAAATTCTGAGAGCTGGTTATTATTGGCCTTTGATTTTTTCTGATGTGCATAAGTTTGTTAGAAGTTGTCAAGCCTGTCAAATGTTCACTGGGAAACAGAAGCTTGCTGCCCTGCCCTTACAACCTATGGTTGTGGAGGCACCTTTTCAGCATTGGGGTCTGGACTTCATTGGGAAGTTTCATGAAAATTCTAGCAATGGCTACTCATGGATTTTGACTGCTACTGATTATTTCACTAAATGGGTAGAAGCCATCCCTGCTAAGAATGCCACTGAAAAGGTCATTATGGACTTCATTGAAAATAATATCATTACTAGATTTGGTGTCCCTGCCAAGATCACTACTGATAATGCCAAGGCTTTTAGTTCTTCATAGTTTTCATCTTTTTGTTTCAAGTATGGCATTGTCTTATCTCATTCATCTAATTACTATCCTCAGGGTAATGGCCTTGTTGAATCAAGTAATAAAAATCTTATAACCATTATCAAGAAGATAGTAGGAGATAATAAGCGATCTTGGGACAGTAAAATCAAGTATGCTTTATGGGCAGATAGGATTACTAAAAAGAAAGCTACTGGTAAAAGTCCCTTTGAATTAGTTTATGGCTTGGATGTAACTTTACCTGTGCACCTTAAATTGCCAGCTTATCAACTCCTTCAACATTTTTCTACTGATAAAGATGTTGTTCAAAATAGAATTGATCAGATTGTGGAGTTGGATGAAACTCGTAGGAAAGCTTTTGATAATATGTGTAAAAGTCAGTCTAACATTAAGAAAAGCTTTGATAAATCATCTCGATCTAGATCTTTGCAGGTTGGAGATATGGTACTTCTTTGGGAAAACATAAGAAATTTGACAGTTCGTGGCTGGGTCCGTACATTATCCGAGACATTGTCGGGCCAAACTCATTCCACTTGAGTAGATTGGATGGCGAACCACTTGACTTACCTGCAAATGTCCAAATGCTCAAGCTATTCTTCAAATATGACATCTAATGCCATGGGGCATCCTTTGTATTGTATTTCTAACTCTACACCTTGTCATTCCAGCATTTCATTTATGTTTTTGGATTAGATTTACTTTTCATGTTAATAAAATTATTGATGAGCTTTTATATCATGTGCTTAATGTTATAAGATGATATTTGGATGGACGCTATTTATGTAATTTTGTGTGTTGCTTGGATGTAGATTTTGGATTCTCACATTCCTTCGATGAAGCAAAGTGTCCCCAAGTAGAGCCAGATGTTGACCACTTTGTATCAACCACCCCATAGCAGTACACTCCTTTTTTCGCAAAAGGGATCTATCATGTTCAGGTGCCCGTGCTTTTCAGATTTCATCATCAGCCGACAATTTTGTTAAAGATGTAAACCCATTCTACATGGTTATAATGTAAATGATCTTTGTAAGACCATCATGTATGTAACAACATAGGTAAGCATAGTATTTTGATGGCAATTTCTACCATAGGAGTTTTTCCCTCCAACCTCACCCCAAAGCTAGGGTGGATTTTGTCGTCAAGATATTAAGTGAGTCCTAGTGTTTTTTATCAAGTCTTGGTGAAAGTAATTTGGCAATAATCCTAGCTAATTGGCTAGATTATTTTATTAGAAATTACTTGGTCTACTAGATCATATTTTGGGTCGCCAAAATGGGTAATTATTGAAGATCTATAATGAACGGGTGTTCCCCCCTCATGTATTGAATTGTCAAAATCTTCATCTAAAAAATATTTAGTGCATGGTCCCTCATAATTAGACAGCATGGCTAAATATTAGAGGGTTGGAAAATTTATTTATCCCATCATCAGTGAATTAATTAAATTTTCTGGCGAAATTAAATTAAATACTAAACCAGAAATTTAATTAATTTTGTGTCCTAGGTAAAATTAATTTCTCCAATGGTGAAATTCATGGGTTTTAAAGAAGTTAATTTTTGGAGGTCCTTGACCAAGGGAATATTGAGGAAATCAAAAAAAATTGAACCATTGGGCCTTGGTGGTTAAGTCAAAGTCAGTTTTTTTATAAAATAAACTCAAATTAATTAATTTTGAGTTAATTAAAAATCAAGTAAATGATAAATTCGATTTTTCCTCAAAAATTAAATAATTTCAATGGTGATGATTACAGATTAATTAAATCTTTATGAACGGTTAAGATTAATTTGACAGGGATCAAGGCAACTAGCCGTTGGAGATTTTACCTATAAATTAGAGGTCAGTGTCACTCTGTCTTTTCATCTGATCTTTGAATCGTGTACTAAGTTCTCAAGCTCTCTTGTATACTTTTTCGAAATTAATGCAAAAGTCTTTGGGGTTTCAATGTGCTGTGGTGTTCCTCTTCATGAATTTATGGTAACATTGTTTTAATTTTTGCTTAATGTTATGTAAAAACTATCAATCAATAGCTCTCTTAGAATAATCTGAATACAAGTATCGTATTCAGTTTGTTGGATCTAGAGTAACATTCTTAATTTTGATCGAAGTAGCAGTTACCTATATTTCTTCAGAATTTCATTGTTGTTCTATTTCTCTACTTGTTTTGATGGTTGATCTAGTGTTTGCAAGACATCTTTCAGGTTTTTTGTTGAGCGTTTGGGGATAATTCTGGGTTGGACCAGCCAACTCTCAGCATATATTTTATGAAGAGCCTACTTCACATAAGCTCCGGGACTTATCTTAAGATTAATTTTTTTTAAGGGTGATTTTGGGCTAGTACCCTCCAAAATTTTCAAAATTTATTTTTTAAATATTTTTGTGGAAAATTGATAGATTTGGCTATTGAGAGCCTTAGATTATCATATCCGAGAGTGGAGTTGGACTCATACTCCTCAGATCTGATAGATCTATCATCTTTGTGCATAGATCTGTAAAAAAAATTAGTTTCTTAACTTGGTTTTCTGGGGCTTTATTTATTTTGGTATATCTGGGTTCTAGGTGTTTTCTTTTTTCTTTTTGCAAGTGCAGACCTGAAGGAAAATTTTTATTTGAAGCCAGATCTAGACCGTGGAGAGTAAGATTTGGCCTCAATACCATTTTGCAGGGACATTTTTTAAATTTTTTTACAATCTGAGGGTTTCAAAATTTAGATCTGGGGATTTCATGAGTTTTCCTAAGAAGATATGAAATAGGAATATATCATTTAACAAATATAAATTTCTGGGTTTATTTTGGGATTCTTAGGCTACCATTTTTCTTCTCCTGACTGTTGTCTTTTTTGCTTCTCTATTGCAACTTTTTTTCACCCACGGCCCATTTTCTTTCTTCCCTGCAAACCACTGCGTTTTTCTTTTGCTATGTCCCCCTTCCTGCGTTTTCTGCTCTCCATTCCTTACTCAGTTTGTTGAGCAGCTCCCTGTTCCTGCACACAGTCACTTCTCCATTCATTGTTGTGTGATCCCTTTATCCCTGCGTTGCCTCGTCCCTCAGCGCAACTCATTTCTTCTTCCTATGTGTGATATCTCCTTACCTGCATGTTGCATCTCCCTCAGTCCCTACATTCCTCAAGCTCCCTTGCTCCTCCCTTTGTGTCGTTGTTGTTGTTGTCTAGCGTGAGCCCCTTCTCCTTCGTCTCTATCGTCGAAGCCTGCAACTCCTGCATCCTCTACCATCACCACCGCTTCTCCTCTTTGACCTGCAAAACCCAAAACCCTTAAAATTCATTTTCCCTTTTGTTTTAGTTTGGTTTATTTTTTTTGTTTCCATAGTTCGATTTTTTTTTATGAGTTTGCCTTCTCGTTTTTCTTTGTTTTGATTTTTTATTTAAATTAAAAGAAATCTCAAAAAAATTAAAATATATATATATATATATATATTTTAATTTTTGACTTTGATTTTTTATTTCAAATTTCATTTTATTTTGCTTTTCTTTTTTTGGTTTTGATTTTGATTTATGATATTTTGATATTGCTTGAAACAAAAAATAAAATTTCAAAAATTTAAAATGTTTTCCTTCTTTTTATTAATGTGACTTTGATATTTCTAGAAAATTAAATCAAAAGAGAACTTTGTGCTCTCACATTGAAATTTTAAATTTTTTTGTGGCCTTTGGCCCGTTAAAAATTTTAATTCATTAAGCCTTTTGATTTCATTACATTTGTCACATTAAGAAACTTAATTAATCATTCGCCACATTAAATTTTTCTCATAAAACTTAGCACATTTTTTTTTTTCTGAATGCGACTAATTCTATTATCATACAAAACAGAGATACATATAGAGTACAGTGGGCAAGGCTAAGAAGTTTTGCCAATCAGCCCTTTCCTTGCCCTGATTCCAGTTCCAAAATTGAGCAGATTCAAAATTGGAATTTGATGCTTGACCACTGAAGACACATTGACATGACACATAGAATCTGAACAGACACTAGGGCCATAGACTGACCCGGACAAAGACAGACAGACACCTGAACAATTACATTCGACACATGAATAATTCATAAAACTTAGCACATTAAAAATTGCCTAAGGAATAATTAAATTTTCAATCTAAAGTTCCTTCTTGGGTTTTTATTTGTGTTAGGGGTTTTTGGACTTTAGAATTGTAGTATTACAATTTTTAAATTTCTCTATAGTCAAACAAGTTCAAAATAATTTTTAAATCATCTCTAAAGATTGAATATAAGAAAGCATAAAGTTTTCTAGATTGGGGTCAATTAAAAAAAAAAATATTTTTCAGGAATTATTTGAATTGCTTAGCATTTGAATTTCATGGTTCTTCATAGTATTTAAATTTTCGAAATTTAATTGCTAAAGTATTTTGCATGCTAAGGTTTATACCATCATTTTATGCTTGACATTTATTGAAATTGTTTGTTGTTAAATAACTTTAAATGTGGTGTTAATTGCTTGAATTATTTGATGTTTATTGCAAGTTAAATATTGTGCGAATTTTTCAAGTAATTATTGAAGTACTCTGTCATGGAATTGTGATAAATTGGATATCTTTGGTTTCATAAGCTGAGTTTTTTTTTAGCATTTGATATTAAATTGTGAAGAAGCTTTTGTTCTCTTTGAGCTACAATTGTATTTAAAAAGATTTGAAGTAAACTTGTGGTTTAATTGTGATATTGCTAAGAGTTTTTCTTTCAATCTTTGTCTAGTGAAGTGAACATTTTCGCGATTAAGGGCTTTGATAGATTGTGACACAAGCGCTTTTCATCCTTGAATCTAACTTGATCTCATCTTCTAATGATATTGTGCATTTGCATATTAAGTTAGTTCTGCATAATTAAAATTTACTTTCAAGCATAAGCTTGGTTGATAGAGAGATAGGTACCCATCCATCTTTGCTTGAGAAGCCTGCTTTTAATAGTACTTAAAACAGTGACCTTGCATTCGTCAGGCCACTGCTCTCTGCAACGCCGGAGGCACCGAGTGTGCTAGATTTTTAGGAGAGGTATCGTTAATCACACCTTAATGTGTTGCACCTTATCTTCTCTCTGCCAATTACTATGAAATCAGACTCAATATAGAAAGGATTGAAGGGTTTAAACTTAGATAGGCATTTAACTAAAATTAACTAAGTTTCCTGCATCTCACATTAACTTTAGGATCTGCATTTCACATAAGATAGTCACTCATCCAAGTAGCAGTTGCTAATCAATTACTTGGTCCTAAATTTCCTAGCAAGATTGTTGACTCCATAAGGCATTGGCATCAATTGATTAAATCTAATCAAATCCTATAAGTCTTGCTAAATCTTAATCAAGTACTTGGTCGCTTCAAGTGTCTCTTGAATTGGTTGGTTTACAACTAGTTCTCCTTTGTTCCATTTCTGTAGGGTCTACCCCCCTTAGCCTGTTGTAGGGAGACAACTTAAACAAAGAGATTGGGGATTAGGTGACAGCCCCCGATCTGAACCGTTGTTGCGGTGCCTACACATTCTGTGCAACAAGGGGCAATCGTCCTGAGTCCGCCCTTGGCATGAAAAAAGTGTGATGTTGATCCATTTATGAGAACACTGTAAGACACAAATGAGATGCAGCACATAATCCAATTAATGACAGAAATAGGGAAGCCCAGGTGTGTCAGAAGCATCTGCAAATATAACCAACTAGTCCTGTCAAAAGCCTTTGAAAGGTCAATTTTGAGAATCATGCCCTTCAGATTCTTAATTTTAATGGAGTGCATGCCTTCTTGAGCGATGCCTATAGCTTCATGAATCTGACGATTGTCCAAGAAGGAAAACTGCTCCTGAGAGATATGTTGTGATAGTATAGGCTTAAGATGATTAGCAATGATTTTGGCGATGATCTTATAAATGCAATTGCAGAGAGAGATAGGTCTAAAATCGTTAAAGGAGTGAGGCGAGTCAGACTTGGGGATGAGGGCAATGAAAGTGGAGTTAAAAGCATCATACATACGGCCACTGGTTCTACATTCTCAATTACTCGAAGAAGATCATGACCAAGTAATTCATAGAAAGACAGATAAAACTCCACCGTCCAGCCATCTGGACCCGGGATCTTATCCTTCTTGAACCATTTGAGCACAGCCTCTAGTTCCCCCATCGACACAGGCTTGGTGAGATCCTCAGCTACGTCATTGTCTACAAAACGTAGAAATAGACTGGCTATTTTAATCACTTCCGCCAAAGAGGCTTCCTGTGAGGCTTTGAATAATTGTCCAGAGTGAGAAATTCCCAGGACAGCGAGTTGATTGAAAGAATGTACAAGTTGTCCTTCCTCATTCTCCAGGGACCATAAGGTATTGATGGCATTACGACCTTTTGCAAATTGTTGGCAAAACTTTGTATTGTCATCTCTAGCTTGCAACCATATGGCTCTGCTCTTAAGCCTCTAGGTCTCTTCTCTATCCTTGAGTATTCTGAGCCTATCTGCTTCAAGTTTAATGACCCGATCTTTAGATTCAATTGTGTCGAAACCTCCTCCACCTAGCTCTTCTAGCCTAGCCAATTCCTCTTCAATCAAACTAAGGGTGATGTCGTCCTTCTTTTTCCTGTCTTTGGCCCATTCAATCATCTTCTTTTTAAGACAAGTAAGCTTAGATGCAAAGTACTCAGTGGTAGATTGCCCAGGGTCAGGGGGATCAAATTGCCAAATCTCTATAATCAGTTGGATATAAGCCTCATCCCTAAGCCATGTCAAATTGAATTTAAAGGGAGCTTTGGCTTGGCTGAGGAACCGCAATATCTAAATATATCGGGGAGTGATCCGAGATGTCGCCTGATCCTACCCATTGCTTGAACAAAGCCAATTTGTCGAGCAGTACATCTTTGATAAGGAAGTGATCCAAACACCTGGCAAGCATGGCATCCCCTATTCTCCTATTACGCCAAGTAGGTTGTAGACGAGCCGCAGGTATATCAATCAAGTGGTGATTGTCCAGTAGGGGGCCAATTATATCTGAGAGTGGATCAATCTAGGCGTGATTTCCCCAGGATTCTGCATGTCCCAGAGAAAAATTTAGGTCACCTCCCAGAATGATATTATCCACTAGCATAAATGATGAGTTCAAAATCGACTCCCAGAACACCGCCTAATTATGACAGGGGCCATATATATTAACCAGTATGAGGTCCATCCCCAACTCCTCAGAGTATACATCCGCCACTAAAACTCCTTCCCTCCCCAAGACATTAAGGAGCTTCATAACTCTGGGATTAATGCCAATCGCAATTCCCCCAGAGCATCCGCGAGCATCTAGCGCATGAAAGGACCATCCGAGCAATATGGCTTCCAGGGTGGAGATTATAAATTCGCAGACAACAAGAGTCTCCTGTAATAGTATCACATCTACCTTCTCTATACCTAGAAGCCTCCGAAGGGCTAGTTTTTAGTGGGACTAGCCAACCCGCGGCAATTAAAGGAGAGCCACTTCATTAAGGAACCGGATTCGGTGTATTTCTTGCTCTAAGAACCCCATCAATGGATAGTTGTCTACCTTTTACTACATCTTGACCGGCCTTGTGAATGGCTATGGATATGAAAGAATGTCTACCCTGAGCGGGCTTGGGAATCGTCGGGGGAGGGGCTAAACCAAGTCCACAACCAACTGAAGTTGGAAGTTTTTCTAGGGAATGCAAGTTGGAGGTTTTTCCAGGGAATGCAAGTTGTATCTATGGTTGGTATGTGAATCAGAGGAATCCTCTATTGAGGGGATGGTGGTCTAAGAGACAGCAAGATTGGAAGGGGGGGGTATAGAGAAGACGGCAAGGGTGGGATGTCGAAGGGAAAGAAATCGGATTAAGATCACAACCTGATAAAAGGATCCCTAACTGTTGTGACTGATAAGAAACAGATGGCTCATTCAAATTAAAAGGAACAGAGAAAGGGAGAGTGGAGACAATACCCGGAGGCGGACCGGATGCTGTGGAGTGAGCCCTGGTGACCTGTGGTGAAGGGGGTTGAGCAGGAGTGACCTATTTGCCTATGTTCAGATCCTTCGATTTTGACGGGCAAGCCACAACTTTCTGATTTCGTGTGTTATGCTCTTGACTTGCGAGAAGATACTAGAATACCAAATATGCGAAGAAATATAACCCAGAACACAGAACAATGAGAAATAACAGCATGTATTTTATTATTCAAAAAGGAAAGCAATGTTCACTTGCCTCTTCAAGGGGGCAACCTCCAATAGAGCAGGGCTCGATTACAAAATAAGACACGACGCTCCTCAATGGGGAGTCTCTATCCTTTATATAGGATTCATACATGCAATACCATGGGTCAGTACCATGGTTCTTATTAATACCATCTATCTAATACCATGGCCCATTTGCAACTAACTGTGGTCCCTTCTTTAAATGTGGGTCAACCACTTACAATTATTAATATGGGCTTTATTGACTCTTTAACTAACTATAACTATGACTCGACCCTATTACATAAATAAGCGGGTTAGGGTTGGACCCTAAAATCATGGTTCCTTTAAGGTAGATTCCGTTGGCTTGCCTGTATTCCCTTCCTTTGTCTCTGGTAGAGAATTGTCTTTGGAGAGTAAAGGGCAATCCTTGTAGAGATGACCTACTTTGTGGCATCTCCTGCACTGGAAGGGCACCCCTTCATAGTCTAGCTTCTACAATCGGATAGAGCTTCTCCATTTAATTTTCAGATTTTCCTCTAACCCTTCGCAGGTGTCAAGATGAACCAAAATGTGAGTGAAAGCCATCTTCCCAAAATCAATGAATGATTTATCATAATCTAGGAATACACCCAGCTCATTGCCAATGCGCTTCAAGATATCCTTGGGCTAGAGGTGAAGAGGCAACCCAGGCAATCTGACCCATATAGGACCTGCCCCTAACTATTCCCAGTCCGGATCAAACAGAGGACACCTCCTCTTGAGCAGTACTGGTACCATTTCAATATGCAAAAACTTCGTGAGGACCCAAGAGGCGTGTTCTGGCTTGTGGAAGCGAAGGGAAAACCAGCCTCGGGTCATAGTCACTACAGATGGCAATACCTCCAGAATCTAGCCCCAAATCTCAGAGACCCATTTCCTTAGACAAGCAGCTATGTAATTTTTGCCACAATCCCGGCCGACCAAAACCCTATTAGAAGTGTTGATGACCTTGTCCATCCGCAACCCTTCCCTAAGAATCAGAAAAGTCCCTTTGTTGTTGACCTTAATGCACTTGGATTTTTTCCCTTTCCGTTTTAGAGAACCTACATGAGAATTTACAGCCACGATAGAAGGGGAGTCCGAAGAGAAACTAACCCTGGCTTCATCAAATTAGTCATCCGATTGAGGGGTCAGTGCACCTTCAAAACAGCCTGAGGTGGGGGGAGGAGCGATCTGAGGAACAGGGGAGCGGGGTACAGAGGGTGGAGGGCGTTCGTTTATCACTGGAGAAGAAACCCTAGAGGGCCCAGGAGCAGAAAAATAAGCGGAGGGAACAGCTAAGGACTGGAGTAGCAGAGGATCAATGGAAGGGACGGCGAGGGGGGGTCAAGGCAAGATTCCAGAAAGTGCAGAGAAGAGGGAGAGGGGGACAGCTAATTAGCTTGCGAAAGGTAGTAGGGATCGTCGGTAGATCTGGAGCACTGGTAATCAAGGGAGGCATGTGCGGACACCAGAAAAGATTCAAAATCAAGAGGGTTAGGGTTTTCGAGGGTAGGTTTCGGTGAAACCCTAAATGCAGCACCCAAAGAGACCAGTGGATCCTGAGCGACTGGTGGAGCCATAACGGTCTTGTGATTTGGAGGCTCAGTCCAAATGGGCACAGAATCGTAGGGGTCCTATAAGTAGTTGACAAGCTCCTCCTCCATCTCAACAGACCAAAAGTGATGGTTGACGTGTAGCTGGTAACCTAAAGTTTGACAGATGCCTCAACTTGCGATAAAACCGCTCATTCCCCCAAGTGTGTTGTCGATGATCCGTATGGAGGCAAGATGGGTGCGGCTAAATGATAACCGGGCAGATCACAGTCAAATGGCTAGCCTTATCCAAAACCTCGCATGAGGCGCGGGATCAAAAACTTGCTAGACTTCAGAGCCATTTTCGCATCAGACTTTCTCCACTCATCACGAATCGGCTTCTATAGCTACCACTACTTTTTCACAAATCAGCTAATAAATTTCATAAGCATGAACAAAATTTAGACATTGATATTTGATCAACCAAACCCTGGAAAATCCCCAAAGGGAAAACCAATAGGAAGAGGATTTTTATTTGCTTTTTCTCAGAGAAACTTACAACATTAATTACACAACAGGGATAATTATCTCAGACTTTAAGCTTCTGTGGTAGTTTTTTGGAGTAGTATGATCCTGATTATCCACAGTATTATGCTCATTATGTCGACGTTTCAAACCCCAAAGGGGGTCCATCATCAAGACCAAAAAATAATAGATTATGAATGATAGTTTTGAGAGAAGAATCTTCTGACTAGAGTATATATAAACCTAAAGAATAATAAATTTTAGTAGAAGCCGACCAGTTCAAAGAGTAACCTACGTATATGAATTATTTGATTTTTTATTATTTTAGTTTTAATTATTTTAATTTTATGTGAAATAAATAATTAATTATTAATTCCTAATATGGATTAGTGTATACTAATACAACTAATTAAAACTAATGAGATATTGAATAAATAAGATAATTGTAATAAGTTTATTTATATAATGTAATATGATTAGTTTCTAATTTTTATTTATTCTTTATAATAAGTTTTTTTAATTTTAATTAGTATATATTTTTATTTTTATTTTTAATTTTTCTTTATTTTTATATAATTAGTTTATTTTTAGTTTATTTTAATTTAATTAAAATCAAATTTTATTTTTATTTATTACTAAATAAATTAATTAAGCCATTGAATACTAACGTGATGAGATATTTTATTCCTATTTTATTTTATTGATTTATAGATTTATTTTATTTTATTTATAGATAATTAAACCCTAGGTATCTAATTAATAAAGAAGTAAATTATTTAATTAACTTATAATTTTTGTTTTAATAATTTAATAATTGTTCTTTTTCTCCTTCTGGAAATGTTAATTTTTAAAACTATTGTTACTATAATCTATAGTCACTAGAATAAATTTTTATTTTGTTATATTGGTTATTATTAATTTATGGAACAGGGAGAAACCAGTGATACTACACCTCAAAAGATCTGGAGGGATTTATCTATCTAATCAGGGGGAGCCAGTTTCCACTAATCTCACTCCCATTGTCCCTGTTGAGGTTCTGAGGAAATTTCATAATTTCGATAGCCTCTCTGATTTTCCTCTTTTGATAATGATCCTCTCTTGCAATAATTTTGGCGTCCTCTAAACACACATGATGTTTGGTTTTGGATGAGTGTTCCACAAGGGCTGATGTACGAGATCTCCCATTCTTAATATCAGCTCCATGCTCTTTAAGTCTTGTTTTCAAAGATCGTCATGTTTCCCCAATATAACTCTTGCCACACGAGCAATCAATCTTATACACACCCTTGAGTTGTTGATGATCTATGTTATCCTTAACTGACCTCATCATCTGCCTAATTGTTCCACATGTTGTAAACTGAGTGTTTATGTCCTTCTTTCTTAAAATTTTTGCGATTTTATTTGTAATCCCCTGAATGAATGGGAGGTACACTTTCCCACAATTTTCTTTCCTGTCTTCCCGGGGACCCCTACAGAGGACCTTATCTTGAGCTCTTTTTATAGCTTTCTTAATACTAAACTCCTTGTATCCTATGTTTTTGAAAACAGAGGTTAAGTGTTTAATTTCTTCATTTAGGTGATCAGAGTCAAAAATTCTGAGAGCCCTAATAGCCAGAGTGTTTAAGACGCCAAATTTTTGCGATGGATGATGGTATGAGTCAGCATGTAGATAGCTTTCCGTATGTGTTTTCTTCCTATAGACCTGGTGTCCCAAAGTACCATCCTCCTTTCTACTGATTAGGACATCTAGAAAAGGAATTTTACCATTTTCTTCAAGCTCCATAGTAAACTTGATTTCGGAAGATATAGAGTTACTATGATTGAAAAAACTCTCCAGCTCAGCCTTGCAATGAGTCCATTTTAAGTTGGTGTCATCAACAAATATTTTCCACCAAGTCGGTTTCAAAGGGTATGAGTCAAGGGCTTTCCTTTCAGAGTACTCCATGTATAAGTTGGCGACAATAGGTGAGAGCGGAGATCCCATGGCAACTCCTGATATTTGTTCATAATAATGGTCTTGAAAACTGAAAAAACTGAAAAATTTGGGCTAGCTCATTTAGGAGATCTCATGTATTCTAGCCTCTCCACAAAATTTTGTGGCTAGAACATATCTGATGCTACAAAAACTAGCACCAGTCCTGTACGAACCACGTGTTCTGTGGGCAGTTGTGGAAATTCATATTGGTATTTACTATTTTTCAATGACATTCTGATCTATAGCCGGACCTGGGAGGAGCATTTGCAATGCTTGGAGGTGGTGTTGTGCATTTTAGAGGAGCAGCAGTTCTACGCCAAGTTAACCAAGTGTGAGTTCGGACTGACAAAGATGCTCCATTTGGGGCATATTATTGGGGAGGATGGCGTCAGAGTGCATGAGGAGCTAAGTTGCATGAAACGGGGAAACAAGTACGAGTTTCCGAAATGGGCACGGGTATGAAACGTGACCCCCCTAGATTTTGGAAACGGGGAAACGCAATATATATATATATATCAGGACATTTAAGAAATATGTGCAATCATAAAGCATATATGATACATTCTAATTTATTACATTATGATTAAATTGTCAATGCATAAACTATAAGTCTCTAAATTTACATCACATTTACTCATGAATGATCACATAATGAAAATAGCAATATCCAAAATCAGTGACGATAAATTTCTAATTTCTTGTCTCGTGCTTGATTGGGAGTCTCCTCCTACATAGTCGACGACCTTAGTGCTCTTGATTAAATACAAGTTCCATACCCTAGTACCCTACGTGCTCTTGATTAAATACAAGTTCCATACCCTAGTACCCTACGTGCTCTTGATTATTGGGAGTCTCCCCTACATAGAGGGCTTGGTTCTCTTGATTAAATACAAATTCCATAGCCTAGTACATGACAAAATCCAATGGAAACATTGCAATCCCCCCAATCCTGAAATCCTGAAAAACAGATAAGTCTGCTGGAGTTTGAGTGAGATCTAAAATTCTACTTTCTCCATATGAAATCCAATGAGGGCGAAACCAATCTCAAACATCCTGAGTCATTTCATGGTAATGTAAAAAATTTAAGTAAAAGGATGAAAATGAAAAATAAAAGAGAATGTCACTTTTACTTTAGGAATTTAACATTACCATGAACTGCATATCAACATTAGAGCCATAGGCTTGAACATTAGGTTGCCCCACTCAAAAAAATCCTCTTCTTTATAACTTGAGAGGCATCTAGAAGCATCCAAAAGATATTTTAGTCGCCCAATAAAAAATTAGAAGCGAAAAAAATTAAAAACAAATACAAGAAAAAGTCAAGTTAGAAGAGGAACCTCCGCCATACGACCTAGGAACTCATTTCCGGCCATACTGGCCACATTTCCTCCTCGAGAAACGGGCCAGTATGATCGGAAACAAGTTTCCAAGCCGTACGGTATGAGTTGCCTCGTTTCCGTTTCGTTTCCGATCGGAAACGGACCCTTCTCCAAAGTTTCCTACAACTTAGCTAGGGAGATATTCATAAATTATTACAAGGTGTTTCAACATTTTCAATCTGAAGAATACACATAAGAGAAATCGGATTGGCAATCCATCTGTTATAGCATCATAGTACCCAACATTGTTTCCACAGCAAGGCCTTGACTGACAACTCTATCTCTCAATAGATAAGAGCACAATGTTGGCAAGACCAATGATTATAGACACCTTCATCATTGTCTCTCAAGATACATACCCACCCGAGTGTTCACTGAGTATGAACTTCTAGGACTATTCTTATCTTGGGTTCCCAGCCCTCAAAGAATATCGATCCTCTTGCCTGCTCTTATCTTGGATGCCCTACACATCCTCAAAGAGCATCGGATGCCAGATGATTACCCAATCCTCCATTCTTTCTTCCCAAGTGAAGACAAGAATGTTGTGTCTATCTCTCCCTCTCAACTAGGGAAGATATTCCCATTCCTGTAAAGGAATGTACCCAAGTTTCCTCTAACCAGGAACTTGCCCAAGCTCCCTCTTAATTAGGGACTTGTCAGAGCTCCCTCTTCAACTAGGGCCTCTACTTTTTATTAGCAACTTCTTCTTTGTGGGTCCTTCAGCTGCTTGATTAATTTCTTTCCTTGATGTCATGAAATTTAGTCGAGCTTCTTCTTTGTAGGGCATTAGTGATCAATCACTTTCCTTCTTGGTTCGTTATGCCATTACTTTCTTCATGGAAAGTGGCTTCTTGATACATATCTGGAACCTTCGTCATATAGCTACTTCTTTCTCATCATGCTTCTTTCCGGAATTTCCATCCTCCACATGAGTGCTAGTTGTACTTACACTTACAACTCTTGTTCCAGTAGCCCTGCATGACCCCATCTAGATATTACTCAAGAAAAATCAAAATATAATATTAAGTCAAACAGTACCTTTCGAGATGGCTCTTCATCATGACATCTTGTTGGCTTGAATCATTAGCATCCTACATGTTTCACATCTCCAAGGCCTTTTCTAGGAGTCAAGGGTCCTTTGATCTTTTTCTTCCTTTGCCAGAATTCTGATGCCTTCTTCCAGGAGAAGTCTTTAACAAATCTATCAGATGTTGATTCCTAGTGTCCATGGTGTCCTTTTATTCCTAATCTCTTTTCCCACATGCTTCTTTATAGGTTCTCTTGTCAACCACCTCATACTTCATATGAGGACAATTCTCATGTTGACTTTTATCAGTGAGTGAACCATGCCTTCGTGCATTTTCTTCAATGAAAGAGATCTACTATGTTCTTGACCATGCTACCAGAGAAATTCCCCATGCTCATTGATACAAATGATGGCATGAGTTTAACTAAAAACATAGGTGCATATGTTCCTCATCTTCGTTCTTTCCTTGATCATCTCAGCTTCGTTGGTTGAGATTACCTCAATCTCCTTTGCTTTGCTACATCTTTCCTTGCCTACATATCATCCTTTCTTGAATCCCCATAAGTGGAATTCCTATCAAGACATCTTCCTTTTTTGAAAGTTGTGAACCCTCTATTGAAGATTCCACTGATGGATCCTTGTAGTCCTCATCCTGCAAATGCTCCTTTCTACTGATGATAGTGGCCTTCTAAGATGATTCTTCTTGATAATGATCATTCCTTCAAGTATTGATGAGGTTATCTAATGGCTTCATCCTTCCTACATGAATATCTTTATATGTGTTGTCTCTACATAATGCTCCTATATTCCTGAAGATGTCATTCCCATAAACCATGCATTCTATCCTACTGCTACATGTTCCTATGATACCCAAAACTTTAAAGAAGACTTATGTGAAGAAGTTGATCTCAATCATAGTAGAGATCCGGAGGGTCCTCCTTCTTCTGCTTCTTCTCTTCTTCTTTCACTTCTTGGGTAATGTGGGCTTCTTCTCATTTCCTCTTATTGTTGTCCTTCTTGAACTTAGGACAATCCCTCTTATAGTGTCCATACTCTTGACAGCCAAAGCATTGGACTTTGGACATATCTCTTTTACCCTTTCTTTGTGGACCAAACTTGCCAAATTTCCCTTTTCTCTTGGCCATAGCAGCAAATGCCTACTCCTTTGATCCCACATCATCTTTGGCTTTGAGTCTAGTCTCCTCAATTTTGCATAGAGACCAAAGTTCATTCAACGGGGTAGCTTCCTTCTTGGCATATATACTTGATGTGAAGTTGCCCCATTCCTCAGGTAATGCATTGAGCACCACAGTTGTCATTTCTCTATCTGACATAACTTCTCCTAGTTCTTGCAGTTGGTCTCTCATCTCAGAGACCTTCATGAAGTAGGGAGCTATTCCTTCTTCCTTTGATATCTTCATTTTATATAATTCATTACGCAACGATATCACTTCTCCAGCTGTACTAACTGAGAATAGCTCCACCAGCTTATCATAGATTTCTTTAGATGTTTCAAGTTTGGAAACATAAGGAATGAGAGGGTCTTTGATGGATTCTATCAGAATCCTTTGAGCCCTTGTTTCATCCTTATTATACTTTGCTAGGGCTTGAGTTTGTTCCTTAGTAGGAACAGTGACACTCCCTTTGATGTAGTCCAAAAGTTCATTTTCTTTGAGAAGTAGATCAGTCCTCTTTTTCCATGCAAGGAAATTAGCAGTCCCAACCAATTTGTTGCTTTCCTTGCAAAAAGACATTTTGATATTTTCAAAAGAGGACATAAAAATACTTACTTGAGAGAGTTGTTGTGAAGAGACCTTGTTGCTTCCTTGAAGATTTGATGATTTGACTTCTTAGATCTTGGAGTTCTTCAAGATGCTTCCTTTAGGGTGCCTTATGAGAGATTTGTTTGGTGATGAAAAGTTAAAACCTCTCAATGTGTAGATATGGAGATCTTTAATGATTGGCTTGGATCTGAGTATCTTTCTTTGAAGATGATGAGTCTTTGATGTAAGCTCTTCTTAGATGAACCTTCTTGTAGATGCTTTTAGATGGAAGGCGTTCTTCTTTCTTTATTCCTAGGATAGTCGTCCTTCTTGATGGATCTAGGAGAGGAGATGGTAATCCTCCTTATTTTTTATGGATCCGGAACCCTTGCTTGTAGATCTAATGCTACCTTTGAGTGCCCTCGCTTATTGATCTTGATGCTTTGATCTTCTATGTGTTCTTGAGATGCCCTTCCTTGACGTGTCACCTTAGCTCTGATTCCATGTTGAAGAATCTAAGGCATCTAGATATGATGAGATTCTTTTGACGATGATAACTATTTGTGAGGTAATTTTTACTTTTTCTTATTAGAACAATCTTCTCTTATTATTATTAGAGTGTGTTCACTTTCTGCATCAAACAGTTACCAAAACAAAAGAGACAAGAACACAAGATGTTGGCTCTCAGCCAGGGCAAAACCTCTCTCTCCTAGAGAGGAAAACCCTTTTGCAAATTTCTCTTATTGAAGCTTCAATTGACAAATTCCAAACCCTAGACCCTTGACCAGTAGATCCTCCAAGCACAAGACACAGTCTCTCTCTTGTACCTTCACTTATGTTCTTCAATCAAAGCCTTCTTCTGCACTGCACCTTGGTTTCCTCCTTCGCACTTCTTCTGGCAACTGATGGCACTTTCCTTTGTTCTTTTTCCGGCAACTACAGAAACCCTAGGTCTCCTTAGAGACCTCTTCTTTGGTGCCTTCCTTTTCTTCTCTACCTCGCTTGGCAATCTTCCTTTTCCTTGATGCTTAGGCTAGAGAATGAGACCTTTCTTGAGAGATATTTCCGAGTTGAGAGGCTGATCCTCTTTACCCAACAGCAGACCTGATTTCTTCACACGTGTGGCTGATCTAGGGTTTGAGATGGATCTTTTTACTTGCTTCCTTCCTTCACTAGGTGTAGAACCTCCTTCGCTAGGTGTGGAACCTCCTTCGCTTGATATGGAGGCCTATTTGAAGCCTCTTTTTAGCCCAATCGAAACCTATTATGTTTCTGCCCTTGTGGATCTGATGTGACTGCAGAACTGCCCTCCTTTCTTCGCATGTGTGACAGAATTAGACCCTAAAACAGTCCTCCCAAACTCGGTTTCTTTTTCCTCTTCTTCACTGCCCTAGAATCACCTCAATGCTCCTTTTTCGCACCTCTTTTTCGTCCTTCCTTCTTCGTTGATTTCAAAGATGAGTAGTGATGCTTTTATGAGGTCAAACTGCCCTATATATAGGAGACTGACCCTCCTATTTGGGCCAACTTGAGCTAGTGAAGCCGACATGTCCTTAAGTGTACCAAAAATTCATTTTTGAGCCAACTTTGAAGAGGAGACTTGTCTTTGCTTTGGAGGATCACTTTTGACATCTTTCTTTGACTCTAATACATGGATTTACATAGTGTAACATGCCCACATGGGTCTTCAACAATTACATTGACTCTTTGACTTTCCTAGAAGCACTCAAACATGTGTTTAACCTATCCAATGAGCAAGAAACTCATTTTTACAATTTACAAAAATAATTACAAGTACAAAGATCAAAATCACATTTATGAAGACCAAACCTAGTTACACTTTCTTCAACGAGCTCAGCGCATATTTTGGCATTTTCTGGGTGTTTAATATTGTGTGAAATTTGTGTGTGTGTTTTTGCTATGTATGCTTTGTTTATCATTGTAAATTTCCCTTAGGGATATTACAATGACTCACAAGATTGGATGCCATGCCTGAGGAATTCAACCTGAAACCCATCCTCACCAGCTGCTCTATTGCTACTCAAAGCTTTGGTTGCTCTCCTGATTGCCAATTCAGAGAAGAGATGGCATAAGGTGGGAGGGGAGGGGATATGTGCAGGGTGTTGTCTAGGGATGTCGTAAAGGGAGGTGGTGTTGGAGAACATGGTATGGGGATTTCCACTAGATTTGTCTTAGATTTACCTTAGATTCTCCAAACAAGTCAATGAAAATGGAGTGCTATAGTTAAATGTGCCATGAAATTGAAGTGCTCCTTAAGAAATATGAAAAAAGTCCTCCACATGTACCAAGCCAATCCTTGAGACTTCTTCAAGGAGGAGCTTTCCTCTGGAATAGTGTGCTACAGCATGTTTAAGTGTAATTAAAGCTCCAAATAACCCTCCACATGTAAAACATTGCTCCAAAATTGTGCGTGGTGGTCAAAGGGAGGTCATCACCACTGGTGCTCAAATCTAGGATCTCAAAATATGTGAAATGACAAGACCATGTCCAATATGAGCCAAATATACAAGGGTCTTCAACATGGTACAACTCCATATGCATCATGAGTGGTAACATCCACAAGCTATACACTTATGTTTGTAATGATATGAATCCATGGGATTCAACCCAAGCGGAAAGGTTTATGTTTACCATGCACAAACAAATACACCAACCATAGTTTTATCATTAATATTTATAGTTTTAAGGGAAGTTACGTTGAAGGTCCTCTTTTTTCCAAGGCATTCATTAAAATCCACCCAAGGGTACAAGTGCCTTATCCTCTCACATGATTTTACTATGAACATTCAATGAGATTTTCACTCTTGCCAGTATTATGAAAGATTTAAGGCTGTACCACATGATTGGATACACCTTGTGGATGTAAGATATCCTATAATTTATTTGTTCATTCTATGAGAATTTTTTTACTTTAATCTCTTATAGAACAACAGACAAATTCATTGAAAACAATAAAGCATAAAAAATACGATGAACAGTTACCAGTTTCATAGTCCACCTGGGTTGTTATTGAGTGAGGATATCTTATTGCAGCTCCCGGTCCAATAACTGACTGTGGTGCCTTTGTGAAGACGATGGGATACTGAATTAAAAATAAAATAAAAACTTCAGCTCCAACCCATAGACTGACTTTATATTCTTGTATATACATTTTTTATCCATTTGGATTACCGTCTAACTATGCAATATGTCCTGCAATATTATAGAAATAAAATGCATCCCATGGAAACAGATATATACAAAAACATAGCAGTTTAATCTATTAAGTTTCAAAACACATACAAAAGTAGAAATTTGAAAGAAATTAAAACAATCTGTATTTAAGTAGAAATATGTAAACAGTATTGTTGATAATGATTCATGAAACATAGGATTTCAGACAGCATGGTGAAGAAAATATCAGCAGATCTGCATAAGGATCCCAAAGCATGGACTTATATCCAACTCAAGATGATCCATTGCTGAAATTCTTTAGAGTGTACATTTCCACAAAAGGCCACTTCACATGGCTATAGCAATCAATGAGAGGTCCTCCCATACAAGATAAGCAGAGGAAGCAATTGCCAAGCAGAAAGTCACTAGAGATGAAGCCAATTCAGCAACTACCACAATCTAGAGGAGTAAAATAATCTGCCACACTTCATCATATATGACCACTCAACTTGACCTGTTTATTTTTTGCTGCAAAACAACTAAGGAATAGAGACTGAAAATCCAGACAAGCACCAGTGTGGGAACATATTATAGGTATGCAATAATAGAAATCTCGTGTAATACCTCGAATGGGAAATTACAGCTACTTTCCTGAAATAACCTTTTAAACAAAATCTTCACAACCAAATCCTCATAAATTTAATAGAACATTGCCATGTAAAATAAGCAATCAGCATGCGGCAAACAAGTACACAATAAATTGGAAACAATCTCAGCTTTATTATTATACGAAACAGGGTTACATGCAGATAAACTGAGAATAGTTGAAACTAGAAGCTGGCCTCCAAGATAATCTGTTGCACTGCACAGGCCCTCCAAACTAACATGAACTGCACTGCTAAGCTCTCCTATGAATCCTGGATGAATTCACTAAGGGGAGATGGATACTCACCCAAGCTCACTGAATCACCTGAGGGTTTCCGTCTTGGAGCTACAAATGAAGTAGAGAACTGGGTTCTCAAACCTCTCATCCAAAAAGAAAGATCAAATCCAAGATGTCCTCTAATGGCCTCCTCCTCCTCTTTTTATAGATCTAATGGACCCCTCTAGAACCTCCTATTTTATTACTATTTTAATCATTGAACACATTTCTCTCTTTTTATTTCAACTAAAATATCTTTTTAATGTGAGAAAATGGTAAATTGGCCTCCATGCCTCTTCGGGCACTGAAACTCACTTCTAACCATCCCATCTTGTAGTTCTTCTCATTCTGGTTCCAAAACGCTATTACACTAAGGTGTTCCATCAAGTATTCCTCTCAAAATGCCACCTTACGCGTAATTAATTGACTTGGGCACAATAATAACCTCGTTTTACGGGAATTATCAGAATGTAATGGAACGAGAACAAGTTGTGCGGAATCAATCCTGATGATGGAATATGGCAAGTGAACTCCTCTAGGCCCCATAAAACATCTCCAAAATCCCCTAGGCCCACTGATGACATAAACTTGCATCTATGCCCTGTCTACCTCCTGTTGTCACCCAAACTATACATGAAAGACGCGAAAACACTCAGGGTGGGGGCTGTCACTTTGATCCTCGCCCTCTCTGTTCGAGTTGTCTCCCTACAGCAAGCTATGGGGGGTAGTCCTTATGAAATTTGAAGATGGGAGACTTGTTGGCAACCAACAAGTATGGGAAACACAACTGAATGGCCTAACAACTTGATTGAATTAGCAAGTTAAATGATTTGATTAGATTATCATGGAAAACCAGTGACTTAAATGGAGTAAAATACTTACTTAAAACAAATTATTTACCAAGTCATCAGATGAATAGTGGTTGTGTTAATTTTAGGCAACAATGGTATGTTCTATGCTTTAGAGCAATTTTACTTCAATTTCTTTATTAGCCCAGTATCAATATTCAGATTAGTAATCACATCAACATGATAGTAAAATGCAGATAGAACATAAACATAAGCAGTAGAAGACAAGCCAAGACAAGAGGACACAAGACGTGGTACGAGCCAGGGACAAACCCCAATGTGGGAAAACCCTTGACCAAATCTTCTTTTAGTCTTCAATAGTTCAGCAGAGAGAGATAGTACAATTTACAAATCTGATCATTTATAACAGCAGCAAAAGAGCCCTAACCAGAAAGGTCAACATTGGTCAACAAGGCAGATTTGACCCTCAACAAATTGGTCAACTTCAATGAACTTCGGCCTCCAAACAACAAGATGAATCAGCCCTCAAAACAACCCCATCAAAATCTGGTCAAACAGCCCACCTGCGGTCAGCCCTAGCTGCAGTCAACATTGGTCAACAATCAACATTTAGCCTCGCTTTCTGTGCCCAAAAATGCGCCCTGCCCAAACAAAGATAGCCCTCACAAAGGAGGTCAATGCATGTTGGTCAACACTTGGTCAAACTGTCCAGAAATTCGGTCTCCTGTAATTTCAGCCTCCTAAAATTTCTCTCCTGAAATTCCGGACATGTGGAGAGAGAGGGGCCCAAAAATCCGCACCCAATCAATGAGAGAGAGAGAGAGAAGTGTGAAGATGTGTGTGTCCAAATGAGGCTAAGTAACCTTCTATTTATATGCAATGTTGAGGATGAATAGATGTGACTATTGGGCTTCTGAGCCTACATAAGTTTGTTGGCCAACCTTGACAATTTGACCATAATCAAAATAAATTCATAACTTCATTTGTACACGTCAGAATCGGATGATCTTTAGATCAATCCTACACCTCTCGGAGAGAGGAATCCAAGAGAAATATCAGTTGTCATAGATAAGATGACCCATGTGGAGTTTGGCCCTAGTTGCCAATTTTAACACGTTGCTTAAGGATGATTCACTATCCTAAATGAAATGCAAATCCTATAGTCTAGGTGAGATGCAGATTCTTGGTTTATTTTAAGTTATATGCCTATTTTAAATGTATCCTTCCTCTTAATTGTTTAGAAACTAGTCTCTAGAGTAGGTTGTGAGAGAGAAGCCAAGGGGAAGCAAGCAAAGGCTTGATTAACGATACCTCCCCTTAGGTTCTAACCACCCGATGCCTCTGGCGCTGCAAAGACTGTGGCTCTAACGACTGCAAGGTCACCGTGTTAACCACTAAAGAGGTGCTAGACTCCTCAAGCTAGATGAGAAAGGTGGGCCTATCTCTCTATCGACCAAGCTTATGCTTGGAAGTTAATTAATTAATGCAAGAGACTACTCCTAAGATGCAAATGCGAAATGTGAGTGCTCTTAAGGCGAGGTTATTAAAAATATTTAAGTACTTGATTATAATGATTTTCAATTATGAACAATAAGGTACTTAAACAATAAATGAATGACAATCTCAACCACAAGAGGAAGTGCTCAAACTAAACGGTGCCAGAAAATGTTGCCAGTACTACTAATAGCTAAAAGCCCAAGAGATAAACAAGACAAGATCAATGCTTCTTAAGACAATTAGCAATCTTCAAGATTATAACCAATGAATCACCAATATGCCAAATAGATACACAAGATAAAAATTTAGATTTCTTATGGATGCAATTAGATCACTAATCACAACTTTGATTAAACTTGATTATGTGCTTCAAAAGTGAAATTAGACTACAAATCCACAAGAATTATCAATAATGTGTAATATCCCTCCCCTTAATAATAAATAATAAATAATGCAAAAATAATAATTAATAATAATAAATAAATCACTTAATAATAAATAATAAAAATAATAAAGATAATAAATCATAAATGTTAAATAATAAATGATATTAAAAATATATACAAGAAAATAAATAAAAATAATAAAAATAAAAATAGTAATAACCATACTAAAACTCTAAATAAGAATAAATAGAAATAAAACAAGAAAACTATCAAAAAGAAGGAAATAAAACAAGAAAGCTAAAAATCAAAAGAAAAGTAAAGAAATAAAACAAGAAAGCTAAAAATCAAAAGAAAGTAGCATGTAGACACATGGAGTGCGTTCATGTGGTTCCCCTTCCAATGTTGTTTTATGTAATAGATGGTGAGGAAGATGAGAGGCATTCATGCATTCCATCTTTCCATGATTCTATCTTTCATTCTCTTGGGAGAATGGTGTTCTAAGACATAGGAGTCACTGGCAGTAGTACCTTGATTGAGGGCTCGGGGGTGGCCAGTTGTAGCAAATCCTTGCACAATTGAGCCTACGGTTGGGTGGAGAGTCGTCCCCAAAACCTGGTTGCGGTAAGCCTACTTCTACCACAGGTAAGCACTATTCATAGTTTGAATTTAGTTAATTAATTACATGAATGTTTGGCTAGGTAAGGGCCACTTTGATTTAAATTTAATGTTAATAAGTTAATTAGATATTTATTTTGGGCTGTTACATAATGAGCAATGTATCCAATGACAATAGCAATGAGCAATAAGATCTTTGATCTACAATATCACTTAAAGCAATTAACCAATCTCATTAACAATTAGAGCACTTAAATTAAAAAGGCTAAAAGACAACAAGATGCCAATAACTCTTTCGACCAAATTTAAAGTCCAAATCACTTCAACCATCAATGATTATGAATTATATGAGTTCTTTAGCAAATCTTAAAGACTTATGAGTGATTTATCATGATTGCAACCTTGTTTCCAGAGGTCTGCAATTTTATATCAATAGTCAAGAAATGATGCAAGATGTCAAAGACAACCTAGAAAATCAATGCCATTAATCTCTCCAATGACTTTTGGTTGATTATGAGACTGCTTAGAAGCTACAGATCAGACCTCAAAATAACATATATCAAACTTGAAATAACTCAGAAAATTAATGATTCAGTCCTTTATAAAACAACAAGGTGCCAAGTTACCAATGCCAAATAAACTCCAATGATTAGCCAATCAAGTTGAGTGATTATTAGATGATTTTTGGTCAATTTTAATGGATTTATTAAAGTTATATGACTGCATAAAATGGTTGTAGCAAAACAGAGATGATAATGATAAGAGGAGAGGCGAACCAAGAGGCCTAAAGGCCTAGTTGAAGGCTAGTTTGACTTCCAATAAGCTTGTCTACCTGCAACCACCAAGCTAGTTCTAATATTGTTGCAAAACCACAATGTTAACCCACTCAAACAATGGCAAATTCAAAGATGACTAAATACAAGGCTAGGGCAAGGCATCAAGGCTAGGAAAACCCCAAGACTAGGGCTAGAAGAGACACAAGACAAAGCTAGAGGCCAAATATAGGGCAAATGAAGCGAGAAAAAGGATGAATGAGCAAAGATGAGCCCACGAGGGCTGACGTCAAGCCCTTAAAGGCTGACGCGGGGCTAGGAAGAGGCCCTAGAGGGCCTACGACTAAGGGAAAAGCCCCTTGGGGGAAACATCTAAGGCCAAATGGAAGGCCAAGAGGGAGAGAGGCCCCTTTGAGGATGGACGGCAAGCCTAAAGGAGGGTCGAGGGGGAAAGAAGCCCTAGAAGGGCTAACAGCTAGAGTAAAGGGCCACCAAGGGCCACAGCCGGCCCATAAGGGCTTGCGGCCTAAGGAAAAGGGAGGGTCGAAGGCCCTAGGAGGCTCCTAAGCCTCACGACTAGGCCTAAGAAGGAAAACAGATAGGCCCAAAGGCCTCAAAAAAATTTCGAACCCCTGCAAAACAAAACAAAAAATCCACAAATTCACTGCAGAAATGTTGGACAGCTTCTTCTTGGGCTGGACATTGAGTGATCTTGCCTTCCTAGGCCTAGATCTACCTCAAAACCCCAGCAAAAATCTCTTGAGCAACTTGAAGTCCACCCGCACAAATGAATCAAAAAATGCCAAACCCCAAATATATATACAAAATATAAAACCCCCCAAAAAATATGAAACCCCAAGTGTTGCAAAATAAATGGATTAGAAATAATTTACAAATAATTTAGAAATTTACAATATTTACAAATTTAAATTTTTTGGAGAAATAATTTTCGATAAATAACAATGGATGAATAAATTTCGAAAAATAAATATTGGCCGAAACCCTCCTGCAAAATCAAATACCATAAAGAAATCTTAGAGCCCAAACATAGTCAGCTCTTCCCCATGGTCTATGAACTTGGAGCCCAAGGGCTAGCATACCTATAAATCTCTATAATATTCTCAAATGAAATTGTTAAATCATATGGTGAATCAGATCACCTAAGATAGCATTTACCAATATAATGTCCTTATCACCGACAAATGAAATAAAAATATAGGATCACACATAGCTAACACATACCACAGATCAACGGAAGAAAAACACCATGAACTGACCCCTAAGTCTTTCTATTATGATACAAAATGTTCCCAGCAGAGCAGCAGCTCAATACCAGCGTTCAAGAATTACATCATCCAAAGATATTCAATAGAAGCAAAATGACTTCTTTATATAGAGAAACCCCTCCAAGTGGAAAATAACCTCGACTGTTGAAAATAGCTTGATCATCTTTTAATCTCCAACATCGAATTAATAATTTTGAGGAAAAAATCGAATTTTTCCTAAAACCCACTTTTAATTAATCCAAAAATTAATATTTTAGATTAATTTCCCCAAAAATTTGACTTTGACTTAACCACCAAAGTCCAAAAGCTCAAATTTTCTTAAAATACTCAATTTTCCCTTGGTGGAGGACCTCCAAAAATTGACTTTCCTTTGACCTGCGAATTTTTTATTATTTCCACTTAGAGAGATTAATTTCTCTATAATTATTTTTTGGTTCAAAACTAATTAATTTTCTAACTTGCGATTTTAATTTAATTTAGCCAAAAAAAATAATTAATTGACACTAGAGGGGATTAATAATTTTTCCACCCTCAAATATTTTAGCCATGGTGTCTAAATATGAGGGACCATGCACTAAAATATTTTTTACATCAAATTATTACAATATCAACCCTTGAAAGGGAAAATACATATTTAGGCTTAGACCCTCAATAATTTACCCAATTTTGCAACACAATATGATCTAGTATAGACCAAGTGTGTTTGTAATAAAATAATTTAGCCAAATGTGCTTAAATTATTCCCAAACACACTTTTACAAAGACTCGATATAACACTAGGACTCACCTAAGACCTTGTCAAGGAATTCCACCCTAGCTTTGGGGTTTAAGTTAGAAGAAAAACTTTGTCGATTATCTGTGTTTAGAAACACACATAATTCAGTCAGGTTAAAAAACCTCCTAGGATGAAATTTTTTGCCAAAATCAAGGGCTTACCTAGGTGTTATTACATAATTAAACAGACATACTAGCATCATTTACAATACAATTTGCAGAAACTGGGTTTACAATGATACAATGGTGTTGGTCTATAACTTTGAAAAAAGTTCATCATATCTTTGCATTCTGCTTCCTCGGACTGTTGACAAAGTGTGGTCAACATCTGGCTCTACTTGGGGACAAGTTGTTTCGTTGATGGAATGTGAGAATCCAGAATCCTGTATCCAAGAAAACAGAAGTCTGTCAAATCGATATCCATTCAAAATCAAAACCATCATGTATATATAACATTTGTTGGAATAGAAAAAATCTAATCTAACATATCAAAACATAAAGACATAAAATGTAAATGCATGGAAGGAAAACTAACTAATGACAGAAATAAAATCCTATATAAGAGTATAGGGTTAGAAATACAATACAAAGGATGCCCTATGGCATCAAATGTCTTCAACATAGTGCATACTAAGCATTTGTCGACTTTCAGGCAGGTCCATGGGTTGCTTCTCTAATGTGCCACGCTGGATTTTGAAGATGCTAGGACTTTCACCTATCGGAATATCAAGTTGTTCCCAGCCATATCCGAATATCGAGTTGTTCCTGGCCATTAGATACATCAAACATCTTCCTTCTTTTCTTCTGTTTTTTACTTTTGCTTCTGGAAGGCTGTGACGTTGATGATATAGCTAGTGTAGATTTCCTGCCTTGATGCTCGGATGAAGTATCTGAGGCATGCCCAATTTTATTCTGAATATATTATGGCAAAGGTGACACATAAGTTTGGCAAGTATTGTGATTGACGTCAATGGCCTGATTTTTCTCAAATTCTTTTCCAACCATGGCATTTCTAGTTAACCTATTGCCAATGGGACAATTGACCTCATGGCAATGAGATGGGAATTGTTTCAGTAGAATGGAAAGCTTGTAATCTATCGAAAGGTCTTTGTTCCTTTCATCATCTAGTCTATGTTGAAATTCCTACACCTGTGATCTTTCCATTTTGTCCAGCTATCTTGAATAGCAGTCATTTGGCTAGAATGTTCAACTTTCATAGCAGTGATTTCTTTGGCATGATTTTCTTCCATAGTTTTTATCACTTTATCATTATTTGCTTTTATGGCAATCAAATGATTTTGCATATTGGACATCATAGCCTTCATTTCTTTAGAATGCTTTTCCTCTATAGCCAACAACCTATTCTGAAGAGTGATCTGATTAGCATTCATGGAACTCATTTCTTTGGCGTGATCAACTATAAATCTTGCTTGATTAAGCTTTGTGCTTTTGATGAGTTGAGCTTGGTTTGCTTTCATTTCCCTAATTACCTACACCTGATTGACTTGCATATCCTTAACCATTTGAGTTAATTCCTTGATGAGCCCATTTTCAACCCCTTTAATTTCTTTTACTTTAGCTTTTGCATTGACCCTTTCTTTATCTCCATATTTATCTTCAAAGGCATCAATAATTGATTGTAAAGAGTCAAAGGTTTTATCAAGGAACTCTAAGAACCAATCCATAGCATCTTCAATTAAGGTGGTAATAAAAAGCCTTATCCATACATCTTCATGGTCAGAATACAGGCGACACTTGTTCATACAGAGGTTGAAATTTTTGAGGTGCATCTCGGTACTATAAGCATTGTTTCCCTGAAAAAGAGGAACCTCATCGATGGCATCGACGACTTCATTTGGAAAATCATGAGGATAACCTTGAAAGTTAGTAAAATCACAAGGGGCGAGCAAGTCATTCATGATGACTTGCTTAAAGGGAAAAGGGGCTAATGGATGTCGGAGAGAGATTCTTATTCAAGAAAAACAAGAGTACACAAGAAGTGGGCTTCCAGTGGAAATTCTTGTAAAAAATGAAAGAAGTGGAGTCTTCGCTTGAAAATGAATCTAGATCCAAAATCCAAAAGGCCAAAACCGACAAGATAGTCAGGGAGAAACAGATGGATGTCAGGGAGGGCTTCCTGTCCGAGAAAGATTAGATGCTTACTAGAATGTAATTTGTTTAACTAAGCTCTTAGAACCTTTTCAAGATCAGGAACAAGGTTAATCAAGTGACCAGGATTTCTTCTAGTATAAGTTCTTACGAATGGATGAATAAGTGGAGTCGCCACCCAAACGGGAAACTAACCCAAATATCTTGGTCCTAAAGGTGCAAATAGAAAGGTGAACAAGGTGATGAGAAGATTAGTGAAAAGATGAGGAATAAGAAGATGAAACGATGAAGAGATGGAGAGAATGTCATGAAAACCAAGGACAGAAAAATTCTATCCCCGGCAAAGGCGCCAGAAAATGTTGTCGCCCAAACTGTACAGGCAAGACGCGACAACGCTCAGGGCGGGGGTTGTCACTCTGATCCCCGCCCTCTCCGTTCTAGTTGCTAACCTACAGCAAGCTATGGCAGGTAGTCCTTATGAAATGTGAAGATGGGAGACTTGCTGGCAACCAACAAGTCTGGGAGACACAACTGAATGGCCTAGCAACTTGGTTGAATTAGCAAGTTGAATGATTTGATTAGATTATCGTGGAAGACCAGTGCCTTAAATGGAGTCAAATACTTGCTTAAAACAAATTATTTATCAAGTCATTGGATGAACAGTTGTTGCTTAAGGATGCTTCACTATCCTAAATAAAATGCAAATCCTATAATCAAGGTGAGATGCAGAGTCTTGGTTTATTTTAAGTTACATGCCTATTTTAAATGTATCCTTCCTCTTAATTGTTTTGAAGCTAGTCTCTAGAGCAAGTTGTGAGAGAGAAGCCAAGGGGAAACAAGTTAAGGCTTGATTAACAATGAAAATGTTGTCACCCAAACTGTATAGGCAAGACACGACAATGCTCAGGGCGGGGGTTGTCACTTTGATCCCCGCCCTCTCCGTTCTAGTTGTCTCCCTACAGCAAGCTATGGGGGGTAGTCCCTATGAAATGTGAAGATGGGACACTGTTGGCAACCAACAAGTCCGGGAGACACAACTGAATGGCCTAACAACTTGGTTGAATTAGCAAGTTAAATGATTTCATTAGATTATCATGGAAAACCAATGCCTTAAATGGAGTCAAATACTTGCTTAAAACAAATTATTTACCAAGTCACCGGATGAACAGTTGTTGCTTAAGGATGCTCCACTATCCTAAATGAAATGCAAATCCTATAATCTTGGTGAAATGCAAAGTCTTTCTTTATTTTAAGTTATATGTCTATTTTAAATGTATCCTCCCTCTTAACCGTTTTGAAGCTAGTCTCTACAGTAGATTGTGAGAGAGAAGCCAAGGGGAAGCAAGCTAAAGCTTGATTAACGATGAAAATGTTGTCACCCAAATTGTACAGGCAAGACACGACAACACTCAAGGCGGGGGTTGTCACTCTGATCCACACGCTCTCCATTCTAGCTATCTCCCTCCAGCAAGCTATGGGGGGTAGTCCCTATGAAATGTGAAGATGGGAGACTTGTTGGCAACCAACAAGTCTGGGAGACACAACTGAATGGCTTAGCAACTTTTTTGAATTAGCAAGTTAAATGATTTGATTATATTATCGTGGAAGACCAGTGCCTTAAATGGAGTCAAATACTTGCTTAAAACAAATTATTTACCAAGTCACCAAATGAATAGTTGTTGCTTAAGGATGTTTCACTATCCTAAATGAAATGCAAACCCTATCTAAATGAAATGCGAAGTCTTGGTTTATTTTAAATTATATGCCTATTCTAAATGTATCCTTCCTCTTAAATATTTTGAAGCTAGTCTCTAGAGTAGGTTGTGAGAGAGAAGCCAAGGGGAAGCAAGCTAAGTCTTGATTAACAATACCTCCCCTTAGGTTCTAACCACCCAATGCCCCAGCACTGTAGAGACTATGACTCTTACGACTACAAGGTCATCGTGTTAACCACTAAAGAGGTGCTAGACTCCTCAAGATAGATGAGAAAGGTGGGCCTATCCCTCTATCAACCAAGCTTATGCTTGGAAGTTAATTAACTAATGCAAAAGACTAGTCTTAAGATGAAAATGCAAAATGTGAGTGCTCTTAAGGCGAGATTATTACATTTTTTTAAGTACTTGATTAATAATGATTTTCAATTATGAACAATAGGTACTTCAACAATAAATGGATGATAATTTCAACCACAAGAGGAAGTGCTCAAACCAAACGGTGCCAAAAAACCAATAGCTAAAAGCCCAAGAGATAAACAAGACAAGATCAAAGCTTTTTAAGACAGTGTGCAATCTTCAAGATTATAACCAATGAATCACCAATATGCCAAATAGATACACAAGATAGAAATTTAGATTTCTTCTGGATGCAATTAGATCACTAATCAAAACTTTGATTAAACTAGATTATGTGCTTCAAAAGTGAAATTAGACTACAAATCCACAAGATTTATCAATAATGAGCAATGTATCCAATGACAATAGCAATGAGAAACAAGATCTTTGATCTACAATGTCACTTAGAGCAATTAACCAATCTCATTAACAAATAGAGCACTTAAATTGAAAAGGCTAAAAGACAACAAGATGCCAATAACTCTTTTGACCAAATTTTAAGTCCAAATCACTTCAACCATCAATGATTATGAATTATAAGAGTTTTGTAGCCAATTTTAAAGACTTACGAGTGATTTATCACCGCTGCAACCTTGTTTTCAGAGGTCTACAGTTTTATATCAGCAGTCAATAAATGACGCAAGATTTCAAAGACAAGCTAGAAAATCAATGCATCAATCCATCCAATGACTTCTGGTTGATTATGAGACTGCTTAGAAGCTATAGATCGGACTTTTAATGTTCAGATCAGACCTCAAAATAACATATATCAGACTTGAAATAACTCAGAAAATTAACGATTCAGTCCTTTATAAACCAGTAAGGTGTCAAATTATCAATGCAAAATAAACACAAATGATTAGCCAATTAAGTTGAGTGATTATCAGAGGATCTTTGGTCAATTTTAATGGATTTATTAGAGTTATATGACTGCATAAAATGGCTGTATCAAAACAAAGAGGATAATGATAGGAAGAGAGGCAAACCAAGAGGCCTAAAGGCCTAGTTGAAGGCTAGTTTGACTTCTAATGAGCTTGGCTACCTACAACCACCAAATTAGCTCTAATATTGCTGCAAAACCACAATGTTAACCCACTCAAACAATATCAAAATCAAAGATGACTGAATACAAGGCTAGGGCAAGGCTTCAAGGCTAGGAAAACCCCAAGACTAGGGCTAGAAGAGGCACAAGACAAGGCTAGAGGCCAAATAAGGGCAAATATAGGACAAATGAAGCCAAAAAAGGGATGAATGAGCATAGATGAGCCCATAAGGGCTGACGTTAAGCCCTTAGAGGTTGACACAGGGCTAGGAAGAGGCCCTAGAGGGCCTACAGCTAAGGGAAAAGCCCCCTAGCGGCTGCGGCTAAGGCCAAATGGAGGTTCGAGAGGGAAAGAAGCCCTTTTGAGGCTAGACGGCAGGCCTAAAAGGAGGGTTGAGGGGGAAAAGAAGCCTTAGAAGGGTTGATGGCTAATGTAAAGGGCCATGGCCAGCCCTTAAGGGCTTGCAGCCTAAAGAAAGGGAGGGTCGAGGGCCCTAGGAGGCTCCTAGGCCTCACGGATAGGCCTAGAAAGGAAAACGGTTGGGCCTAAAGGCCTCAAAAAAATTTCAAACCCTTGCAAAACAAAAAAATTTCCACAAATTCAATGCAAAAACGTTGGACAAATTCTTCTTGGGTTGGACATTGAGCATGGAGGCTAGATCTTGCCTTCCTATGCCTAGATCTGCCTCAAAACCCCAACAAAAATCTCTTGAGCAACTTGAAGTCCACCTGCACAAATGAATCAAAGAATGCCAAACCCCAAATATATATACAAAATATAAAACCCCCCAAAAAAAATATAAAGCCCCAAGTGTTGCAAAACAAATGGGTTAGAAATAATTTACAATATTTACAAATTTATAAACTTTTGGATAAATTACAATGGATGAATAAATTTCGAATAAAAATATTGGATGAAACTCTCCTGCAAAATCAATACCATAAAGAAATCTCAGAGCCCAAACATAATCAACTCTTCCCCACGGTCTGTGAACTTGGAGCGCAAGGGATAGCGTACCTGCAAATCTTTATAATATTCTCAAATGAAATTATGGTGAACCAGATCACCTAAGATAGCATGTACCAATAGAATGTTCTTATCATCGACAATGAAATAATAATTATTCAGCAATCTTCAGTTCAA
The DNA here is from genome assembly GCA_031772625.1 of Pinus tabuliformis. Lineage (NCBI taxonomy): Eukaryota > Viridiplantae > Streptophyta > Pinopsida > Pinales > Pinaceae > Pinus > Pinus tabuliformis. The sequence continues at coordinate 571,212,346 of CM062805.1, read as the reverse complement.
TATAAGATCACACATAGCTAACACATACCACAGATCAACGGAAGAAAAACACCACGAAATGAACCCCAAAGTCTTTCTATTATGATATAAAATGTTCCCAGCAAAGCAGCAACTCAATACCATCATTCAAGAATTACATGATCCAAATATATTCAATAGAAGTAAAATGACTTCTTTATATAGAGAAACCCCTCCAAGTGGAAAATAACGGCTAATTGGCTTGATCTTCGTCAAAATAACCTCGATCGTTGAAAATAGCTTGATCATCATTTAATATCCACTGTTGAATTTTTTATTTTGAGGAAAAAAACGATTTTTTCTTAGAACCCACTTTTAGTTAATCCAAAAATTGATATTTTGGAATAATTTCTTCAAAAAATTGACTTTCACTTAACCACCAAGGGCTCAAATTTTCTTAAAATATCCATTTTTCCTTTGGTGGGGGACCTCCAAAAATTGACGTTCCTTTGACTCTCGAATTTTTTATTGTTTTCCACTTGGAGAGAAATTAATTTCTCTATAGTTATTTTTTTTAACTCAAAATTAATCAATTTTCTAGCTTAGGATTTTAATTTAATTTAGCCAGAAAAATTAATTAATTGACACTAGAGGGGATTAATAATTTTTCCACCCTAAAATATTTTTTACATCAAATTATTACAATATCAACCCTTGAAAGGGGAAAACACATTTAGACTTAGACCCTCAATAATTTACCCAATTTTGTGACACAATATGATCTAGTATAGACCAAGTGTGTTTGTAATAAAATAATTTAGCCAAATGTGCTTAAATTATTCTCAAACACACTTTTACAAAGACTCGATATAACACTAAGACTCACCTAAGACCTTGTCGATGAATTTCACCCTAGCTTTGCAGTTTAAGCTAGAAAAAAAACTCTACTGATTATCCATGTTTAGAAACAGACATAATTCGGTGAGATTAAAAAACTTCCTAGCATGAAATTTTTTGCCAAAATCAGAGGCTTACCTAGGTGTTGTTACATAATTAAACAGTCATGCTAGCATCATTTACAATACAATTTGCAGAAATTGGGTTTACAATGATACAATGGTGTTGGTCGATGACTTCGAACTTTGAAAAAATTTCTTCATATCTTTGCATTCTGCTTCCTCGGACTATTGACAAAGTGTGGTCAACACCTCCAACACTGAAAGTCCATCCTAACCATGCCATAAGGAACACCAGAAAAAGGAACATCACAAATCCTCCCGCCCCAAGATTTCTTGCCCTCAAGTACTTAGTTGTATTTTACCCCAGTTATGATGTTAAGTACTTCACAATGTTTAGAAAAGGTAATCTCAACCAAAAGACAAGTGTTAGATTTTAACAGTGCCAACAAGAGATAAGATATCCACAAGATGCAATTGCTTAATGAATATAGATCCACAATTGATAAACAATAGAGCAACAATTAACCAATGATTCAGTATGATAAGCCAATGACCATTATCCACAAAAGACAATAAGATAGCAAGTGTTCTTAGCCAATATTCCTCAACACAATATGATTTATCAATTTTCAAGTTAAGAACACTTAGATGCAATCTAGATCACCACCAATTAGATGCACAAATGAAACAAGTTATTTCAATACCACTTGGATTAGAGAGACTTAGGAACAATTTATGTACTTAAACCAAAGATTTGAAATGTGCTTAGAGAGTGAGCTTATTAGATGTGAATTTCAAACTTTATAGCATACAAACTCACAAGGAAAACACAATGTTAGTCACTTCCACAATATCAATGCTAGGAACAATATACAATAGAGTGTAAGACTATGAGAGCACTTATGCAATTTATGTTCCAATGACCTCACAATGAGCAATAAGTGACTATTATGACAGCAGTGACAGCAGCAAGTAAATTAGCTTTATATGCCCAATTTAAAGTGCAAATACTTGCCCAATGTAATGAAAAGAAACCCAATTATCAAATCAAACTTTGCCAACTCAAGAATTTGGATAGATTAGCCTTTCAAATATATAATTTACCACTGTTATATCATATTTGTTATGCAGTGATGTCAATCGCCAAACTTCTAGATTCATGCCAAGTTATGATTACCCAACTTATGCAATTTATTCCTCAATATGCCAAGCAACTTATGAATGATTTTTTAGGCCAATTTAGGATGTTTTTATCACTGTTATGAGTTAATTTACTTGCTGAAGTAAAACAGTGAGGAAACAAGGGTTAGGAGATCAAACCCTTAGGCCCTAGGCCTTGAAGTCTACTAGCCCAACTTGTGCAAAATTTTGTCCAATGACTTCATGCCTGAAAATACAAACTTTGAACCAATTTTCTCTGCAAAACACACCAACAATCAGTCTAGAAAAATTTCAGAGATAAGCATATGAAAATTTAGGGCCAAGAGAGGGCAAGAGAGAGGCCAAAAATGAAGGGAAAAGGCCTTAATAGGCCTACGGCTAGGGTAAAAGGCCTATTAGGCCTAACGGCAAGTCCAAAAAGGTTGTCGTTGGGCTTAGGAAGGGTCGAAAGGCCCACTAGAGGCTGCACCAAGAGTGTTGAGGCCCTAAGGCCTGCGGCACCCTAGGGGAGGCCTCAAAAGAGGCAGTCGAAAGCCGTTTTAGGGCTGCGGCTTAAGGGAGAAGGGAGCTGAGGGTAAATGGAGGGGCCGAGGGAGGACGAAGGTGACAGGAGAGGTTTAGCGGAGGAGGACGGAGGCTGAAGAAGGAGGAGAAGAGGCCACGGACGGGGACGAAGGGCCTCTAAGGCCTGCAGCAAGGGTAGAATGGGTAGCGGACGAGGCCGAGAGGGATAGGAGGGCCTGCAGCAAGCCTAGGAGGGGAGGTCGTAGCCCTTAAGCCTCACGGCTAGCCTCTAGGAGGCCTAAAACCCAGACGCAGGAGGCTAAGAGGGGGACGCTGAGGGTTTGGAGGAGAAAATTGGGGCTAGGAGCCCTGAAAACCCTAAAACACTTGCTCCAAAAAAAAATTATGCTTCAACTCTCCAATTTTCTGAAGAAAAAAAATCGTGGTTGGCCCTACAAAGTTTCCTAAAGCCTAGATCTTACCCTCCAGGTCCTAGATCCTGCTCTCCTTCAGCCTTTTCTCTTGATTCAAACCTGCAAAAATGAATATACAACACCCAAACGCCAAATATATACAAAGAATTCTTAAAACCCCTAACCCCAATTAGCAAAAATAATTTACAAAACTATTTTACAAATTATACAAGGGTTTTAAAATAAATTTTGAGAAATAAAAAAATTTATGGTATTTTTCTTTGATAAATGGCTAAAAATGCTTCAGAAAACCCATGCACACTATAGCCTTAGCGAAGATTTAGTCCACCATACAAATACTTGGAATCCAAGAAAAATGATCCTTGCCCACAGTTTGTGAACTTGGAGACCAAGAACTGAAGTACCTACAAACTCTATGTATTATCTCAAAATAATCATGTATAAGCACAATATAGGAAGCCCGTAGTCAGTACATACCAAAAATCAATGAACATGTACACCTCGAGTTGCACCCCAAAGTTTTTATTATGGCTGAAAAAATAGTTCCCAACAGGACAATAGTTTACACAAATGTTTCAGTAGCAATTTCCTAACCAGAAACCAGATGGCTAAAGACTCAAATGACTAATTAATAGATAAATCCTCCAAGTGAAAAATAATGGTTAGTTTCCTTGATCCTAGTTAAAATAATATTGGTCGTCGAAAAATACTTGATCATCTTTTAATCTTAGCTGTTGAATTTTTATTTTTTGAGGAATTTTCGAATTTATCATTTAATTCCATTTTAATTAGCTCAAAATTAATTATTTTGAGCTAATTTCCTCAACATTTTGACTTTGACTTAACCACCAAGGCCCAAGGGTCCATTTTTTCTTGAAATGTCCAATATTTCCTTGGTGGAGGACCTCCAATTATTAATTATTTTAAGACCCACGAATTTTTTCTTAGAGAATTTAATTTTCCTACGATATTTTAATTTTCACTCTAATTAATTAAAATTTTGGCTCAGAATTTTAATTTAATTTTGCCAGAAAAATTAATTAATTGACACATGAGAGGATTAATTATTTTTTCCACCCTCTAATATTTTAACCATGGTGTCTAAGTATGAGGGACCATGCATTAAAATATTTTTTACATAAGATTTTACAATTTCAACCCTCAAAGGGGGGATACCTGTTTGGCTTAGACCCTCAAAATACATACCCAATCTGCAACACAATATGATCTAGTAGACCAAGTGATTTGTAATAAAATAATTTAGCCAACTAGCTTAAATTATTCCCAAATCACTTTTACATAAGACTCGACTAGAACACTAGGACTCACCTAAGACTTTGACGAAGAATTCCACCCTAGCTTTGGGGTGAGGTTGGAGGGAAAAACTTTGTTGACCATCCATGTTTAGAAACACAAATGAATGAGTGAAACAAAAAACCTCCAGACTGAAACTCTCGCCAAAATAATAGGCTTACCTAGGTTGTCATATACATTCATGGTCTTACTAGCATCATTTACATTACATAACTTGCAGAATGGGTTTACAATGACACATAAATTGTTGATAGATGATCTGATCCTGTTGAAAAAATTGGTACTTCCGCTTCCTTGGAACTTTGACAAAAACTGTGCAACACTACAAAAACTAACATAGACACCCAAAAATTTGCCAAAAACTACGCCGAGTTGAGCCATTCAATTAATATATCAAGGAGAGTGCAAAGATGTATGGAGTAGGTGCACCTGGGCTTGCAGAAGCAAGCTAGACAAGTCTTAGGTGATAAAATGTGTTGCCTGGATGATAGGAAGTACTACCCCTTCAATCTCTGCGTTGGCCCAGAAATTCGGTTGTTGTTCGCTGGAAAAAGAACTAGAGTTTGACCCCTCTAAAGTGCTCAAAAAATTCTGTGAAATTACTCATGGACTCTCCTCACCAAACCCATAAAGACCCAGAAAGGGTTTGGTCTCATTCTGACCTCCCGGAAATACCCCCAAATAATGCAAGTTCCTCCTCCGGCTAGTTATTCGCACCCCTGTGAATATGCTGCCCAAAAGACCCCCAAAATGCTGAGAAAGCCCTCCAAGAAATCTCCTTATGACCCCTAACAAAACCCAGCCTCAAACTTTTGATCAAGCCTCCCACAACAAGTGCACTCCTCAAGTGACTGCGCAGGCCCAATCAAACCACCTCTGCGCATGCCCAAAAAGAAAGAATTCGGCTTGAAGAATGGCCACCCAATCAGCCCGCCAAACCACTGCAAAAACACTACCAAATGCCAAGGAAATGTGCTCCTAAAATCCCGGAACCAGCTTTGCCCTAAAGCTATCTCTCCACAAGAATGCGTGGTCCCTTTCTATGCCCAATCTGCTCCAAAGATAGCTCGAATTTCCCTATAGAATCTCCCAGAACAACTCCTCAAGTGTAGCAAAGGCTCCCCTAGGGTGGCACTCGAAGTCCACCAAAGGAGGTGAGATCTCCCCTTGGAAATCTCGTGTGTTGAAGAGCACTTCATAGACTTGGCTCAATAGCTCAAGCATACAAGAGAGTTTGTTTGTCAAATGATCAAAAGCCCCAAAATGATGCATGCTCCTATTTATCATTGAGCTCCTTTCTCTCCTTGTGGGTCCCATGCATCGACCCCCTCTTGTCTTTCTCCCTCCAAAAGTGTGTGTTACTCAAATGATGTGTATTCCTCTTGGGGTGGCCCCCACCATCCACTAAATTTTCGACTTGTCCCCCTTCTCCTAATTTGAAGCCTCCCTTAGCCAAAACTTGCAAGTGGGGTCCTCCTAATGCACTTTTCCTAAGTCCTCCTTAGCAAAAACTCAAAATTGTGCAAAATTGTGACTACTTAGCAAAACCGATAAGTAGGAGCATCACAGGGCTTCACTTCAAAAATACACTTTCCCTTGTCCAAATCCAATGCTTCAAAGGTCAAATTGGTCATCTCGGAATGAGGAATCTAGTCCAATGATTGGAATTTGTCACTGAGCTACCAACTAACACAAAGCCCCTAAATTATCCCATAGTGCTTTGCTTGTAGCTTCTCTTGAAACAATCAGTAATACTAAAACTGAGATACGCAATCGCATTGTGCTCTTTGCCTTCCAATCCAACTTTGTCTAGTATTTTTTCAACATTCCCATAGGTGCAATATCTAGATCCGCAATGAACCATTGATCTTTGTCTACCAAAATATCTTCTATCTTGAGCTTCCATGGCTAAAAACTTTTCCCATGCAATCTCTACTTTTGAACAACTCACAATTTTTTCCAGCACAAGAATCGCCGCTGCAGAGCTCCCGCTAAAACCAAGTTTATCACAGACCCAATATAATTGAACCCTTAGTAACAAAAGGAATCCCTCTAATAAAAGTAAACGCCACTTCTATTATAATAAAAGTTGAGATTGTTCCTGTTCATTTTGTTGTTATTTTGTTGTATGCTATTGGTTATATTTTTACATGGCAGTGTTTTGTTAAAATACATGGAAATTTTTATGGAGAAATTTTTGTTCAGTTAGATTTCTGCAAAATATCATGTTTGGGATATTACAGTGGTATCAGAGTTGGTGATCCTGCCAGCCTGAGGGTTTAACAGCAACTTGTTCGGAGACTTAAATTGGAGGTGCCTACCGGAGTATTACAAATCGTTGTTGATCAAATTGTGTCCAGCATATTAAGGGCTCGACAAATTTGCTATCTATCTTATTTTGTCCATTTTGTCTCATGGATATTAATTGTTCGACAAATCACTTGGCCAAATATTAAGTGGCCAAAATTCATTGGAAAAGCCATAGTAAATTAAAAGATTTCAAAGAAACTATTTATTTTTTTGGAGGTCGACGTACTTTTTTGGGCAATCACACCACGTACTCCATCGTCATCCAAGTCATGGCCACTTCTGGGAGCGAGCAAAGTAAAGTAGCCGCTTGTGTCTTCCTGTGCAACGGATGACCGTGTGATCAAGATTCACTGAGACGATTCGTGAAACTTTCTTCTCTCCCTTATTCTGTGCACGCGGGCAGTTGAGAAAATTGCTTCTGGAGTTGTTTTGAAGGGATGATACTACACAGTCTATATGCACATTTCATATTCCATAGCATATTCTAGCTATGGATAGAGATTAACTACTTTGGTTGAAGCGACCTTTCGGAATCACCTGTGGCGGAAGCTGAGGCGTGATCTTCACTGAAAGTTGAATTCATGCCCAAGCCGAGAAATTGAAGGCCGTCAATATTGAAGATTGCAGACAAATTCAGGGGCGTAGTTCTTTGTTCCAAGCAAATAAATCCTTTGAGGCCGAGTGTATCTTTTCGCAAGCCGAATACCTCCTTGTGCATAATCACATTGTTGAACATTCATTTCTGAGGCTGTGTACTACCACAGAGGCAAGTTCCGAACAATTCCCTGAATGTATAAAGGCCGAGACCAATTCATTTGATGCTCGTATTAAGGCCGAATTGTTCCAGACAGAGGTTGAATTAAATGTTGCAACGTGGCCAAATTCTGCAAACCGTGTCCATCGCTGAAATCGGTCGAAAGGGTAGAGACGGAATACCTATGCAAAAAGAAAACCCCTTGAGAATCTCCCTTGCAGGAGCAATCTAAATGAAATTATGAACGCATATATATATATATATATATATATATATGATCAGGCCGAGGTTCAATTTTAAAGAGGCAACCAACAATCATTGAAGCCTAGGAGACACAGCATATTCCTTCTGTGGCTTATTTTATATTCCACTCAGAGGCTGAGGTCTATCCTGTAGCAGATGGGACGTCATTAGAACTGACCAGTGACCCCAATTATAACCAGATTCAGCCTTCAAGATCTTCTGAAGTAATCAATTTTTAAGGATCGAATTAGTTGAAGGATTCCCTCTCTGTCAGACTAAGGAAATTTGTTCCCTTATTGATCTAATTAATAAACCAGGGGATTATTTTTGGAAGGTGTCAGTTCAGAAAGTTATTGCTGAAGAATTCAGTGCTTAGTTTGGGCTGAGCAGATCTGCCATGTCAAGTTATTCAAGTCAAAGGAGGAAGTTGTGTTACTTTCAGAAATCATAGTGCCAAGAGAGTGAGAGAAATTCTTTAGACTGAAGTCCTATTCTATTAAAAAGGCCGAATTGGTGTCATGCTTGTAGCAGCTTATCTAAGAGGACAAGTTGCATGTTGTTGTACGTTGCTTACTGTAAGTTGAGGACGAGTTGCCAGAAACACACTTTATTCTCACTGCTGTGCAAACTTGTGACTGTTCCAGGTTCCACTCACCTTGCATTCACTAATCTATAAGTTTGTTCACTTCCATTTCTATGTTATTTCTTTCATATCAATATTGAGCAGATTGGTATATATTTTTCTGAGCATATAAAAATCAGATTGTTCTATGATATGGAAGGCTTATCATATATACATCACTGAGCCTTACATCTACAACAGTTCAACTCATTATCATAGATGTTCTTGCCATCATTGAGCCTAAAAACATGGATCAAACCTTTATAAACTCCCTTAATAAACCAGCAGCAACAAACAACAGACCCTTCTCAAAGGGGGTCTATGCCATTCTTCAGAGAGAACAGCCAAAGGATGTGCAGAAGGGGCAGGAAATAGGGCACAAAATATTTGCACTTGGGACAAATTTGAAGCACATGAGGGTCACATGGAAAGTCCTTTTCAAACTAGATGAACTGGATGCACTCCTTTCCGAAGTGAACCAGTTAGAAGGAAAGAAACTTATTTGGTCTCTAAGACCAGCTATGCTTGCTCTTGTACAACACAAGTTCTTAGAGGAACCTTGTGAAGGGGTTAGACTTCCAGTTGCATCTTGTCTCAATAACATGATGAGACTGACCGCACCTATGCCTCCTTACAATGATGATGTTATGAAGAGACTTTTCAAGCTGAGAGTAGAGACTTTTCAGGACTTCGACAACTGTGCAGGCTCTACCTTTGGGAAGAGGCTTGAGGTTCTAGAAATAATGGCCATGGTTAGAACATATGAAATCATGTTTGATCTAGGGTGTGATGACTTGATTCATTAGATGTTCCAATGTTTCTTTAGCGTTAAGAAACATCATCCTGACACGGTCAAAACAAACATGTTGTCTATTTTATCTTCAGTTATGGGAGACCGTGATACCATTTGCAAGAAGATGCAATCTGAGTTGTTGGCCATTTGGAGGTAGGAATAGTCGATATCACCTACTGCTTATGAACTAACTGAAAGGTTGGTTGAGTAGAACATTGTGTTGTTTAGAAGACAGTTGACCAGGGAGGAGTTGCCTAGGTTGGGTGGATCATGTAGGAAGAATGGGCTGAGGAAGGGACTTTGCTTCATCAGCAACGAAACTTGGGGACCTGACCACTCATGCTTGAGTGACATTGAGGAGATGACAAAGTTAGGGCAGGTGGAGATTCCTCCTGACTTTCAGGGTGAGGGTTCTTATTTGGACGAGTCCATGGGCTCATATGAGGATGCCTCTGAGGAGCATGAGTCATGTAGAGTTGTTGACAGCAGACCAGATTTATATGGTGAGCAGTCAGTGGACCCTATGGGAGACATTCAGCATAATGAGTCACCAGTGATGACTCAGCATGAACAGTGTATGGTGGAGCATGAGTCAACTGAGGGGGATGATGTGCACAGTATGCATGAAGAGCCTTTTGGGGAGAGCCAATTGGAGGGTCATATTGAACCCGTGATGGATGTGCAGCCACCTTGGGGTCAACCATTGATGAGGGGCAGATATATGTACAGATAGCGAGCACGGTGGCAATATTTGCAGACACTTGTCCTTAGGAGGTGTTGGTGGTTGACAAGGTAGTTTTGCAGCAGGTTAGTAGACGGCAGGAGCGTGGAGTTTCCGATCAAAGGAGGGAGGAGTTGTTGGAGATGGTGGTCCATCTATCCTTGGGCCTACCCATTGATGAGGTGCAGATAGGTGCAGTGGCAGCCAATAGAGCTGCAATATTTCTAGGCCACAGCCCTCTCCAAGAGTACATAAACAAGGATTACGGCACATCTTGCCCACTTTTTCCTATTATAGAGAGGAGCAAGCTTTCTCGAACAGATCTTGTTGATGGACTAAACAGAGCAGCATGAGTTAAGCATGGACCGAGAGCAGCATATAGACTCGTTCCATACATATGTGTCATTGCATTTGATTCTTTTCACGAGATAGATTGGCGAGAGATCATGAGTTGGTATCCTATTGATGGAGTATCATTCTTAGTTCGGGGCACAGTACAGCAGGAACCCTTAGATGAGAGGGTTATTGCATGTTCTAGTGGGCAGTGGGTTGTGGATCGACAGTTCATCAGTATTTCAGTAGCACTAGCCCAGCATCAGCAGAGTAGGGTTGACCTTGATCTATGCCAGAGGTTGGATTGGAGAGAGGTAATGAGTTGGTACACAGTCGATGGGGCAACATTCACAGTCGAAGCTATAGCACAACAGGAGCCATGGAGCATTGATGCTTGGTGGCATTGGGATCCAGGAGGGTTTATTGATGACAAGTTCAATCAGAGATTGGTCTGGGATCTGGGCATTGAGGGATCCGTTCTTGGTGGGTCGACACAGAGGCATAGCATCACCCAACGGTTTGTATGGGATCCGGGCATTGGGTCTCAGTTGCATTGGGCCACCAGATTGGTCCACAGGTTTGGATTGCTTGAGGGCAAGCAATCTTGGGGCGAGAGGACTTGTGATGTTCCTTTTTCTGGTGTTCCTCATGGCATGGTTAGGATGGACTTTCAGGGCTGGGGCAGACAGGTCACAGGTGCAGGTTTACTTCATCAGTTGGCCCAGGGGCTTTTAGAGGTGTTTCATGGGATTTTGAGTAGTTTCTATGGGTTTTGATGGCATTTGCTTGGCGTATTCCATCGCCTACACAACTTGTCTTTCGTTCTGTTGCATTCCAACAACTTTCAAAACAAGGTTATTATTGGGCTTAACTCAATTAATTACGCTTAAGGTGGCATTCCGAGAGGAATACTTGATGGAACACCTTAGTGTAATGGCTCGTTAGAACCAGAACAAGAAGATCTACAAGATGGGATGATTAGAAGCGATTTTTAGTGACCTAAGGAGACATGGTGGCCAATTTACCCTTTTTCCACATTGAAAAGAATATTTTAAATGGAATAAAAGAGGGAAAAGTGATCAATGATTAAAATAATAATACAATGGGAGGTTCTAGAGGGGTCCATCAGATCTATAAAAGAGGAGGAGGAGGCCATTAGAAGACATCTTGGATTTGTATTTTCTTCTTGTGGAGAGGTTTGAGAACCTGTTCTCTACTTTAGCAGGAGCCCCAGGACGGAAACCCTCAGGTGGTTCAGTGAGGTTGGACGAGTACCCACCTTCCCTTGGTGAATTCAACAAGAATTCACAAGAGAGCTTAGCAGGGCAGTTCAGTTGAGTTTGGAGGGCCAGCGTAGCACTGGAGTAGATTCTTGAGGCCAATCTCCCATCTCAGCGATTTTGTTGCATCAACATGTAAACCCCAATGCTATTATAATAAAAGTTGAGATTGTTCCTATTCATTATGTTGTTATTTTTCTGTATGCTATTGGTTATATTGTTACGTGGCAATGTTCTGTTAAAATACATGGAATTTTTTATGGAGAAATTTTTCTTCAGTTAGATTTCTGCAAAATATCGCATTTGGGATATTACAGGCAAACTCTAGAAGTTTAAGGTAGTAGCTTCAAACTTCAATCTAAGAGTCAAAAGTTTACTAGTGTACCTTCACCACGTAAGAAAAGAAATGATTGCAAGCAACATAAAAATGCAACTTCACAAATAAACAGATGACTGACACCGAAGCTAGAAAAAATCGCAGTTTTCATTTTATCACATAAAGTTGTAAGAAGCTAAACTTGAAAAAAGAAATGAGTTTAGTAACAAAATCATGGCCTTTAGGATAGCAGCTGATCACACAACATAAATAATTCATGAGCATCAAAGGAAGGATGGAAGAGCCATTGAAGTTGTAATTTTAAGTTTTCACAGATTAAAATTTTATACACTAACCTTTGGTATATTAGGAGAAGCTATGTCAGGAGCCGTTTTCCATGTATCAATTTCTTTAACATGGTCAGCATAATTTTTACCAATACACATTATCGCTCCAGAAGGCATAGGCATAGGAGCAAGCAATTTCACATCTTCTAATGGGATACCTGGCCCTTCAAGCTTTATACTATCATCCACCAAAAGGTTCCGAGTGGATAAAACAATGTTATTCACAAGTATTAATATAAGAAGACACAAGATGTCTTTGAATCTATTTCCTTCTAAACTGGGTTATTTGATTTTTGAACAGCTTACCAACTGTGAAGAAAGTCCCAATGATTGATGACATCTATCATATCGTTAATATGCGATGTATCAATGTTAGCCGATAGGTTTACCACTTGTTCCAATGGCCTGTCAAAAGAAAAAGCCTGGTCATACTTACAGATAAATACCCTCTAGAGAAGCAACACATAGAATAATGAACTAGAAATAAAGCACTCTGGCTGAGACTTGTTGCAGCTTAATGGTATTACAATTCAACAAACAGAAAAAAGTCGTAGATATACCTTTCTTTTTCATCATATAAGCAAAGACAGCGAAGATCATTTCACTCGTTTCACCACACACATAACCAAAAGATAATATGAAACAATTCCAAATTCAAAAGTAAGATAATAAGGAAACTCAAAGCTTTGGCAAACTTTTCCACTAACATGGATATCCTTGCATCACATGGCATATCATTACAATATTCTTCAAAATTATTATATTGCTATTCAAAAGTGAAGGCAAAGCATTAAGGAACAATGAAATAGGAGATAAGTGTCATTATATTCGATTCAAGCTCAGATTTTACGTAACTCTTCAATTAACGTAACAGCGAGAAAAAGACAGATAATATACATGTAAACGTAACTCTTCAATTAACATAACAGGAACAAAAAGATAAATATATACATGTACACATATGACCAAACATCAATAGGTCTACAACGTGTATGTATGTTCAAGACATAGCAGGAAAGAACATAGCACATTATGAGTACTCAATCCACAATATTAATATTCCCGAGAGTAAATATTAATGTTATTCTTTTAAATAAACTTCTTCACTTTTCCTTTTGATATGTATAGTAATGATTACAAGTATTTTATCCAAAAAAGGGACATATATATTATAAACAGCCACCAGAAGCATAAGATTTGGTAACCAGTCCTCTCATCAAATAGAAAATGAAGCTATACAAGGCAAAGAAGTAATTAAGCAATCAAGGCAAATAAGTAAATAAGCCATCAAGGCCACACACAATAACATATCAGCATTCAATAACCAAAATGAACAGGCCATCCAGCCAGAGCAAAGCATTATATCAAGCAAATACTAAGAAAGTGCCAGAGATTGGAGGAATGTCTTCCCCCTCAAGGATCGGTCCCTATCCATCTGTTGTGAGTTTCAAATTAGCTGTAATTGACTCACATCCATCATTGCCCTACCCCCACACCACGGGCTGCTTTCGTTCAAACATGATGATGGAGCAGCTGGAAATTTATCAAAGCATGGGACTTTAGAAACTTGATGATGTGGATAGCTCCTGTGCCACTCCCAGCACTTGCAAGCCACTCAACCAGAGATGTGTTGAAGACCAGCAGATGCTCAATAATGAGTTCAATGGGCCAGTAAGCGCTCATCAAGGGGAATCCTGCTCATCGCATGGAGTCATGGCCCAAATGTCAAACAATTACAGCAGATGTGCCACCTCCATCTCCACCTTGATTACACCTTGATCTGCAAGTGCAAATCGGCAAATATTAGAGAGCCATGATGCTAGGTCAAATATGTGCAGTGTTAATAATCATTTATTTCTTGTGTTTCAAATATGATGCAAGATATCCACTCTATTCATTTTCCATGTTGTGCAAAACTCAATAGCGAATGAGAGTGTTATCTCCTAATAGCGTTGGCTTCCACAAAACAGGAGACAAAAGCAGCTAACTAAAGACTTGAAGGTCCAATCCCAAGCAGATTTAGGCAAAGGTTTATGGATGCATATGATTTTCTGATAAAATCATCTTTTCCGTCATAGTCCTCGGAGAGATCTTTCCAACGGGGTATCATGCGCATCAAACGGAGATAATATGACCAACTCACGACCCCGAGAAGTTGGCTGTCCAACTAACCCCAACGGGGCCCATAAACTCTTGGTGCTACATCTCTTCGGGTTAGGGTTTTGATTGTTTAGGGTTTGCTCTTATTGTTCAATAATAAAAAGGCCTTTGAGCCTCATTGTAATGCAGCTTAGAGGCATGTAGCCGCCACATCTCTTCTCAGATATCAGCGAAGATCGCCCAAGCAAGTTTATTTCCACTTCTGTTTGTAAGCATATTTCAGTGTTTTACATTAATGAAATGAAGTATTATTTCTGTTGCATCTCTGTATTTATGGTTGTCTATAATTTGTCGTGTTCCTGTTTAAATCCGGATCAGTGATGTAAGGCACTCCTACTCTAAGACGTGATCCAACACACTACAATACACCACCATGCATCTCCATGTCCACCTGTAGTCCACTGCTCAATACTAGATGCTCCCACACATCCCTAAATGTGATGGCCTAGAGTTGCGTCTCTACGTGTCGGCCCACACCTGATCAATATTATCACTTCTACCATCGCATCACTATACCCGTCGATGAATGGATCTTCACTCCAAATCCCTTCTGAGGGATCTGAGAAGTGAATTGCCCTATGCGTCAGCAGTGATGCTACCACAGCGTTGCTCGTTTGCGAACTTTGTGCCTTACACAAAAAGTGAAGAGTCCCCAGCTCCATACAAGGCACCGTCCAGTGGCCTGCCAATGCCACCTCCTCTGACAAACTCCTGCCAGAGTATGTTGATCACCCTGTGATCCCGTGTACAGATGTCATACCAAGACAACCAAAGGAGTATGTCCATAAATTGGTTGGCCATTGGTGTTGACCGAGACTCCCCTAGCAAATGTGCATGCTCCACTGCTAGGTCAACAATACCATCCAGGTTGTAGCCAACCAGCATACCTGGGAAATGATAGGTAGTCCCACCCGGAACCCAATGCCAGTCTGCACTGCCGGTATCCCCAGTGCTTGGAAACTCCTACTGAGCTACACCCAGGTCCACCACCATCTCCATAGCCCACTCCACAGGGTACCAACTCAAAATCTCTCGCCATCCAACCCCACGAGAGGGATCGAATGCACGAACTACTGCACATAGAACAACCCCAACATGCAAATGTTGCACCCTGTGCAACTCCGATTGTCTCATCCCACTACCCAGGTCAACACATGAGATCTGACTAGGTAGCTCAGTCTCTCTCTCTCCAATGGGCAAAGGTGACCCAACAGTGCTGCTAACCTATTCATCCCCTCCGGTATGTCTAGACCATTGTTTTAAGAATTGGCCGAACCAACTCCGAAACAGCCGAGCCAGACCAAGTCAAAGCCTGGCCAGGTCAGCTCGGTAACGACCCAGCCAGCTTGGTGGGCACGGCCGAAAAGCGGCCAAGCATCAGCGCAAGTACCGATGTTGAAGATCAGTGTGATGATTCTAGGTGAAAGCATTGCTAGAGCACATTCATTGCTAGGAGGGAGTGTTGATTTTTGGTATCATTAGATGTGCTCTGTTGATTTGGGGTAGCATCGGATGTGCTCTAGCCACGAAAATTGGTGGAGAGGCTAAGGCACATGAGATGTCCAATACCTACAAAGGGTTTGGGCAAATTCTAAACAGTTTGGGAAAATAAAATATTAATGTGTATTAATA
Source organism: Pinus tabuliformis (assembly GCA_031772625.1). Taxonomy (NCBI): domain Eukaryota; kingdom Viridiplantae; phylum Streptophyta; class Pinopsida; order Pinales; family Pinaceae; genus Pinus; species Pinus tabuliformis. The sequence goes on along the minus strand of CM062805.1, from coordinate 571,196,505 downwards.
TAAAACTGTGTTAGAATGGTCCAAAAGTCATGGATCAAACCAGATCTAATCTTAGCCGTTGATTAGGGACTTAATCTCGGATGTTGATTTGTCAACGAGAAAAAATATAAGAGGAGGCTTGACGATCACTTGGAGAATACACTGAAGGAGACCAGTCAATTCAATTTTTGGAGCGGGGTTAGCTAAGAAATTGAACTAGTGGTCTGAAGAGCAGTCAGGAGGTAGCAAGTACAGAACAGAGAGACGGGAGATCAGCACAGAGGCAAAAAATGCAGACGTAGGGCCAGAGGGAGCCACGCAGAGGCAGCAGAGATAGTGCAAAGCCAGCAGGGCCTGCATCATCCACGCAGAGGCTGCAAGAGTGATGCAGAAGGTTAGAAAGGTTGCACAGAGTCTTAACAGGTTGACGCAAAGGGTTTCAGGTCACGCAAAGGTCAGTAGGGCTGACGCTGGGTTCAGAAGAAGTGTTGGAAAATTTGTCTATCTGTGGGTAAGCCAGTTTGGCACCCTGTTGTACTAGAAAATTGCTAAATAATAAAATCCTCCCTTGTTGCACCAGTTTTCCCACATTGGGTTTTTCTGGGGACATTAGTCCAAAATAATTGTGTCAATGTGTTGATTCTTATGCATATGTTTGTTTCTGTACTACAGTGTGATATCTGCAGCAGTATTTATTTTAATGTTTATTGAAGTAATTTCATAAATAACTTATGGTGAAATAAGTAGGAAAAGTAAATCAGTTGCTGCAGTGATAGAATTTTCACATGGTATCAAAGCTAGTAATCAAAGACAGAAAGGGAAAATCAGTTATGGGTCGAGACCACGATGCAGAGGCATCCACCTCAGGGGACTCGCATCCACCTCAGGGGACTCACGCAGATTTTCAGAAGATTGCACAAGAGAGAGATTTTGATTTCTCTATGTTGGCTTCCAGGCTGGAAGAAGAAGTAGCGTGCATGACTAGTGTTGCATCATCAGAAGTATGGTATATAGACAGTGGAGCCTCGTGGCATATGACGGGAATCAGGGAGTGTTTTCATAATATCGAGAAGAGAAGATGAACTTTCAGATCACCATGGAGAACAAGGCAAAGTGTACTCCAGTAGGGAAGGGTACCATAGTTTTTCAGACAGAATCGGAAGAGCGGTTCCGTGCCACAAATGTGTTGCATGTACCAGGTTGGGGATGAGCTTACTTTCCATGTCACAACTACATGGCAAGGGCTATGACGTCTACTTCATCAAGGAAAAGGTATACGTCAAACACCCGAGCTGGAAAAAGAAAGTGCAGATCGAGATCAAAAGTACTCAGTTGTATAGATTACAACTAGAATTGCCAATGGCACTAATAGGCAGTCATGGGGACAAGGACTTGAACGAACCATGGCACAAAAGGATGGGTCACTTGCACCTTGGAGCTCTGAGAATTCTCAGGAGCACTGTAACAAGAGTTCCATATCTAAGTACGGAACGAGATGATGTATGCAGGGGATGCGCTCTAGGAAAGTATGCCAAGGCGGCATTTCCTAGGAGCAAACACAGGGCCAAGAGTGTACTAGGATTGATACACTCTGATATCTGTCAAGCTATGTCCGTCAAAGCTCTCAGTGGTGTCGAGTATTTCCTTACCTTCATTGATGACCACTCGAGGAAAACTTGGATTTATTTTTTGAAAACCAAGGATGAGGTTTTCTGTCAATTCAAGGAGTTCAAGGCTCTGGTGGAGAATCTGACTGGGAAGAAAATAAAAGTTTTGCGCTCAGATAATGGTGGAGAGTATGTCGATAAGGACTTCACTGATTATTGCGCTAAGGAGGGCATCAGAAGAGAGTGGACAGCTCCCTACAATCTGGAGCAGAATGGGGTGGCAAAAAAGAAAAACAAGACTATTGTAGAAGCAGCTAGGGCCATGGTGTATGATCAGGATATGCCAAAATTCCTATGGGCAGAAGCATGCAACACAGTTGTCTACGTTCAAAACAGGACTCCTCATCAAGCATTGGGCAAGATTACTCCAAAGAAAGTCTTCACTGGGAAGACGCCTGAAGTCAGTCATTTCAGGATATTTGGGAGTTTAGCATATTGCCGCATACCCGAAGAAAAGAGGAAGAAGTTGGATCAGACTGCAGAAAAGGGATATCTGGTGGGATATAGCGAGAACGCTAAGGCATACAGAATTTATCTTCCAGAGAGCAGGCAGGTAGTACGACGAGATGTAAAGTTCATGGAGGGCAGAGCTTTCAGAAGATCTCGCGAAATGCCCTCCGAGGAACAGTCAAAAGAGGATCCGTTGGTCATGCCTCTTCAACCAATAGAAGTGAAGAATTCTTCCTCAGGTCAAGAAGATTCTCAAGATGAGGAGGAGGAGCAAACAGAAGCACCTGCTGGCAAAGGAAGCAGGGAACTTCGTCAAATTTTGCGTGATGCAAAGAACTTCATTGGTGAACCAAGGAACAGTAAGAGGGAGCGAAAACAGCCAGACAGATATCAGGCATTAGTAGCTCAGGATGGAGAGCCTGCCAGTTTCAAGGAGGCAGCTCAGCATCAGGTCTGGCTAGATGCGATGGTAGAGGAGTATAACTCCATAATGGTGAACGATGTCTAGGAGGTGGTGTCAAGGCCTCAAGACAGATCTGTGGTAGGTTCAAGATGGATCTACAAGATAAAATATGTTGCGAACAGCAGTGTTGAGAAATACAAGGCCAGGTTTGTGGCTAAGGGGTATGCTCAAAAGGAAGGGATTGACTATGAGAAAACCTTCGCCCCGGTAGCCAGGTATACATCTATTACGACCGTGATATCTCTTGCAGCCCAGATGGGATGGGAGATCCATCAAATGGATGTCAAGACGGAATTTCTGAACAGGGTAATAGAAGAAGAGGTATACATTGAACAACCAGAGGGCTTTGAAACTCATGAGAAGAAGTCTCATGTATGCAGACTAAAGAAAGCCTTGTATAGGTTGAAGCAGGCACCGAGAGCGTGGTATGGTCGAATAGATGGCTACTTGTAGAAGATGGGGTTTGTCAAGAGTGACACGGATTCGAATCTCTACTATCTGGATGTAGAGGACGAGCCACTTATCTTAGTATTATATGTTGATGATCTATTTCTGACAGGATCATCCAGACTCATTGAGGACTGCAGGAATAATCTAGCCACGGAGTTTGAAATGAAGGATCTGGGACGAATGCACTACTTCCTAGGGTTGGAAGTCTGGTAGCAAAAAGGAGAAATCTTCCTTGGGCAAGAGAGGTATGCTACAAAAATCCTGAAAAGGTTCAAGATGGGACACAGTAGACCTATGGCTACGCCAATGATCACCAATTGGAAGAAGATTGATGCATCAGAAGACAAGGATGTCGATCCCAACCTATACCAGCAGCTCATATGGTCCATGATGTATTTGGTCAATACTAGGCCAGATATTTGCTACGCTATCAACACCCTCAATCAGTTCATGGTGGAACCAAAGAGGGCACACTGGGCAGCAGCCAAACACGTTCTCAGGTATTTATAGGGAACAATTGATTATGGGCTCTTATACACCAAGGGGAAGGATATTAGGTTGAGTGGATTTACTGATGCAGATTGGGCAGGGAGTTCAATGGAACGAAAAGTACCTCTGGGTACTATTTCAACATTGGATCAGAAATGACCTCCTAGTGTAGTAGGAAACAGAAGTCCGTGGCTCTGAGCTCATCTGAGGCAGAATATATGGTAGCAAGCACAGCTTCGTGTGAGGCCATATGGCTTAGAAAACTATTGGTGAACCTATTCAAAAGAAATATGGAGGCGACCAGGATCATGTGTGATAATCAGAGTTGCATCAAACTCTTTGAGAATCCAGTGTTTCATGATAGGTCGAAGCATATTGATATCCGGTGTCACTTTGTCAGACACTGTGTCCAACGAGGAGCTATACAGTTGAGCTACACTCCTACAGGAGAACAGGTGGCAAATATCCTCACCAAGGCCCTTGGAAAGTCAAAATTTGACTACTTTAGGGAAAAGATGGGGATGGTAAAGAACCCCTTTCAAAAGTAAAAACGAGTGTGTTAGCAGCACGAATAAAGAGGGAGTTGCAGTGTATATGCAGTGTTGGGAGAAAGGACCAGCAGCACAACATATGCAGAGGGAGTTGCAGTGCGAATGCAATGTTGGGAGAAAGGACCAGCAGCAGCACAGAAGCAGAGAGAGTTGTCGTACAGATGCAGCAGTGGCAGTAGCAGAGTCATGGGCAGCAGTACTGGATGCAACAGTACAGAGGATGTTGGGGAGGGAAGCTTAGCATCAACATAGGGACCGATGCCAGATGATCAGAGTGATACTCAGTGAGGAGTATTACTAGAGCACAGTCCTCGCTAAGAGGGAGTGTTGATTTGGGGTAGCATCGGATGTGCTCTAGCCACGAAAATTGGTGGAGAGGCTAAGGCACATGAGATCTCCAATACCCAGAAAGGGTTTGGACAGATTCTAAACAGTTTGGGAGATATTAAAATAATTAATATTTTTAATGGAGAACCTAAGTCTAAACTTAGGGAAAATAAAATATTAATGTATATTAATATAAAACTGTGTTAGAATGGTCCAAAAGTCATGGATCAAGACAGATCTAATCTTAGCCATTGATTAGGGACTTAATCTCGGCCATTGATTTGTCAATGAGAAAAGTATAAGAGGAGGCTTGAGGGTCACTTGGAGAATACACTGAGGGAGACCAGTCAATTCAATTTATGGAGCAAGGTTAGCTGAGAAATTGAATCAGTGGTCTGGAGAGCAATCAGGAGGTAGCAAGTACGGAACAAAGAGATGAGAGATCAACACAGAGGCAAAAAAGGCAGACGCAGGGCCAGAGGGAGCCACGCAGAGGCAACAGAGACTGCGCAGAGCCAGCAGGGCCTGTGTCATCCACGCAGAGGTTGCAGGAGTGAAGCAGAAGGCCAGAAAGGTTGTGCAAAGTCTCAACACGCTGACGCAAAGGGTTTCAGGTCACACAAAGGTTAGTAGGGCTGACACTGGGTTCAGAAGAAGTGTTGGAAAATTTGTCTATCTGTGGGTAAGCCGGTTTGGCACCCTGTTGTACTAGATAATTGTTGAATAATAAAATCCTCCCTCGCTACACCGATTTTCCCACATTGGGTTTTTCCGAGGACATTAGTCCAAAATAATTGTGTCAATGTGTTGATTCTTGTGCATATGTTTGTTTCTGTATTACGGTGTGATATCTGCAGCAGTATTTATTTTAATGTTTATTAAAGTAATTTCATAAATAACTTATGGTGAAATAAGTAGGAAAAGTAAATCAGTTGTTGCAGTGATAGAATTTTCACATGCTCTAGCCTTGAAATTTGGAGGAGAGGCTAAGGCACATGAGATCTCCAAGACTTAGAAATCATTTTGAGAAATTCCACCTAGATGAGGAGTTATTAAAATAATTAATATTTTTAATGGGTTCCTAAATCTAAACTTAGAAAAATAAAAATATTAATGGGCATTAATAAAGATAAGTGTGAGAAGCTTCTAAGAGATGAGAAACAAGTCTGTTTTAATCTTAGCCATTGATTAGAGACTTAATATCAGTCGTTGATACATCAACAGGAAAAGTATAAGAGAAGACTTGAGGATCATTTGGAGACACACCGGCAGATACTCAGTATCTCAAGGAAAATGATTCTCAACAGAAGGAAATCGATTTCAGAGGGAGATTTGCAGGGTGGAGGAAGAGGAGGGCATCAGCAGCAGGCAGTGACGGAGGAAGAGGTGACGCAAGGACAGTGGGAGACAGCGCAGAGAGAGACGCAGTCCAGAGGAGAGATGTAGCCCTCACGCAGGCTGACGTAGAGGGACACAGAGCCACTCAGAGCCACGCAAAGGTGACGCAGGAGTGGGAGCAGGGTCTCCAAAGTGTCAGAAAGTCTCAAAGGGAAAGTCTCAGGTGTTTTCTTTCAGTTTCTCTGTAAAATCATTCCTTGTAAAAGCAATTGCTGCTGAAGATTAATAAAGCCCTCATCTACTACACCGGTTTTCCCACATTGGGTTTTTCCGGGGACAATTGTCCAAAAACAACTGTGTTGATGTGATTGGTTCTTGTGCATGTATTTTTCTCTGGGTAATTGTGTGATAACTGCAGTAGAATTTATTTTAATATTTGCTGAAGGGATTTCGTAAATAACTTATTGTGAATAATAAGTAGGTGAAATAAATCAATTGCTACAGTAGAATTTCAATTTAGAGATTTTCACACACAACCCCAATTAATAATAAACTTTCAATATATACATGTTTACCACAAACCTTCGGGATCCTCAAACATTTTGGTGCTAAGATTATCATCAAATTATCCAAACACATCTCATCGGAGGCTTTCTTCTTTAATTTCTACAGCAGTACCAAATTCAGCCTTAGCACTTCTTCCAGAACATCCAAGTCTTGTTTACAACTTTGCTACTCACGAGTATCTATCTGTAATGCTTTAACCATGATATTTATTCTTTCTTTAAGGTCTATATTATAGTTGTCACATTATGCCCTCCCTCTCAATTAGGGATATATACACTTTCTTTCATCCAAGCTCCCTCTCAACTTAGGGAAATCAACAGCGTCATTCTTATATCATCGGAAAAACTTCAACCTTACAAAGCTTCATTTCTTCAGGAACATCATTATTTCTTATGGCAACCAGGTCGTCTATTCATCTTTTATGTCATCACCATTTCCTTTATCCATCATGCTCATCATTATTATCAAGTCATCTTCAATTATGAAATATGTTCAACATCTTGAAGATTATGTACCTGCAAATCTTCAACAGCAAGTACAACCAAATACAAATATACAAAAGCATGAAGTCAACTATATCAAAATAGGGTTATCATGTCATTACAATGGAAGCATCAAAATAATCAAGCTTTAGACGTCAAATACCTAAACCTAGTTAGGTTCATAGTCAACAAGGTTTACATCTTTTATATCCTAGGCTTCAACAACTTTGCTAGGGTTTTGTCACAAGCCCTATATTCCATTATCGAGACTTAAAGCCTTAGATATCAACAACTAAATCTAGTTAGCAATCCAATCCCTCGAGGAAATTCGATGTGGAGGAAAAGAGAGGGAAGGGAGGTCAAAATTGTGGATCCCACAAGGAGAGAGGGAGAGAAACAACTATAACTAGAAGTAGAGGGCCTCATTTTGGGAAATTTTGCCAATTTATCTTCTCAACCTGATGTTTGCTTGAGTTGTTCAGCCAAGTCAACAGTGCTACTTAGCACAAGGGGTTTCCAGGCAGAAATTCCAACTCTAACTTTGGTGAACTTCGAGTGTCGCCCTAGGAGAGCTCATGGTCACATATTGGAGTTGTTCTTGAGTGGGTTTCAGGGGCAACACACCAATTTAGCATGCAAACCGGGTGCAGTTGAGATCGATCGTCGAGATTCATCTAATTCAGTAATGCAAAAACCTTTGCCCTTCGTTCGATTAGAGCATTTCGCACTTCTTAGGAGAGGCATCTCCAATGCATACAATTTTTTGGGAATTACAGGAGTGTTTTCCTATCTATTTGTACTCCATTCTACACAGAATAATAAAATGGCTCAGTATTTTGGTGCAATTTTTGGTGTAATCTAATATTTGTGTGTGTGTTGAAATTTTTGGTTGTTGTTCAAGATTTTGCTTATGTTATCACAGTATCACCTAATATTTCCACTAGGAATATTACATTCCCACACATTACCTCTCTTGAAACAATCCAAGACCGCCTTTGTTGGTGTTTGTAGCTCAAGCAAGTACTTTAGTGATGGAAAGTAATTTCATTTTATAAGACAAAAGTGAGGTAATCGAACGAAAGGCAAAGGTTTTTGCATTACTGAATTAGATGAATCTCAACTATTGATGTCCAGCGAGGTGAAATCTATTCTCAATCGTCAATCTCTGTGGAGGTTAGGGTTGTGGATTTGATAATAACTCAAGCTTATAAAAGAAGCACTAGGCTAAGGGAGAAAACAAGCAAGACATCATGAGCGCAAGACACAATGAGAGTGAGATCTCATTAGTTGGATGGAGGACTTCCATTCAAGTGTGTTGCGTCTGAGGAAGGTGCAAGCAGCAGAAAGGGATATCCAAATCAATCCGGACAAATCAAAGGACGGATCTAGGGCTTGATCAGTTGGATCAGATCCTGGTTCATTGTTGTATATGGAATTTCCTCAGTGGACCATCTTCTTAGTAAGAGAGCCCACGTAGGTCTAATGGAAAACTATTGACTCGGCAAAATATTTATCTGCTTATGTGATTGACATTGGTTATTTAATCTGCTTCCCTTGAATGTTTAATTTAAAACTCTAGCTATGTTCTCAATGAGTAGATATGATCTGTTAGGAAATAATAAACCAGGCACTAGGGTTGGGAAATTTAATAACCTTTTTTGCATCTTTCCACCTTATTAGATCGCAGATATGTAGGTAATTTTAGTAGGCCCTTAACTTGAAATTTCTTCCAGCCATTGGATTCGTAAACCCTATAGGGACACCTCCCTTGTATAGGAAACTTCTCCTATGCCAAATCGAGGGGAGAAACCTCTAAGGTGACCCATATTATGCCCATCTCAGTCAATGAGGTTTTGCACTAGGGTGCTACTTTGTTCAATAACAAGACCAATCCCTCCCTTAAGAGTAATGATGGACCGCAATAGGTCCTCCTAGGACATTTTCACTAAGTCAATTATTATATTTTGTTTATTAGCATAAATACGGGCAATTAATCTAGCATTTTTATGTAATGTGACAATTAAGCATTAAATTAGTGGAAAAGTAGGTGAAAACATTTATTGTTTGGGTTTTTGACCACCTACATAAAGGCATGCTATGTAACCCTCCAGATCATCGAACATCGAATAGAAGAGTATTCTCACTGCATGTTATACATAGTGTTTTTATTCTCTCCTATTTTGTTAGTGGTATTTGTCCACCATATTTGAACTCCATTAGGTATTTGTCCTTTCTTCTCTTTCCATTGCGGGTTAGGGTAATTGTCTCATCCATATTCGACATCACCTAGTCTACTATCCATTTGAGCGAAGATAAATGTTAAAATTGGAAATTAGGGCCAAACTCCATGTGGATCACCTTATTTATGGATTCTGATATTTTTCCTAGATTCCTCTCATCGAGAGGTGTACGATTGATCTAAAGATCATCCGATTCCAATAAGTATTTATGGAGATATGAATTTATTTTGATTATGGACAAATTGTCAAGGTCAACCAGCAAACTTATGTAGGCTTAGAAGCCCAACAGTCACGTCTATTCATCCTCAATGTTTGCATATAAATACAAGGAGCATTCTCCTCATTTGGATAATTCATTTTTCACTCATCTTCTCTCTCTCTCTCCTATGCATAAAAGGAGCCTCTCTCTCCCTCACACGTGTGGCTAAAAGGAAGATGTCCTAGGGCAAGGAAGACGCAGAAAGAAGGACACTAGGGCAGCAGGTCATCTTTTGACCAGCGTTGACCATCTCGAAGTGCAGATTGGGTGTGGTTGCCTCTCCTAGGCAGGCTGCAATTTTTGGCACAAAAACCGAGGTGATCTGACCTCTGGTTTGACCGGTGTTGACTGCCCTAGTTTAGGGCTGCAAGTTGACTTCAGAAATCTACAAATTCATTGTACTTTTGGGGCTATTCAAGGGTTGTTTCTTCTGGCTGTTCGAGGACAAGTTGACTGGAAATTAACCAAGCATTTTAGAGGTCAATTTCAACTAGTTTGACCAAGTTTGACTTTGCTGATCTAGAGTCTGCTGCTGCTGATATAAAATTACAGAATTCAGATTTTGTACTATTTCTCTCTATTGAACTATTGAAGATAAAAGAAGATTTGATCAAAGGGTTTCCCCGCATTGGGGTTTGTCCCTGGCTAGCCGCCACATCTTGTGTCTCTTGTCTTGGCTTGTTTTCTGTTGATCATTTAATGTTCTATCTGCACTTTACTTAATGTATATGTGATTGCTAATTTGTGGCTAATAAGAAGAAAAATAAATAAACTGCGCTGAGCATAGAACATACCATAATTTAACATGGTATGAGAGCTGAGGTGAAGACAAAGCCCAAGCAAGAGCAAGAGCAAAAGCAATCACCGAACAGAAGGTTGGCAAGGCTATCTTAAAGAAATCATGGGGTCCTCAACACACTTCCCTACTGAAGACAAACTCCATGAGAAGTCTGACTATCACGAATGGAAGATGTCTCTCGATCTAACATTAGAAGAACAGGAAGTGTTGGACCATGTGAGAGGCGGAATTGTTGAGCCTCCATCAAATGCATCCACTGTTGCTAGGAACAAATGGACCAAGGGAGAAGTCAAAGCAAGGAAGATCATCCGGGACTCTATCGACAAGCGCTTAGTGGCCTATGTTTCCGAGCTGAACACCTCCAAGGAAATCTACGATAGACTGGTGAGTTTATTTAAAGTTAATGATGCAAATCAAGTCTTGATTCTTAGAAATAAGCTTTAGGAAATTAAGAAGGGAAAAGATGAGAGTATGCAAGCATATTTCTTAAGGATCACCGAGATCAAGAACGATCTCCTATCTATTGGGGAAGTAATTCCTGATAGGGAAATGACACTCACAACTCTTGGAGGACTGCCATCTGAATGGTATATATTCAGGACTACTCTTCTCAACAATAACGTAATTCTTGGATTTGAGGAATTAATGGCCAGATGCATTCAAGAAGAAACGAGGATGGAAGAGCAAGAAATGCCCATACTTAAAGGTCATCCCTCTGCCTTTTCTTCTCATACTAAAAGAAGAAATAATTCCGGGGCTAAATTCAAAGGAAAGGTTGGACCAAAGGGCGGAAGAAAAGGACGATGTTACAATTGCAATAAAACGGGTCACTATGCAAGGGAGTGCCCTGATAAAAGGGACTCACACTGGGATGATGATCAAAATCCCTCTCAAGGCAATCAAAGGAATGGCAGGTCAAATGGCAGAGGTAAAAGAAATGCCGGAAATCAAGGAAGAGGACAACCATTCAAGAAGGCAAGAAATTCCAGGTATGAATCTAACACTGTTAACAATAAGCAAGATGAATATTATCTACCAGCAGCTCTATCTACTACTGCTCCCCCAGACTCACTGAGAAATTGGCTTATTGATAGTGGTGCCTCAAGGCACTTCACTGGTTACAAAGAAGCTCTCTATAATCTGATAGAGAAGGAAACCAACCTGGAAATTGTTCTTGGAGATAATTCAAAATATCCCGTGAAAGGCATAGGAAATGTCACTCTTCAATTGAATCAGGGTAATACCATCCACTTACAAGACGTATTATACAGTGTTGTTAAAATCGCGATAAAATCGCGATTTTATCGAAAAAGCGCGATTTTTTCATTTACCCGATTCAAATCGCGATTTTTATGCATAAAAATCGCCACTTTTTTTTATAACGATTTTTATCGAAAAAATCGCGAGTTTTTGAAAATATCGCGATTTTTTCGAAAAAATCGCGATTTTTTGGGTAAAAATCGCAGGGCACGGGGGCAGCGCTCTTTTTATATGCAAAATCGATTTTTATTATGTCATTTTGCTGTTTGCGCGCGGAGGAGGAGGAGAAGAGGTGAGGGAGAGGAGCTGAAGGGTTTCCGTCGGATTTGGGAGCGAATCGAAGCGTTTTTAAGAGGAATCCAAGCCTAGATCACCAATTTGTCCATAAAAGAGGTATGTAGATTAATTTTTTTTGGTTTTGCTTCTATAAAAACTTTGGTTTTCATTGTTTTTAAAGAATTTTTTGAAATTTTTCATTGATTTGGGATGGGTAATTTGTTATGACTATGAGAACCAATTTGTTATTTTTATTTTCTCATTTTTTTTAAACATTGTTTATTTTTTTTGAATTTTCATTGTTTTTTGGCATTTGGTTGGGTAACTTGGGTTTAGAAATTGGGATTTTGGAAATAATTAGCTTGTAATTTTGCAAATGCTAAATTGTAATTTGTATTATCATTTATGTAATCCTAAATTCCTATTTCCTAATCCTTATTTTTCCATAGGTTTGCAAATTCAAAATTCAAAAACAAACATGCCAAGGAAATTGGATCCTTTCTGGGAATATGGTGACCCTAAAACTCCGAATGATAGACAAAACTTGTATTGCAAGTTTTGTGGAAAGGAAATATTCGGGGGGGTGTACAGGTTGAAGTTCCACCTTGCACAAATCCCTGGACGTGATGTGGGGCCCTGTCTAAAGACAAATGCTGAAATTATCCAAAAAGCCATGAGAGCATTGGGAGAATTAGAGCACACTAGAGACGCCAAAGAAGAACTCAAAAGGCAACTAAAAAGGTCAGCTGACGGAAGTGGGCCAAGTGGCACAGGTTCTACTGCAGCGTCAGTCAATCCGGTAGCTGCATCATCATATTTTGTTCCTCGAACCACACCTGGTTCACAACCAACTATTGGTTCAATGCTAAAAAGAACTGAAAAAGAAAAAGCTGACAAGTTGATGACAAAATTTCTCCTCTGGAGTGATATTCCTTTCAGCATTATAAGGAATAATCCATTTTTCCAACCTACTGTTGATGCTATTGCCAGTGTTGGCCCGGGGTACAAACTCCCTTCTCTTCATGATTTCAGAGGCCGGCTTCTTCAAGATGAAAAGCGTGACTGCACCCAAAGATTGGAGGATTTTAGGGCATCATGGGCACAAACAGGATGCACTGTTATGTCAGATGGTTGGACTGACCAAAAGGGGAGAACCCTTATAAACTTCTTGGTTAGTTGTCCCAAGGGGACTATGTTTATCAAATCTGTTGATGCAACTCATCAAATCAAAGATGCAAGAACTTTATGTGATTTGCTGGATGTGTTTATTTTGGAGGTGGGTGCAGAAAATGTTGTCCAAGTCATAACGGACAATGCTGCAAATTATGTTGCTGCTGGTAGAATGCTTATGGACAGGCATCCTGCTTTATTTTGGACACCTTGTGCTGCCCATTGTATTGATTTGATGTTAGAGGACATTGGGAAAATTCCCTTTGTCAAAGAGGTTGTTGACTCATCAAAAAGCATCACAAAATTTATTTACAATCACACATCTGTGCTTAGCTTGATGAGAAGATTCACCAACAACAAAGAGTTGGTGCGCCCCGCCATTACACGGTTTGCGACGAGTTTCATATCTCTTCAATCCCTCGTGAATTCTATGTGGGATTTGAAGAGAATGTTTCTTTCAGAGGAGTGGCGTGCTTCGTCAATGAGCCGCAAACCAGAAGCAGAGGCCGTCTGCAGACTAGTTTCATACCAGGAAGACTTCTGGGCGGGAGTGCAGGAGGTGTGCGCTGTTACAGAACCTTTGGTAAAGGTTCTTCGGTTGGTTGATGGTGAGAAGCCCGCAATGGGCTATTTGTATGAAGCCATGGACAGGGCCAAAGAAGCCATTCGGTCCTACTATGATGACAAGGGAGATGATGGGTTCCAGAGACAACTCCTTCTATGGAAGGTCATTGATGAGCGATGGAACAACACACTCCATCGTCCAATTCATGCTGCGGGGCTTTTCCTGAACCCTGCATTTTCTTATGCATGTGGGTTTAATTTTGATGTTGAGGTCGTGGAAGGATTATTAACCTGTGTCCAGAAGATGGTGAGATCTTCAGAAGAACGTATGGAGATCTCTAGACAAATTGAGCAATATAAGTTGTCAGGTGGCACATTTGGCTTTGAGATGGCTGTCATTGATAGGACGGTTAAAATGCCAGGTATTTTTTAGTTTGTACTTTGTAACTTTGTTTCAAATTTCATTGTTTCTTCAAATTCCATTTTTTTCTTATGTTTATTTAAATTTTTATTTGTAATTTTGTTGTAGACGCATGGTGGAAGATGTATGGTGGCAGAGTACCCCTTTTGCAAAATCTTGCCGTACGCATCCTCAGCCAAACATGCAGCTCCTCGGGATGTGAGCGCAATTGGAGTGTATTTGAAAAAATACACAACAAGAAGCGCAATAGGTTAACACTTAAACATTTAAAATATTGCAAATTTCCAAATAAATTTTTGAATTCATTAAAGTTTTAAACAATATTTTTTTTATAATATTAATTATTAATTATTAATTTATTATTTCATGAACTTTGTACAGGTTGGAGTCCCATAGACTTAATGACATGGTCTATGTCTACTACAATCTTCGATTGTGGGTGAAACAACTAGAGAAGACACCTGATACGGAAGCCATCTCATTGGATGGGATTGACACCACTGCTGAATGGAGGGTTGAGACCGAGAGGCCTCTCATGGATCCCACTGAGGATTGGTTAGTGCAGGATGAGGGGGAGGAGGAGGGGGAGAAGGAGGAGGAGGAGCAGGAGCAGGAGCAGGAGGAGGAGGAGTTGGAGGAGCAGGAGGAGGAGGTGACACCGCCTACCCGGGCTACCCGGGCTACCACTACCAGAGGACGTGGTCTCCGTCCACCTCGGCCTCCAGTAGCTGCTACTACTAGTTCTTCAGCTTCTAGAGCACGTCAGACTCCACTGCCATTTCCACCACCACAGGCACCAGCTTCTACATCTAGAGGGAAAGAGAAAGTTGTGCCATTTTCTCGCAAGAGGGGCAGAGGAAATCAATAGGATTAGACTTTCATTTTATTGTATATGACATTATGACATGATGAGATACATTATCATATTTTTTGTTGATATTTTGAGGCTGAGTTGGACTTGGGACTCAGGACTTACTATTCAGGACATGATTCAATGTTATGTGTGATTTTAGCGCTAGAAATGATATTAAACATCTTATATATTAGTTTTTTTATCATATTTATGTGTCAATGTATTTATTTTATGTTGTAGATGGTTTAGATATTAAAAAAATTGAAAAAAAATGAATATTTTTGTGCCAAACGATTTTTTCCCGCTTTTTTCCGATTTTTTCCCGATTTTAACGATTTTTTCCGCTTTTTTCCCGGCGCCGATTAAATCCCGATCGCGATGTGTGCAACACTGGTATTATATGTACCTGATCTCAAAAAGAACCTAGTTTCCATTTCGGCAATGGAAGATAAAGGCTACAAGGTGGCCTTCAGCGATGGCAAGGTACATGTATGGAAAAAGAACTTTAAAGATGCTTTTACTCTTGGGTTTCGAGTTGATTCATTATATTAGGTCGGAGGAAGTCCGTTGGGTGTCATGTCTTGTGACACATCTCAGTCCGAACTATGGCATCAGAGGTTTGCTCACCTTCATTATAAAGCTCTACACGATGTAAGAAAAAAGGTGACCAGGATGCCCGAGTTCAGATTAGAGCAAGAAGGTGTATGTCCAGGATGTGCCGAAGGAAAGCTCAAAAGGATACCATTCCCCTCAAGCCAAAGCAAGACCTCCGATATATTGCAGTCGGTTCACTCAGACATATCCGGTATGATGCCTGTGAACTCCTTGGGAGGATATTTATATTACTTCACTTTTACAAATGATTATTCTCGCAAGACTTGGATATACTTCTTGAAAAAGAAGGATGAAGTGTTCTCCTGGTTTCGGCACTTCAATGCCTTGATCGAGAATCAAACCGAAAAGAAGATCAAGACATTAAGGACTGATAATGGGACTGAATATGAATCCAATGAGTTTCATGACTTTTGCAAAGAGGCTGGCATTAAGAGGGAGACCACTACACCATATACTCCTGAGCAGAATGGTGTGGCGGAGAGGAAGAATCATACAATTGTGGAAGTTGTCCGTGTTATGCTCCATGATCAAAGACTTCCAAAGTTTCTATGGGTCGAAGCGGCAAATACCGCCGTATATGTACAAAACTGATGCCCTCATCAAGCATTGGGTTTCAAGACTCCCAAAGAAATGTTCACTGGTAAGAAACCTAACGTATCTCATTTTAAAATTTTTGGAAGCCTTGTATATTTTCATGTTCCTAAAGAGAAAAGGAATAAATTGGGTGCATCTGGAAAGAAAGGAATCTTCGTGGGCTATAGCGAAAATACTAAGGGCTATAGAATCTATGTAGCTGGTCAAAGGGAAGTCGAGATTAGTCATGATGTCACCTTTGACGAAGATATGGCTCTTAGCAAAGTAGACAATCTTCCTACTTTAAGGGGATCTAAAGAAGCTGACATCGGGGAACCGAAGGAAAAGGAAGATGAGACGATGCCCGATGTGGAAGAACCTATGGATCCTATTGATCCTCCTCCACAAGAGCCTTCCTCTTCTAGGAAGAGGCCTGTCAGGCCAGGCAGTAACTCCACAAAACAAACAACTGATTCGTATATTATTCCATAGGTAACCCATTGTTATATACAATAGGGAGTGATTGTTCAGTTCATCTCCCGATGACTGTTCACCTTCCCAATTTATTTATTTACATAAAATTCCCAATCATGAAGATTAGGTGTCAACATTCCCCCCCTTAATCTGAAGGGATGTTGGTGAGTCCAAGCATCATTCTGAATCGTTCAAGCTTTTCCCTTCCAAGTGCTTTGGTGAAGATGTCTACAATTTGCTCATTTGTGGAACAATGACGGAGATGGATTGTTTTGGCCTCAACATGATGTCGAATCAAATGATATTTAGTATTGATATGCTTTGTTCGATCATGGAACTTTGGGTTCTTGGCCAACTTTATTGCAAAGGTGTTATCAATCATGAGTGGAGTTGATTGTACTTGTTTTACCTGCAAATCTTCAAGAATTTTCCTGAGCCACACAATTTCTTTCGTTGCTTCAGCTGCTGCCACGTATTCTGCTTCTGTTGTGGAATCTGCTGGAACTGATTGTTTGCGTGATCTCCAGGAGACAGCTCCTGATCCAAGACTCATAGCATATCCTGAAGTAGATACCCCAGTTTCTTTGTCTCCATCGAAGTCTGAATCAGAGTATCCAATCAAGCTAAAGTCGTCCACCTGTGTATACTTGATTCCAAGGTCTTGAGTTCCCTTCAAGTACCTTAGAACTCTTTTTGCAGCAAACCAATGTCCCTCACAAGGCTTTTGCATGAACCTGGAGAGGATTCCAACAGTAAATGAAATGTCTGGTCTGGTAGTAGTGAGGTAGATGAGACTTCCTACAAGCTGTCTATACTTTGTTGCATCCTCAAATTCCTTTCCTTCAATAGATGTGAGCTTTAAGTTTTGTTCCATTAGAGTAGAAATAGGATTGCACTCTGTCATGCCAAATCTGTTTAACAAATCTCCAATGTATTTCTTTTGAGAAAGAAATATAGATTTTGGATGTTGGGTTACTTCAATGCCAAGATAGTAATGAACATAGCCCAAATCAGTCATTTCAAAACTTTTCCCCAATTCCTTCTTTATGGATGCAATGTAGCTTTCATTGTTCCCTGTCATTAAAAGATCATCTACATATACCACAAGATACACAACTGTTTTGCCAACTTTCTTGACAAATAAAGTTGCATCAACAAGATCAAAATGATTGAAGTTGAGTTTCAGAAGATGCTCAGTTAGTTTTTCATACCAGGCTCGTGGTGCTTGTTTGAGGCCATACAAGGACTTCACAAGTTTGCATACTTTATGTTCATGTCCTTTCACAGCAAATCCTTCAAACTGGGACATAAAAACATTCTCTTTTAGATCTCCATTCAAGAATGCAGTTTTTACATCCATTTGATGGACTTTCCAACCGTTCTGAGCTGCTAGTGCAAAGAGTGTCCGGATGGTGGCCCATTTTGCTGTGGGGGCAAAAGTTTCCTCATAATCGACCCCTTCCTTCTGTGCAAAACCTTTTGCCACAAGCCTAGCTTTGTGCTTGTCAAGTGAGCCATCAGCTTTGTATTTGTTCTTGTAGACCCACTTGCAGCCAATTGGTTTGGTTCCAAATGGAGGATCAACCAACTTCCAAGTGCCATTCTTTATGAGGGCATCATACTCCTTTTTCATCGCTTCTTTCCATTCATCATGAGAAGCATCTTCTTTGAAGGAGGTTGGTTCAAAATCTGTAGACAAGTTCAATTCACAATCATAAGTAACATCCATATCAACAGGTGAATTAGAGTCATCTACATCACCTCCATCTTGTCGGTTTGAATTTCTGGTTCCTGTTTTTCCAATTTCATCAGGATGAACACTTTCAAGTGTCTTTGTCAGCCACTTTGGGGGACCTTTCTGAGATGGTCCAGGCTGCTCTGTTGATTGAGTTGGGACTGAATCAAGATTGAGTCTCCCAATTCTATCAATTACATCACTTAAAGCATCATCCGTTGTTGGAGTTTCATGCAGAGGAGATTGTTCTTCAGAAGAAGATTCCACATGTTCTAGTATAGGAATCCCCCCTTCAAGATGTGGAATTTGATTATCAAATTCTTGAAATGATTTCGTTTTTGCGAATCTATCCAAGCGATCAAGTTGCCGCTCAACAACATTGTCAGATTTGGATGATTCAAGAAAAATTACATTTCTAGATACAACAAACTTTTTATTTACTTCATCATAGAGGCGGTACGCTTTGGAGGTGTTTGAATACCCCAGGAAGATACACTTACGACTTCTAGCACCAAGTTTGTTTCTATGTACCTTTGGTATCAAAGCATAACAGGTGGAACCAAAGATCCTGAGATGTTTTACCGAAGGAACATGTCCATACCACAATTCATAAGGAGTCTTGTTTCTTATAGCATTAGATGGACATCTATTTTTTATATATGCAGCACATAGAACAACATCAGCCCAAAACATTATCTTTACATTTTTGAAGAAAAGCATGGATCGTACCATATTCAAGATTGTTCTATTCATTCTTTCAGCTACACCATTCTGTTGGGGATTATAAGGCACAGTTGTTTAATGTTTGATCCCATGTTGGCGAAGATAGTTTTCAAATTCATTTGATGTATATTCTTTTCCATTATTAGTGCGAATAGACCCAATATGAGATTGTGCATCATTTTCAATCCATTTATGAAAATTCTTGAATGTTTGAAAGGCATCAAATTTGTTCTTCAATAAATAAACCCAACACATTCTGGTGTAATCATCAATAAATGTCATGATATATTTATTTCCATTTGCAGAAGGAACAGGCATTGAACCACATAAATCTGAATGAATGAGTTCAAGCTTCCTATGTGCTCTTGAATGTGAATCATGAAAAGATTGTTTGCTATGCTTTCCTAGAATGCAAGCATCACATTGCTTATGTTTCCTAGGAATTGTAGGCAAACCAACAACACCATTTTTCTTCAATAAGCGAAGACTGTCATAGTTTAAATGTCCAAATCTAACATGCCATAATAAACTTGATGGAAGTGTACCTTCTTCATGATGAGAAATATATGAGAAATGTTGTGCATGAGCAGAGGTTCCTTGCAGTTTGAGAAGTCTTTCTTCTTCTATTCCCCTCATGACAAGTGAGTGGTCAGATGCTTTTCTTACCTCAAGCTTGCCATCAAACATATGAATGGAGTGACCTTGCTGGCGGATGTGGACCAAGGACAGCAAGTTTCTCTTGAGCTATGGGAGATATAGAACATGATCCAGAAGAAAGTCTGGAAGACCAGGCAATTTAAGCCTGATTGTGCCAAGCCCTGATGGCTTGATTTTTGACTGATCTGCAAAGTATACTGCTCCATCAACATTGTCAGTGAAATCTTCAAAAAAACCTTTTCTATGAGTCATATGACAGGTTGCTCCTGAATCAAGCAACCAATCATTTTTCGAAGAAGCAAGTGAAGCATTAAACAAATCTTCATTTACTCCAATGTTACATTGTGCCTCAATATAGTGAGCGGATTCAGGTGCTTTACCTTTATCTGTATCATCAGTTTTACCTTTCTGTTGGTTTCTTTTCTGCTCAATTTTGTCCCATGGTAGCTTGCATGTAGAGGCATCATGTGATCCATTTCTTTTGCAGCGAATGCAATGTAAGTCTGCCTTTTCTCCTTGAGAATGTCTGCCCCCCTGCCTCTGAAGTATCTTCCTCTTCCTCTTCGTCCACCTCTTCCTCTTGTAGAATCTTGAGCAGGATGCTTTTCTTTATGAGCAAAGCACACAGTCTCTTCAGAAGATTCAGGAACTGTCTTCTTTCCAAAGGCTTTCTCTCTTTCAGCAAACTTTTTCACAAGAGAGTCAAAGGTTATATCTTTAAGATTTCCTTTTGCTTGTAAAGACTCAAGATAATTGGAGTAGGTAGGATAGAGTGCCTTGAGAAAAGCAATAAGAGGGATATCCAGCTCAACCTTAGTGGATTTAATATCATGCATTATAGACTTTACTTCAGATGCAAGAGCAAGAGGATCATTATTTTTCAGTTCAAGAGTGAAGAGTTTAATCATGAGCTGAACAACTTCAAGTGCAGAATGTGAGTCATAGAGTTCTTTCAGCTTTTGTAAAGCTTCAAAGGCAGTTGAATATGATGAAATATGGCGACTTACTTCTTCATTTACAGATGTTGCGATTAATGCATAGGCTTTGTTGTTCTTGTTTTCCCAAATGACGAGCTCTTTGTCTGATGTAGGCTGCACTGGGTCATTGTCTCCTTCTCCGACACACACTCCCTTCCACAACTCATTGAAGATGAGGGTGTGTTTTATCATCCGGGACCATTCAGGATAGTTCTCCTTGCCAGTGAGAACTATTCCTACCATAGAGATGATTGAATGCATTCTGTAAAAAAATACTTCTGCTGATAAAAAAAAAAACTTATGCTTGATAAAAAAAGCTTTTTGCTGATATACAGTGAAGTTGTACTCAAAAAATTTCTGTGGGAAACAATTTTGGTTGTTTAGAAATAATCAGTCATTCACCGCGAGCTCTACAAAGTTGGAGCAGCAACGGTATTAACCGCGAGCTCTACAAAGTTGGAGCAGCAACGGTATTACAATCACCATAAATCCCTTTGATTCTCTAGACCAGTAATAAAAATATGGCAGCGTTAAAGTTCAAACATTCTCTCTAGATTTCACAAGAAAGGATGACAGGCAGGAGCTCCGTTTTCTTGACTAATTGCTGCTATTAAATGATAAAAATCTATGTTCAAAGAGTTTGAAGAGTATTTCATTCGGAAAAGACTGAAACCAATCGATCAGCACATCCATTATTCGAAAATTTGCTTTTGCAATGGCAGAAGCATGTCGCCCTTGGCAGAAAGATCACAATAAAAAAAACTTTTCACACGCATTTACATATATGAACAGTTATATGATTTAGATGCGCTGTTCAAGACCTCAAGCTTTCTCGTATCCTGCGATCTGAACTATCAATTACAAAGGCCAGTTCATAACTTTTATTCTGTCTAGATTTGCCTAAGAAAATAATGATAGCTCAATACAATGCTGACACAATGCACCCGTCTATTATCAATTCTGTCTGCAAGATGTAACTGTTTACTACCCAAAGATCTACTTGAATCTCATGAATACTCTCAGCTGCTCCATAGCTCAATGCATGGTGCCAGAACTTTACGTAGTCAGAGACAAAGGAAAGAATTGATCACACAAAAACAAAAACTAGAATATCCCTGCTCGGGTTCATGCTTCTGATCTCCACGAGTTTAGTTTCAAAGTCTCAAAAAGCTATACTCAGCTCACAAGTCCGAATGTGAATTCACCTCAACTCCAAAAGATCTATCAAAAAAATTTTGCAATTAAAGCTACAGGATTGAATTTGGTAAATAACGCACGTCTGGACAACTTTTCACACGCATTTACATATATGAACAGTTATATATGGGACAGAGACCACCACGCTTCGATACCAGGTAGAGACCACCGTGAATCAAGGAATGCCGAGTGAAGGCATGCGCATGCTAACAAGTAGCTCCACGGCAGAACAGATCTATGCCGAACGAATGCGTGCCGAACGAATGGAGTCTTGTGAACAAACAAAAGTCTATTCGGATGAGAAAACCAGAGGATATTACTACAGATGCGTTAATACAGATGAAAGATGTGTTAATGGACAGAGGTGTTAATACAGATGACAGATGCGTTAATGGACAGAGGCGCTAATACAGATGACAGATGCGTTAATGGAGAGAGCCCAGTGGCGCAGGAATATGGAATGATTTTGGATTCTGAGTGTATTCAAATGAACAGGGCGCAAGAAATCATAAATAGAATATGTCAGGGCAGCGCAGAGACAGAACGTAGGTAGGCAGATAGAATTATAGAAAGAGCAATGGAGCAGATCAGGAGTTACAAAGACATAAATGGTAAACAGGGAGCTGGCTCTGATACCATGTCAGGCCAGGCAGTAACTCCACAAAACAAACCACTGATTCGTATATTATTCCATAGGTAACCCATTGTTATATACAATAGGGAGTGATTGTTCAGTTCATCTCCCGATGACTGTTCACCTTCCCAATTTATTTATTTACATAAAATTCCCAATCATGAAGATTAGGTGTCAACAAGGCCTTCATGGCTTAGGGGGACACTTGATGATGCTGAAGGACACATTGCACCCAGAGGAACCTTCCGTGAAAGTAAGAAGCCGAATAGGTATCAGGGATACCTAACCATCATGAGCACGATCATCCAAAATGAGCCTTCGTCATTCACAAATGCTGTCAAGCATCAAGTATGGAAGGATGCTATGACCGAGGAATATGAGTCCATTATGAAAAACGATGTTTGGGATGTGGTCCCCAAACCCCAGGACAAAGCAGTTGTCACTTCAAAATGGCTTTACAAGATAAAGCATGCAGTTGATGGAAGTGCGGAAAAGTATAAGGCTCGTTTTGTCGCTCGTGGCTTCTCCCAGAAGGAAGGTATAGACTATGATGAAATATTTGCACCTGTTGCCCGATATACCACCATCCGCTTGATCATAGCCCTTGCCGCTTCGCAAAGATGGAACCTACATTAGATGGATGTCAAGACTGCGTTCTTACATGGTTCGATCAAAGAGGAGGTCTATGTGGAGCAACCCGAAGGATTTGAGATTTATGATCGAGAATCTCATGTGTGCAGGTTGAAGAAGGCCCTCTATGGGCTAAAGCAAGCACCCCGAGCATGGTATGAGAGGATCGATAGCTACTTGATGAAGTTGGAATTCACTGGGAGTGAAGCTGACCGTAACCTTTACTTTAAGGTTATAGATGACAAGCCTCTCATACTGGTGCCATATGTTAACGACCTCTTTCTAACAGGTGCAGACCCTCTCATTCACGAATGTAAGAGGGAGCTGGCTTCTGAGTTTGAGATGAAAGACCTAGGACTTATGCACTATTTCCTAGGACTGGAAGTCTGGCAGAAACCAGGGGAGATTTTCCTATCTCAAGGAAAATATGTGGTGAAGATATTGGAGAGATTCGACATGGTGGACTGCAAGCCCATAACTACCCGATGGAGCTTGACTTCAAGAAGTTAAGCAGTAGTGCTGCTGGACCTGTTTTACGAAATGCTACCGAGTATCGTCAACTCGTTGGAGCATTAATGTTCTTGGTGAACTCCCGTCCGGATATATGCTTTGCAGTCAACACATTGAGTCAACATATGGTTGAGCCTCACCACTCACATTGGATTGGTGCCAAGAATCTGTTGAGATATCTTCGTGGCACAATCACTCATGGGTTGAGATACACTGTCGGAGATGTGAGACTACTTGGGTATACTGATGTTGATTGGGCAGGCAATGTGGTGGACCGAAAGAGCACTTCCAAGTGTTGTTTCGCTTTGGGATCTGCCTCGATATCCTGGATGAGCAGGTAGTAGAAGTCGATGGCTTTGAGCACACCGAGGCAAAGTACATTGCTGCTAGCATGGCCTCCTATGAGGCAATCTGGTTGCGAAAGCTCTTCAGTGAGCTATTTGGATTTACATTAGATACCACCAAGATCCTGTGTGACAACCAGAGCGGGATCCGTTTATCAGAGAATCTCGTATTTCATGATCGCTCCAAGCATATCGATATCAGGTACCACTATATTCGAGATATGGTGCAGCGAGGAGCAATAAGGCTCCAACATATCGGTACAGATGAACAGGTCGCCGACATTTTGACAAAGCCCCTAGGAAAGGTCAAATTCCTGACTTTCCGAGAACAACTTGGTGTCGTTCAGAGACCCTCTTATGAGGGTCAAGTATGATGTATTGAGCTCTGGGAGCTCCACAGGGGCGCGGGGTACTTCTTGAAGCGACATGTGACCACAGGGCAACTCACCATCCCCTGGTGGTGCACTATGTACAGGTTAAAGGTTCAACCTTCCTCTGTGACACCCCGTGGCGACTGTGGAATAGGATGATTAGTTCTCCTATGGGCCAGGATGATTCGTTCTCCGTGGCGACTGTGGAACAAGATGATTAGTTCTCCTATGGGCCAGGATGATTCGTTCTCCGTGGCGACTGTGGAACAAGATGATTAGTTCTCCTGTAGGCCAGGATGATTAGTTCTCCGTGGCATCCACTAGACAAGATGATTCATTCTCCTGTGGACAGGATGATTAGTTCTCCTGTCAAGGCATCCTAATTCCTACCCATGCAATCTGGGACTCATGGGAAGTACCTCTCATCTAATCAATGAGCAGGGAAATGAGGATAAGGACCATAGTAGTACTATCGATGGACGTATCGATGTATCTACCGTACTCCCTATGCTAGGATGACCTCCATTGATCTGGGATCAATGAGAGTGGTTCACACTCTGAGACTGACTTCGGGTCAGTGGAGGATGGTATGATACATCCTCGATCATTTCTTCTTCTTCATAGTTCGAGCAGACCAAAGCAAAGTGGGGTCAAGCTGTACAAGACGGTGCATTTGATGGATGGATAGTAGCGACAGTCTGACGGATTGCAGATGAAGTTCTCCCTGGTTGAGAGGGAGTGTTAAAATTGGCAACTAGAGCCAAACTCCACATGGATCACCTTATTTATGGCTTCCGATATTTTTCCTAGATTCCTCTCATCGAGAGGTGTAGGATTGATCTAAAGATCATCCGATTCCAATAAGTATTTATGGAGATATGAATTTATTTTGATTATGGACAAATTGTCAAGGTCGGCCAGCAAACTTATGTAGGCTCAGAAGCCCAGTCACGTCTATTCATCCTCAACGTTTGCATATAAATACAAGGAGCATTCTCCTCATTTGGACAATTCATTTTTCACTCTTTTCTCTCTCTCTCCTATGCATAAAAGGAGCCTCTCTCTCTCTCACAAGTGTGGCTGAAGGAAGACATCCTAGGGCAAGGAAGACGCAGAAAGAAGGACGCTAGGGCAGCAGGTCATCTCTTTGACCAGCATTGACCATCCAGAAGTGCGGATTGGGTGTGGTTGCCTCTCCTAGGCAGGCCGCAATTTTTGGCACAAAAACCGAGGTGATATGACCTCTGGTTTGATCGGTGTTGACTGCCCTAGTTTAAGGCTGCAAGTTGACTTCAGAAATCTACAAATTGACTGTACTTTTGGGGTTGTTCAAGGGTTGTTTCTTCAGGTTGTTCGAGGACAAGTTGACTGGAAATTGACCAAACATTTTAGAGGTCAATTTCAACTAGTTTGACCAAGTTTGACTTTGTTGATCTAGGGTTTGTTGTTGCTGATATAAAATTACAGAATTCAGATTTTGTACTATTTCTCTCTGCTGAACTATTGAAGATAAAAGAAGATTTGATCAAAGGGTTTCCCCGCATTGGGGTTTGTCCCTGGCTAGCCGCCACATCTTGTGTCTCTTGTCTTGGCTTGTTTTCTGTTGATCATTTCATGTTCTATTTGCACTTTACTTAATGTATATGTGATTGCTAATCTGTGGGTAATAAGAAGAAAAATAAGTAAACTGCTCTAAGCATAGAACATACCATAATTTAACAATAAAGATAGCTAGTATACTCCTTGAAAGAAAACCTTTAACAACACTTCAATGAAAGATTTCCTACTTCAGAAAAGTATAAATGAATAATGTTCTTAAAATTCCATTAAAGGACAATTTGCAAAAGGATTGAAACATGTGTCAGGGAAAATTGATGATTTTAAGTTGCCCTATATTGGCTGAAATATGCATGCAATTTCCAAAAATCAAATCAAGGTCTTTTAGAGAGTGGAGAAATCCAATTAGTAATTAAAAAGCAAGATTTGCTCAAAGAGGCAAGCATATACAATGAAATTACCAATACAAGATCAAACGAGTTTTTCTTACCAAATGGACCCATTGCGAACAACTCCAACTTGACTTGTGTTTGGTTTTGTAACAAACGTTGCCAATCTCAAAATTTCATCTGTAGTTCCACATCCCAAAAGTTAAGTCTCCATAAATCCAATCATGTCAACATCTATAGGAAAACTTAGAATCTTTAAGCATTTTGTTTGTGAAATTTGTCCCTAAAAGCAATCACTTTTTTTAGGAAAGGAAAATATTTTCAAGAAATACGCATTTACAATAAAGTTGGCTAATCATATTCAATAACCCAAACATATATAGTAATAAGAAATATGGATTGCATATCCATGCCAGATCAAAAAAAAGGGGACGAGAAGTGGCAACGGATAAAGGGAGACTTTTATTCAAAAAAGAGATCTCATTTGCCAACACAATTGTAATGTATCATATTTATTACTAACGCGCATAGTTAAACATCAACACAAATACTCACACAAAAAAAGGAAGAATGCAAGTAGAAAGCATATTGTCATAATTATACAAAATGTGTCTTTAATAGTATAAAATTATTGTAGGTGAAGGCAGATGATGAGTTAGGTGGAAGAAAGTGGGGTATTAGGTGATATTTACAAAATATAAAATACATATATAATACATTGCATAGTTTCAAAAACCGGAACCAAGTTTTGAATGTTGAAAATTTGGCAGCTCGGGGATGAATTTTTAAAAATAGAAATTCTAAAAATATAATGTCTCAAGTATGACTTTCCAAAAATAGTAAATCACCTTGCATCAATTAGTAATCAAGTATTGTTGATGGAAAATCCCTTCTGATCATCAATCAATCCTAATAGTTCAATTTGACTTAATCATCAATATTATCATTAATATTATTATTATTATTCTTATGATATTATTATATTATTATTAAAAAGAAATTCAAATCACTCAATCATGGCTCTCAATAATGTTCTCTTACACTCTCATTATTGGCATGGCATATTCCTCTTACACTCTCATTAAACCTCTTACACTCATTAAAACACGTCATAAAAGATTCTCTTACACTCAATAAAAGCATGTCATAAAAGATTCCTCTTACGCACTCTTTAATGCCTGTGTTACAATCTCTCTTAAAGAGCATAAGTTACAAAGGCATGCATACCTCCTTAATGGCATGAATTACATTTCTTAAATGGGCATGAGTTACACTCCTCAATGCATGCGAGTTACTACTCCTTTATGGTATGAAATTGTTGCTCTTCCTATATGTGTGTGTGTGTGTGCGCGCGCGCCTCATTCTTTCTCCCCTCACTACTTGCTCATTGTGAAAGGACAGTACAAACTTGAGAAAGAGAGTGAAGGAGTCTAGAGAAGAATTGTGTGTGTGTGTGAGAGAGAGAGAGAGAGAGAAAGTCTTGAAGAGTAAAAGCAAAACTTGGTGAGCCAAGATTGATTCAGTGCTTCAGTATTGATTCGTTGAAGGGAAAGTTGATTTAGTGTGTGCAATTGTCACTGCTATCCTTGATATTCATGCTACAGCTTGTTTAGATTTGGGTGAACTTACTCGTTCTCTTGATCTCTCATTGTACTTTGTATCTTTGTTGAACAATTGATTTCTAATAGAAGAAGAATCTAGTTGGATTTTCCCCTTGTGGGTTTTGCCCTAGTTATTAGACCTAAATTCTTTGTCTCATTGTATTCTTGGTTGTCTTCTATTGTGCATTTGATTTATGTTATATCTACAATTACTTATCTAGTATTGCAGCATAAAGAAGTTTTGTAATAAGTGATTGTTACATCGTAGAACATCATAATTTCAACATGGTATCAAAGCTTTGGTGAAGACAAGTACCATTTCTAGCTCTCTTTGTGTTGAAATATTTCTTGTTCTCTGTTCCATTTGCAGTCCATTTTCTAATAAAATATCTTTTGTTGTCCACTCTATTTTCAGCCCACTTTCTGTTAAAACATCTCTTGTTGTCCACTCTATTTACAGCCCATTTTCTGCTGAAATATCAAGTGTTTTCCACTCTATTAGCAGCCTACTTTCTATTGAATTTTTACTGTTGAAATTATACTGCTACTGTTCTTCCAAGATTTCAAGGAACCCAAGATATGGCAATAATTTTGCAGATGGTAAATAAAGTGTTGGATGTGTTTAATAGTTGTGGTTTTGGTACTTGTTGATGAATGCAAAAGTAAAGAATAGTTTTACTTTTGTTTATGTATGTGCACAAAAAAATGTTGTCTTGAAAAGAAGTATAATGCATAGAGGGTTATGAAAGAATAACTGATAGAAATTGAAAGTTGAAAATAGGGGGATTTTAACTCTCACATTATATGAGAAAGGCCATAATCTTATGGGTTTTGGTAATTTTGATATTAGAGTTTACTAACAATAGTGGCTATAGGTAAGAATTGTGACTTTTGTAAAAGATGGAATGATAGTTTCTAAACTAACCTCTTCTGCAGCGATTAAAGATGGATTATAACTAATATCCCTGTAGACAATGAAATCAATACGTATAATTATTATTACATGCCTTCACATTGGGATCAAGATTTGAAGATCTTTATAAAATCAATGGAAGACATATCAATGCATTGATTCATGATAAGTAATTATCAATATAAATTGTGGCACAAAAAGTTCACTCATCTTCACTATAAAGCATTACCTCGGTCCTCATGTGAGAAAGATTGTTTCTAAAGTGCCTGGGATTAGAGTGGATTATGATGGAGTTTGCCAAGTGGTATTCAAGAAGATGCATTTCTTCTACCAATGACATATGACCGATGGATAGTGGTAACTTATAGAAGCCGGATCAAGAGGGAGATAACAACTTCCTTCAATCCCCATTAAAAAAAAATAAGTATTTTCAAGTTTTATGTTTGTTTCTTTGTGTCACTGCTCTTGTTTACTTTATCTTTATAGGTCATTGGTTATTCTTCCTGGATGAGTATTTGAATGATTCTTTCACTAGCTTCTTGATGAGGATGCGATCAAGAAAAGTAGATCCTGAAGATCATCAGCGTGTTGAATAGTGCAGGAAGAGTAAACTCCAAGAGGAAGCTAGTGCAAGGATAATAAAGGAGCCACTCTCACATCTAGAAAAGAGAGAAAGACCTGCCTCATCACCAAATATACTTTCATTATGTTTATTTACTTTGATAATATTGCTCTTGCTCTTGTTCTAAGATCCACAGGTACATTTGATGAATGTAAGAACCAAATCCTTTGTATTATGATTGAGGAAGATGTCGAGCCATCCCATGACTTGAGTCAACATGAATTGGACACGAGTTCAAGACTTCTACAAGGAAGTTGGAATCAAGAAAGGGACCACCATATTGTATAACCCAGAACAAAATGGGCACTTAAGTATCTTTGGCTACCCAGTCTACTTTCATGTGCCAAAGGGAAAGAGTACCACACTGGAAGCTTCAGGTAAGAGAGGTATGATTGTTGGTTCTTGTGAAAATTCTAAAGCTTACAGAATATATGTGTCTGGTAAAAGAACTATAGAGTTTAGCAGAGATACAACATTTGATGAAGTCGCGACTCTCTAAAAAGCCATAGACACTCCTTCTCCTACCAATGTTGAAAGACAAGATGATGCCTTGAATGCACAAGAAGATCCCGTGCCTCAACTTGATCTTGCTGATGAACCCATGGATCTCATGGACTCCTTAGATCCTTCTTTGTGTGCTAAAAAGAGACGATTATGGCTTTGTGACACTTTACAGGATGCTGATAAACATGTTGCTCCCTGAGGAACCTTCAGAGAAAGCAAGAAAGCATGTTGTTTCCAGGGATATGTTGTAGCCATGACCAACATTATTCAAGTTGAAACATGCACTTTTGAAGAAGTTGCGAAGGATCGAGTGTGGAAAGATGCAATGGTTGAAGAATATGAGTTCATCATTCATAATGATGTATGGTAAGTGGTTCCAAGACCCCAAGGTAAATCTATTGTGTCTTCTAAATGGTTATATAAAATTAGACATGGTGTTCATGACAATATTGAAATATATAAAGCAAGATTTGTGGCCAGAGGGTTCTCTCAAAAAGAGGGAATAGACTATGATGAAATCTTTGCACATGTTTCCCGTTATACAATTATCTAATCTATTGTGGCTCTAACTACTAGCCAAGGATGGTCCCATCACCAAATGCATGTAAAAACTGTTTTTCTGATGGCTTCCTCAAGGAAGAAGTATTTATGGAGCAACCACAAGGCTTTGAAGTACATGACTAGAAAACTCATGTGTGTAGACTGAAGAAAGCCCTCTATGGTTTGAAGCAAGCTCCAAGAGCTTGGTATGCCCACATTGATAGCTTCTTGATGAAGCTTGGTTTTACTAGAAGTAATGTTGATCCAAATCTTTACTTCAAAACAATCCAAGGTATGCCTTTGATTTTAGTATTATATGTTGATGATTTATTTATGACCGGTAGTGAACCTCTTATCCTCCAGTGTAAGAGGGAGTTAGCTTCTGAATTTGAAATGAAATATCTTCACTTAATGCACTACTTTCTGGGTCTTGAAGTATGGAAAAAAACCTGGTGAGATTTTTCTTTCTTAAGGATTGCTTTCTTACCTGAGCTCAGCAAGAGGGCTGATCTGATATCTCTTTTCTATTGGTGAATAAAAGACATACTTTAAGTCAACAGAGATAGAAAAAATGTAACTGGACCTAGTTTAACCAATTGGAACCACTATTCCAAACAGAAAAGTAGTTGCTTTAAGTTCCCAACCAGGTGGTCTCTCTTATAATGTTGAATGGTCATTTTGAGCCTACAACATTTTTGGCGCTAAAAAGAGCGCGTGAAGTAAAATTGTGTCTCTGATGATTTTGTGCTTTAAAATTTTATTTTATTACTATGGCTCCATGTAAAAGACTTCCTTGGAGTTGCTTTATTGGACCTCATCCAACTACCACTCCAGTAAAGGCAGTCCAAACCCTATCTCAGGTAAAATATAATGGTAAGACATTTGTTTTTAATCATCTCCTTCAATTTATTTTAAGTTGCAATAATTTCAATATTGATGAAGGTGTTATTTGCAATGTTTTCACTATTACTTTGACAGGAAAAGCCAAAGACTGGTGTTTATCACTTCCAGTTGCCTCCATACATAGCTGGGACGAATTTTCAAAGATTTTTCTTCACGCATTTCAAGAATATGATTACGAAAAGGTGTGTGATAAGTTAGAAGAATTACGTAGGATGGAAGGTGAGACTTTGGATATGTTTTATATTAGATTTAAATTAATTTTAATGCAATTTCAGTCCAAAGATTTGCCTCCTCAATTCCAATTAATTGGATGGTTCAGACATTTAGTGTCTTTGCCTTGTGATAACCATGAAGAACCAGAAAGTATATCCTTTGTTGATAATGATTCAATTGTTCAAAATAACAACTCCAATTCTTCACAAAATAAAATTGCAAATGCTAATCATTATGCCAAAAATGTTCCAAATTTACATAATGTCGATCAAGTAGAAATTCAACAAGACATGCAAACTATTATCAGCAATCATCAGGAATTAAAGCAACCAGAGAATGACAGCAACGCACAATCTACTACTGAAATTAATTCACAATTTGTTGATAATAAAATGGAGCAGCTCAGCAACAATTTGCAGGTTGATCAAATGCATGAAAAATCTGATTTTTGTGAAGACAATAATCAGCAATCTGAAATTGACAACAACACAAGAATGGAAGAATCTGAAATGTCTATTTTGGACAATGAGCAAAATTCTTCAAGTAGGGAAATTTTCAGGTACATAAATGCATATTCTTATTTTTCCCTCTACCCAGATCTTTTTTATAATTGCAATTCATTAAATAATTCTCCAACAATATCATTTTACACCAATATAATTTCAGAAAATAGAAAAGTTGTCATTAATAATGAATTGTTTGCTAATTCCAGTTGGGATAGAGAGGATTTAATTGTCCATACTTTTAACAGTCCTGAAAATTCTATTTATGCATGTAATTTTCCGCCTGGTTTTGATTCACCTTATTTAGAGGAGGGGATTACTAATGAAATTATTTATAATGATGAATTGAAAACTGAAAATTCTGAGCCTCATTCCTCTTTTTCTTCAAAAATAGTTTTGACTGAATCTCATATTCCTCATTCCATAAACAAATCTGTTTTTGAAAATAAAAAAGACATTAATCTAGATATTTCAGTTAATTCCTATCATCATAATGATTTTAGTAATCATGAATTTATCCCAATCTATGATTCCTACGACGATGACATACCTTGTTGGGATCATAATCTTGAAATTTTCTCTTCTCCGCAAGTGAATGCAAATAATGATTTTAATTTCATAATTTCTATTGACACTTGTGGAAAGGAAATCTTTGCAAATGAGTCTCAGCCATGTTGTACAATTACTTGTAACATTAATGTAAATTGTAATTTGCTTCATTTTCAGTTCCTTCGGTTTGAATTCATTTTTCTTTCGGATTTCATTTTTAAACTTTTGAGCACATTGTACTAGCAATTTGAGCATTCAAACTCTAGACACTCGTCAAGTACATTAATAAGCATATATGAAAATCAATTTCAGAATTTCAAGCATGAACATCAACTACTTTTTATTTTGAAATTTTATTTGATGATCATGTTTGCCCAATTTATTTCTGATTTTCAAATAAGTGTTTCACAAACCCAAGTTCTTGAGAGTGTACCATTTCATTTTGGTCAGCAATGGAATACTTCTAGAAACCTTTTAAATGTTCATCCATACTTTATCGATCCATTTGAAAAATATCTGGAAGTTCCACTGCTCAGGAATATTTATGATTTTGCCAGTGTTCAATAGACTTCAATTTTTAAAAATGTATCATTCAACCCAAGCCTGATGTTTCCTTTTCCTTTGAACTTCTTTCAATCATTCACTGAAATACATGCTGATTTTTATGATCCTCTAGGCAGAATTTTGGAAAATTTTCCAAAATAAGTTTATTTCGCTAAACTTGTTAGATGTACATAGTAGGCTGAATTTTTCTTTTAATAATTGAGTTGCAATTTTACTCATGTTGATTGATCTATACATACATGCAGGAGTTAAAATCAGAGAATGGTTACAATGGAAGTGTAACTATACTTAGTCACTTTTCCTTTCATTCAGTTAGGATTAGGGATAGATTAATTTAAATTTAGATTCATTTCCTATTTTTATTTATTTCATTATTGCATATTTTTAATAAGCATGTAATGAACCTATGATGCAAAGAGTGTTCTTGAAAATTCAATTTTCAATTCATAAGCATTGCTATATGATCACTTTCAGCAGATGAGGATTTCTTTCAAATTCTCATGTACAAATTACAACCAGCAAAACAAGAGTGAGAAGTTTTACATATGCTTCCTGAAATTTTTCTGATCTAGGTGAAGTACTCCTCTTCCCCGAAATCCTTCTATGTCCCTCTGCGTCAAACTTCTCACACTGGCCCAGCGTCTAGCTGCCCACGCAGGCTCTGCGTCAATCTGCCTCTGCGCTGCCTCTTTCTGCGTCACCCTGTTCCTGCTCTACGTCTTGCTACCTTGCACTCTCGAAAGATGTTGATGCCCTCTCTTCCTTTCTCACCTGCAACTCTCCCTCTGATTTGATTTTCTCTTGCCAAACTTCGACCAGTGAGAAAATCGATCTTACTTGGGTAACTGAGTATTTGCCTCTGGTGTGTTCTCCAAGTGCCCATCAAGCCTCCTCTTATAATCCTCTCATTGATCAATCAACAACCCAGATTAGATTCTAATCAATGGCTAGGATCATATTGACTTGATCTCTGCCTTCTTCTAGAAGTTTCACCCACAGTTTAGATTAATACCCATTAATTATTTTAATTTCCTAAGTTTAGACTTAGGGTCCCATTAAAAATAATTAATTATTTTAATAAAATTGTCTCTGGGTGGAATTTCCCAAAACGATTTCTGGGTATTGGAGAATGCATGTGTCTAAGCCTCCCTGCAAATTTTGAGACTTAGAGCACATCTGATGCTACCAGAAATCAACACTTACCACTATCCACTGACAAAATTCAATCCTTGATCCCAGATCAAGTTGTTGAACTGATCCAGGTGGATGTTGGTGGCCACCCACCAACCCATTTGGACCCCCACAACTGTCTCTTTCAGTCTTTTCAGTTTCCTAAATTGTAGCACAGTTTACTATTTTTAGCAGTTTTTCGGGTCCTGAACTTCCGGAGCCGTTTTGAGGCCCTAAACGACGTTTTTTTGGAATTCTGGGGCGACCGAGCCCTACGTTGCCTCCCAAAGTGGTAGTACTCGGATAGATCTTTCTAACGAGCTATCGTACGCGTCAAACGGAGATCGTATGCCAAAGTTACGACCCCGGGAAATTGATGTACCAATTTACCCAAACGGGGCCCACAATTTGGCGTTTCATCTTCTAGGGTTAGGTTTCGGTATGTGAAGGGTTTTCCATTGTTTCTCAACAATAAATAGGCCTTCGAGCCTCATTGTAATACAGTTCGGAACAGTTCAGAGGCATGTAGCCATCACATCTCTTCTCAGAGATAAGCTACCATCGCCCTAGCTAGTTTATTGCCATTTCTGTTTGTAAGCATATTTCAGTATTTTCCATTAATGAAATGAAGTATTATTTCCGCTGCATCTCTGTATTTATGGTTATCGAATCTCTGTATTTATGGCTATCTCTGTAATTTATTGCGTTCCTGTTTAAATCCGGATCAGTGGTATCAAAGCGGTCTGCTTTTTCTCTGTTTTTCTTTGCATGTCCCCAACGAGGTCGGGATATAAGGAGTTAGGGCTTGAACTGGTCGAACCTTTGCAAGACCAGCCTCGCAAATCCCGACGGCCTCCCATGGCGGATGAGAAGAAAGACGAGGGGGCAGGAGATCCTATCAAAATCTTGCTCGAAGAAGCGCTCGAGCGACAACGGAACGCGATGATGGATAGCTTTGCGCAGATCCTTCAGCGACTACCCAGAGGCGACGCATCGACTTCCAACAGCGACTCTGGAAATGCCACACCCTTCAAGGTACAAGTTAATTTTGAAATCCCCATATTCGAGGGTCAAATAGACGCAGATGCCGTAGATAAATGGTTAAATCTGCTAGATGGGTATTTTTCTGTTCATGAATTTTCAAGTCGGGAAAAGATCATTTTCGCTCTTCTCAAAGCAGCCCCCCACGTCAAGGACTGGTGGGAAACCTACTGCGAGCAGAAGGATGAAAGTACAGGCTCACTATTTTCAGCCGCACCCACTTGGAATGACTTTCGGGATGCCATCAAGGAGCAGTACTACCCTGTCGGAAGCTATGAGGACAAATACATCAAATGGACCACACTGCGGCAGGGACGAGACCAAGATGTGCCGGAGTTCACAAACATTTTTCATACCCTTCGCACACAGTTGGGTATCAAAGATTCTGAGCTGCATCTGGTACTCAAATACCGTGGCTGCCTGCACAAATACATCCAGGAAGAGATGGTGTTCTTGAACATCTCCTCACTCGGCACAGCATACCGACATGCTGTCAAAATCGAGCAAAAGTTCAAACAGAAGAAGCGAGACTTTGGATCTGCAAATCCGAAGCCCAAAGGCGGGGTGACCCAAGACAACCCGTCAAGGCCACAAGAAAAGAACAACACCATGAAGCCGAAGAAGGACACAGGAAAGTGGTGTGAGTTCCACAAGAGTCCCACTCATAACACAAGTGAGTGTCGGACCAAGCAATCGCTGGTGGCTGAGTTGAAGGCCTCCGAATCAGATGCATGTTCTGATCCTGAGCCAGAACCCGACAAGGGGAATGGCAAAGGGAAGCAGATCATTGATGCAGATCCCAGTGCCATTGTTGCCACCGCCAAGATCAAGAAGAATGAGCCCGAAGATCCAGAGGAGGGGGAGCGTCTTTTCCACTCACAGATGTGGGTGAAGGGTTCACCGCTGCGATTCATTGTCGATAGTGGTAGCCAAAAGAACCTGGTTTCAGCAGAGGTCGTGAAGCGGTTGGGCCTACCGACTACACCGCATCCGCAGCCGTACAGTATCGGGTGGCTTCACGAAGGACGAGATCTGAAAGTTCGCCAGCAGTGCCGCCTTCCCTACAGCATCAAGCCCTTCACAGACGAGGTATTGTGTGATGTTACACCTCTGGATGTTTGCGATGTATTATTAGGCCAACCATACTTGTGGAGGCGACATGCTGTGTATGAGTCCAGGCCTCGTGCTGTCATTATTTCTTTGAATAATTCATTATACAGGATACCGGAGGTAGCACCACCTACCGCCACATCTTTGATCACTACCAAGAAAGGCAGCAAGCTCATATCACAGACCAGGAAATTCATCTGTCTGGTCCACTCCCAAAGTAAGGGGAAGATTGTTACTACATCCATGACCCCTGCAAAGGGTTCCTCTACGCAGCAGCAGCAGCAAAGGAATACGGTCATGACAGAACACAGGAACAACTTCTCACGCATATGGGTACCACACAAGTTTCAGGTGGGCAACAAAGTCTGGTTGCATAGACAGAAAGAACGCCTTACCAGAACCCATCAGAAGCTCAGACCACACCGACATGGTCCTTACAGCAGTACCAAGGCTATGGGGAACAATGCTTTGGAGCACAACATTCCTCCATTCCTTCGCCTGCACCAAATGTTCAATGTGGACCATCGTCGACCATGCTTCCCACCATCACTGGACACATCAGAGATTGCAGGACAAGTTCAGCAGATGGAGGAACTCAACGCAATGGGGACCATTGCTTCCTAAGGGGGAAGGAATGATCCAGGTGGATGTTGGTGGCCACCCACCAACCCATTTGGACCCCCACAACTGTCTCTTTCAGTCTTTTCAGTTTCCTAAATTGTAGCACAGTTTACTATTTTTAGCAGTTTTTCGGGTCCTGAACTTCCGGAGCCGTTTTGAGGCCCTAAACGACGTTTTTTTGGAATTCTGGGGCGACCGAGCCCTACGTTGCCTCCCAAAGTGGTAGTACTCGGATAGATCTTTCTAACGAGCTATCGTACGCGTCAAACGGAGATCGTATGCCAAAGTTACGACCCCGGGAAATTGATGTACCAATTTACCCAAACGGGGCCCACAATTTGGCGTTTCATCTTCTAGGGTTAGGTTTCGGTATGTGAAGGGTTTTCCATTGTTTCTCAACAATAAATAGGCCTTCGAGCCTCATTGTAATACAGTTCGGAACAGTTCAGAGGCATGTAGCCATCACATCTCTTCTCAGAGATAAGCTACCATCGCCCTAGCTAGTTTATTGCCATTTCTGTTTGTAAGCATATTTCAGTATTTTCCATTAATGAAATGAAGTATTATTTCCGCTGCATCTCTGTATTTATGGTTATCGAATCTCTGTATTTATGGTTATCTCTGTAATTTATTGCGTTCCTGTTTAAATCCGGATCATGAACACCCTACATCCTAGTCATAGGCAGTATGGCAGTACACGACGCGTCCATCGGTAGTGCTATGGTCCCTAACCACTTTTCCCAACTCACTGGTCAGATGAGAGGTACTTCCCATGGGACCCAGACTCCATGGGTAGGATGTATGTTGGGGCATCGACAAGAGAAGGTGAACCACTCATCCTGCTCATATGCCATAGGAGAAGGTGAACCACTCATCCTATGCATATGTCAATCGTAGGGGAAGGTGAACCACTCACCCTACATACATATGAACCATCATGGGGTATCATAGGGGAAGGTGAACCACTCACCCTGTACATAGCGCACCACTAGGGGAAGGTGAACCACTCACCCTATGGTCGCTCATAGCTTCAAGAAGTACCCCAAGCCCCTAAGAGCTCCCAGAGCTTAGTGTCCAACTCATGCGAGACCCTCATAGGAGGGTCTTTCCACGACTCCAAGTCTCTCTCGGAAGGTTAAGAATTTGACCTTCCCCAAGGGCTTCGTGAGAATATCTGCGACCTGCTCATCTATCCTAATGTGTTGGAGCTTTATTGCTCCCCGTTGTACCATATCCCAGATAAAGTGGTACATGATATCAATGTGCTTGGAGCAGTTGTGGAACACGAGATTCTCTAAAAGGCGAATCCCACTCTGGTTGTCACAGAAGATCACGGTGGTATCTAGCACGTGCTCAAATAGCTCACTGAATAGCTTCCTTAACCAAATAGCTTCACAACAGGCCATACTCGCAATGATGTATTCAACCTTGGCGGTGCTTAAAGCAACCGATTTATGCTTCCTACTCATGCAAGATATTGAAGCAGACCCCATGGAGAAGCAATACCCAGACGTGCTCTTACAATCCACCACACTGTCAGCCCAGTCAACATCTGTATATCCATGCAGCCTCAAATTCCCGACAGTGTATCTCAGTCCATAGTGGATTATGCCCAAGAGATATCTCAAGATATTCTTAGCAGCAATCCAATGAATGTGATGAGGCTCGACCATAAATTGACTCAACTTGTTCACAACGAAGCATATGTCAGGATGGGAGTTTACCAAGAACATCAAGGCAACCAAAAGTTGTCGATACTCAAAAGGATTCGCTAATCTAGGCCCAGCAGCGCTTCCACATAACTTCTTGAAGTTGAGTTCCATCGAAGTAGACACGGACTTGCAATCCACCATCCCACATCTCTCAAGCAGCTTCACAATGTATTTTCCTTAAGAAAGGAAAATCTCACCTAGCTTTTGCCAGACCTCCAGCCCTAGGAAGTAGTGCATCAATCTTAGGTCCTTCATTTCAAATTCGGAAGCCAACTCCCTCTTGCATTAATGAATGAGAGGATCATCACCTATCAGAAAGAGATCATCCACATAAAGGACCAGAATGAGGGGCTTGTCCTTTTCAACCTTGAAGTATAGGTTTGGGTCAGCTTCACTCCTTGTAAAACCCAACTTCATAAGATAGTTATCTATCCTCTCATACCAAGCCCTAGGGGCTTACTTCAATCCATAGAGGAATTTCTTCAACCTGCATACATGTGTCTTATGACCTTGAACTTCCAACCCCTCAGGTTGTTCTACATAGAATTCCTCCTTAAGCAAGCCATGCAAGAAGGCAGGTTTGACATCCATTTGGTGTAGGCTCCATCCTTGAGAGGCAGCAAGGGCTATGATCGAACGGATGGTGGTATATCGGGCAATCGGTGCAAATATTTCATCATAGTCCACTCCTTCCTTTTGAAAAAAGCCTCAAGCAATGAACCTTGCTTTCAATTTTTCAACACTCCCATCAGCTCCATGTTTGATTTTGTAAAGCCATTTTGAATTGACCACTAACATGTCCTTGGGTCTAGGAAACACATCCCAGACATCATTTTTCATGATTGACTCATATTCCTTGTTCATCACATCCTTCCAAACTTAATGCTCATGGCTTCTTCGATGTACCTGGATCAGATTAAACTATGGTGCTCATAGTAGCTAAGTACCCTTGGTACCTATTCGGCGTCTTGCTTTCACGAAATGTCCCCCTTGGTGCAACATGTCTCTCGGCATCTTCAAGAGCATCTTTGAGCCACAAAGGTCTTTTTCTTGATGTAGAGGGCTCACCAGGAGGTGGATCAATGGATTCCATCAGACCTTCAACATTGGGCATCGGATCATCTGTCGGAGATTCATCTTGCTTTCTTGCATCATCATCATTGTCCTTCCTAGGGATAGGAAGATCTCGGACTTGCCCGAGGCAGAATCTTCATCGAAAGTGACATCATGACTTATTTCCACTTTGACAAGGCACATAAATTCTATATGCCTTCGAAGTTTCACTATAGCCCACAAACGTTCCTTTCTTCCCAGATGCATCTAACTTGTTTCTTTTCTCTTTCGGCACATGAAAACATACAAGACAACCAAAAATTATAAAATGAGAAACATCAGGTTTATTACCGGTGAAAACTTCTTTGGGTAT
This sequence comes from Pinus tabuliformis, assembly GCA_031772625.1. Lineage (NCBI taxonomy): Eukaryota > Viridiplantae > Streptophyta > Pinopsida > Pinales > Pinaceae > Pinus > Pinus tabuliformis. The sequence continues at coordinate 571,156,522 of CM062805.1, read as the reverse complement.
CTTGAAGTCCAATGCTTGATGTGGGCATCTATTTTGAACATACACAATGGTGTTGGCAGCTTCTCCCCATAAGAACTTCGGTAGGCCTTGGTCATGAAGCATGACATGAGTGGCTTCTATGATAGTTTGATTCATCCTTTCGGCAACACCATTTTGCTCAGGAGTATATGCAATAGTGGTCTCCCTCTTAATGCCAGCTTCTCTACAATAGTCATTGAATTCATTTGACTCATATTCTGTTCCATTATCGGTCCTCAATATTTTGATCTTCTTCCCTGTTTGATTCTTAACCAAGGCTTTAAAAAAGTGGAACCATTTGAACACTTCATCCTTCTTCTTTAATAAATAGATCCATGTTTTGTGAGAGAAGTCATCCACAAAAAGTGCATAATACAAATATACTCCAAAAGATGTTACGGGCAACATACATGATAGATCAGAATGGATCAATTGAAAATATCGGTAGTTTGACTTTCACTTGAGGGGAATAGTCCCCTTGTATGTTTTCCAGTTGTACAACCCTGAAAATTCCTTCATGATCTATGTTCAATTCTAGCATACTTGTGACCATCTTCCTTACATCAGGTAAGGCTTTGTAATGAAGGTGAGAAAATCTTCGATGCCGTAATTCGAATTGAAGAAAAGTATCGCAAGTCATTGCTCCCAAAGGACTTCCTCCAACCTTATAGAGACCTTCAATGCTAAATCCAAGTGTAAATGCATCTTTCGAGTTCCTTTGCCAAACACGAACCTTCCCATCAATGAATGTCACCTTGAAACCTTATCTTCCATCACAAAAATAGAAACCAGGTACTTTTTCAGATCTGGTACATATAATACTTCTTGTAGATAAAGGGTTTGTCATTGATTTTAAGTGAAGAGTGACAGTCCCAATTCCTTTCATGGGATAAGTGTCATTATCCCCAAGTATAATCTCCATATTTGACTTCTTTTCAACTAAGTTGGAGAGGACCTCCTTGTACCCAGTGAAGTGCCTTGAGGCACCACTATCAATCAACCAATGATCCAATGTATCCGGAGGAGAGGCAGTGGTGATAGAAAAAATAAGATAAAATTATTTTTGCTTTTCTACAATATTATTTTCTTCATACCCGGAGTTTCTCGGCTTCTTGGGAGGACGACCATTTCCGTATCAAGCAGCGGGAGAATTCCTCTTTCCTTTGTTGTTGAACTTGTTGTTCCTTTGATTGTCATTGCCTTTGTAGTTGTTGTGGTTATTGTTGTCATCATCCCTTGGAGTATCCTTCTTGTGAGGACACTCTCTAGCAAAGTGACCAAACTTGTTGCAATTGAAGCATCTTCCTCTTCTTCCTTCTTTGAATCCTGGCTTAAATCCTTGACCTTGTCTTCTAGGACCAGCATTGTTCTTCCTTTTAGCATGAGCGGAGAAGGCAGTAGGATTGTTTCTATTTGAGGGCTTGACTGTTTCCATCATCCTTATTTCTTCTTGAGTGCATCTAGCCAATAATTCATCAAATCCCGGAATCCTGTCATTGTTGAGGATGGTAGTATTAAACACATCCCATTCTCTTGTAAGACCTCCAAGTGCAATAAGAGTGAGCTCCCTATCACCAACAACTTCTCCAATAGATAGGAGATCATTCTTGATTTTGGTAATCCTCATGAAGTAGGATTGAATGGATTCTCCTCTATCCATCTTGATGTCTTTCAACTTGTTCTTGAGAAAGAGAACTTGATTTGCATTATTTACTTTGAACATCCCAACCAATTTGTCATACATCTCCTTAGATGTTTTCAAATCAGAAATATAGGCAACCAAAGGCTTGTGAATAGAATCAACAATAATTTTGTTAGCTTTGACCTCACCTTTCCTGTACTTTGTTTTTGTAACAGTGGTGCACTTGAAGGAGGCTCCACCACTCTTCCTTTGACATAGTCCATAGCATCATTTTCTTCCAAAGTCAAATCCAGAGACATCTTCCATGCATGATAGTCGGATTTGTCCTTAAGCTTGTCCTCGGATTTGAAGTAAGATGTACTCGTCATTGAGACTAGTTCAAAGCATGGTTTTAAGAAACGGCCGTTTCGAAACCGAAACGGCCGGGTTGATCCGAGCCGGCACCTCAAACATTGAAACGGCCTTTGGAACGGTCCGGTCGGCCGAGTCATGGCTGACTCGGCCAACTCGGCCGTTTCCATACTAACTCGGCCGAGTCACAAATAGTGGCCTGTAACACTAGTAAAACAACAATTTAACAATTTTTTAGTGATTTTTTAAGGTGTTTGCTGATTGGTTTGGACTCCAATGTGTTGTATGAATTAGTTAAATGTTATTTAGGGTCCATTTCCCCCTCCCAAACCTATTTAACACACTGAAATGCTCTGTACTATTGATATGCTATTCAAATTTCATGGTAATGTTAAATTCTTAAAGTAAAAGTGACATTCTCCTTAATCTTCATTTTCATCCTTTTACTTAAATTTTTAACATTACCATGAAATGACTCAGGATGTTTGAGAGTGGTTTCGGCCTCATTGGATTTCATACGGAGAAAGTAGAATTTTAGATTTCATTCAAAATCCAGCAGACTTATCAATTTTTCAGGATTTCAGGATTTCAGGATTGCAATGTTTCCATTGACTTTTGTCATGTATTAGGGTATGGAACTTGTATTTAATCAAGAGCACCAATCCCTCTATGTACTTTGATGTTAGTGACATTGGTTGTCGAAGTCCTCTGGGATTCGCTCCGAAACCAGGAGCTTCTTAAAATGTCGCTCCCGCTCCCGTTTTCGCTCTCGCTCCCCACTTTCGCTCCTACTCCCAAGTAATACTGAGCCAGTTGATGTTGGCAACTCTAGCAGTAGCCAATAGTACTGGTCACAGACTTTTGTTGTAGAGGCCATTTATAGCCTCCTTAGTTATGTGTTTTTGTTTTGATCTCTATATCATCATCGTGTATGTATTGGACAATGCACTGGGTGCCATTTTGATATAATGGATATATTCATGAGCCTACTTTGATCATATGTTGTCTTCTATCTATATTATAATGCTGTGTGTTTGGAAACATGAATGAAAATCTTTAAAATTATATGTTTTTATAAAAAAATAAATATTTAATGTATTTTTTACAATGACCGAGTCATTGAAATCGAGCCGGCCGAGTCGATACCGAGTCGGAGTCGGAGCCGGAGTCGACCCTCGGCCGAGTCGGAATCGGAGTCGGAGTTTTAAAACATTGGTTCAAAGTTCTTGTCCAACAGCTTCCCTTAGTGATTGCTTTCCCCACTCTTGCTTGGGATTTGTCTTCACCTGAGCTCTGATTCCATGTTAATTTTAGATAAAAATGGTATGTTCTATGCTTGCAGCACAATTTACTTCAATGTTCCTTTAGAAGCCCAATGACAATTTCCAATAATTTCCAATAACAATCACATTAACCATTAATCACATTGACAGTAAGTGCAAATAGAACATAAAAACATATGCAGAAGAGAAGCCAAGACAAGAGGACACCAAATATGGCGGATGCCAGGGAAAAACCCCAATGTGGGAAAAGCCCTTTGATCAAATCTTCTTCTTATTATTCAATAGTTCAGCTGAGAGAGGGTACAAAAATCAAATAGATTATCCCAATACAATGTCAAATCAGCCCTGTCAAATTCTGCAGTCAACTGCAGTCAAACTTCAGCCCTAACTAGAAAGCCAACGCTGCTCAAAACAGCAGCAAACCTTCTCCAATGCAGCTTGGTCTTCCTTGGTCAAACTCGGCCTGAATAGGAAGTCAAATGCAGCCCAAAACAGCTCGGTCAAAGAAGAGAAAAACTCTGCTGTAATTTTCTGTGGTCAAACAGAAGTCAACGCAGGTCAACATGCCCAGAAAATCTCGGTTTTAGTGCCAGTCAATGCGGCCTCCCAAAATCGGAATTTTGACCCTTAAAACGCAGTCAAACAAGGTCAAGAACCCTTTGGTCAATGCTGGTCTGAAGTCTGAAATGTTCGGCTTGCAATCTGTCCCAGAAACTCATCCTTCATCCACACGTGAGAGAGATGATCCCCAAGCTGTACGAACCAATCTGATTAGGAGAGAGAAGAATTGATGATTGAGTGATGTCCAAATGAGGAGAGGAGGTCTCTTCTGTTTATACACTTTGATGTGGGTGAAGAGACACATTTATTGGGATTCTTGAGCCTACATTAAGCTAAGGCCAACCTTGACAATTTGTAAATGTGAGTAAATAAATTCAAAATCACACTTCTGTTTGTCCGAATGAGATGATCTTTATATCAAACTTGGACTTCTCGAAAAGAAGAATCCAATGCAATAATCATCTCCATCATATGAACTGTCCCAAGGTGGAAATTGGCCCTAGTTGCCAATTTTAACACTCTCACATTGGTCAAGCCTTATATTCACTGCGTGAAATGGTTGAAAAGAAATTTGCAGAGAACTCTGGCTCCAATAATCGCAGCAGCACGCATCCTCATAATGAAGAGAGACCCATCAATCAAGAACAGCAAGAATAGAAAGGTTCAGCTCAGCAGAAGTCTCAAAAGGGCATTGCTCTCAATCAAAAGGTTATCTTGTCCTCTGTAGTCTTGTCTTTCATTAGAGTGATCAATGAAAAGTAAATGTATTTACTTGCTGCAGCAATTTATCAGAGTTTACAAAGTAAGTGTTGAAGGATACGTAGGATTTAGCCCGTATTATGCAAAAGCAGGAAAATATAGACAAAGGGACCTAATTCTGGATTCCTTTCTCAATCAGCGAGAAGCCCTGTATCAAGGCTTTTAGCTTTTTTTGGGAATGAATACAAGATAACCAACTTTGTAAAAAAAAAACATTGAGTTTAACCAATCGTAGCCCTTCAATTCGAATCTAAGAACTACTATTTGCATTACGAGGTCTATGAATTTTTCAATACTTTAGCTCTCTCACCGCCGACAGGAGAAAGCCCTCTAATATCCTCTGGTATGTTCTTACATTGTTTACCATGATAAGGAATCTGGTATTGTTTTTAGGATTTTGTTTTGGTAAAATAAAACATAGCTAATTAAATTAGAATAAAAACCTACTCTTCAAATTTGATCCCTAAACTGAAGCATATGTGACCGTGGAGGAAAAAAAGGCATCTAATAGTACCATACCATTCTTTTACTGCTAGTTTTGGGGTAGCTCGTGTTAAGATCTATTTTTAATAAACTTCGGTTTTTGGGGGGCAACGAGAGCTAGTAATAGTCGTCCAATTTGATCCCTAATTTGAAGCACATGTGACCGTGGAGGGAAAAAAGGCATCTAATAGTACCCTTCCATTCTTTGACTGTTAGTTTTGGGATAACATCCGTTAAGATCTATTTTTAATAAACTTCCGTTTTTGTGAGTCAACCATGTGATTGACAGTGTATTAGGAATTAATATGAGGATTAGGAAGATCCACAAGCTGTCTGCCATTAACAAGAATTCCATTGAAATTCAGATGCCATATTTGGCATTCTGATGCAATGCACTATTGGTTCACGTTTGCAGTTCTGCCAGGGTTAAGTATTCGTCACGACAAATACTCAATTTGAAGTGATTTTATGGGCAATTCAAATATTTTGTGTATAAATTATACACTAATTTTTTATGGTATTGTCTAACTATTATATGTTTTGGAATTTTTGGCTAGAATTTAGCATAATCTCTTTTGGTTAAAATCTTTATCTATTATATTTAATTGGGTTTTTCATTGCATATATGAATTCAGTACCTTGGTAAATCTTTGTGATGCTCGAACTATGGAGAGTTCAAACTGTTGAAAATTCACAACTCAAATTTGTGATTCCAACAAATCATTGCTAAATTATGAACCAATTAAACTAAAAAATATACCAAAAAACCTCCCAAATATATGACAGATAAATTACGACATTCTTTATACTTAGCATACAATACACCTACAACTTTTGTCGCATACAATACACCTGCAACTTATATGTTTGGTCAATACTCTGCATTATTTCAAGAACAGTAGGTAACTAGACACACAATTGTATATATCGTGCACAGGTTAATGCAGAACAAACTTCCTAACGGAAATGTCCAATCTCGGTAATCAAATTCAAAGATAACATGGCTTCCATGAAGGTCTCAAAATAAGGAATGGCATAAAAATCAAATATTAGGGATTTCAGGTTAGTAGTTCTCAAGGATCGGGGTTGGGGTTTTGGAGTAAGGTTTGTTTTTTATTTATTCAGATTTAGTTTCAAAAGATATGTTTGGCTTGTTGTGATAAGGTTGGAAGAATAGAAAATTTCTGAGATAAATCTCACTCTAGTGGGTTAGTATTTCTCTGCTAAATCATAAACTATTAATATATCTATAATATCTGAAGTGAAGACTGTTAGATTTTGTACCTTACCCAGATTAATCCAACAAATTACTAATCCACCAGGATTTTAAAAAAATAATAATAATAAAATATGAGGGAAAAGTCAAGGAGGGATGGAAGAACCTGTTGTACAGGAAGCGTCCGCCGCCATTGACCTTGGGATTGGCGAGTTTTTGCGTTTGTAAAATTGAAAGTTGGATCGCAATGACCTGGCGTTTTGCATTGCTCCACTTCGTATGGAAGATTTAACTGTGAAAAAGCTGTTCCAACGGCTGTTAAGCTCTAACTTTGTTTGGTCACGGGAGATGGGTTTGAGAATGACGTTTGGCAGAGAAATAGGAACCGCCATGGTTGAAGTGGTTATTTTTCCCTTGGGACAGAATTTGATCACATAGGACAATTATGTGGATAATGACTTTTCCACACCATGTATGCTTCTTGGGCAGCAGCGTGATTCAGCTACTTGGGGCTGATGTGCTTATGCATCGATAGCAGCTTCCAATAGCTCTGGTCACTGGAGGTAGAGTAGACAAAACCTTGGTGCAACGAGCAGCAAGGTTCATATGTTGGTTAGTGCTGTTGGCGCTGTTGTTATCATTGACGTACCCACCACACCAATTGAGGCTCTACTTACAACTTGGACTTCAACGCATTTGCACTTCTATGGGGGTAGTCTCACTAGTGACTTCCTCGAGTCTCACTTGTGATTGATTTTGTATGGGGTCATTCACTATGCTTGTTATGATTGCTTGGTGATCGGTAAGCAGCGTTCTCGAATTTGTGAGAGTGTGGTACAGTTGGATCCATGTACGAAGGATGGCATGGATGTTTGGATTCTCTTTAATATTACGGTTGGTTTTGATTTATTTATTTTTTTCAGTAAGTGGAAAAGATAGAGATATATTAATGGAGCAAAAATAAGATTTTAAAAAATAATCGAAGGGAAGTAATAAGGGAGGGAGTGGTGAGACCATCGCCATTCCATTTAATGAATAGAGGAAACGTGTCATGTCTTTCCCGTATGGTTTTTTTCTCATAAACACAGATTAATGTATGGACAATCCACTCATGCATATGTAACGTCATATTTTTGCGCTTGTACACTCCTTGATGATTCTCTTCTTGTTCCCGTTTCTAGTCATGATGAAGGTCTAACACTTCTTCTTGCCATCCCTTTGTTGCATGTATATTTAAACCTCTATGTATTCCCTCACCAACTTCTTTGATGTGGATAGTAGAGGTTTCCTTCCCATCTTGTTCTTGTTCAACCAGCGTCACTACTAACTCTTACCAAGGTTGATTAATTTTCTTGCTCCTGCTCATCACACTCTACTTTTTCACATGATGGGCCTTCATAATTTCCATCTTTCTACATCCCATTCACTATCTCATTGCTTGCTCTTAGTCTCAGCCATGACGCGCCATCAAACACAATGTTGCAGGGCAAGTGGAGGTCGTGGCTCTCAAGGTGGTTCATATGCGCAATACAAGGCAAAATCTTCAACACAAATGTTCCACAATCCAATCTCACAGGGAATTAAAAAGAAATGCAGGAAGCTAAGAAAGAAGCCATCCAAGGACGAGATCGTCATTCGAACTCCAACATCCTTACTGAAGAAGTAGCTTGGTTTACGAGGATGCCAAAATCGAAACCTCACACCATCAATTTGTACTAGCAAATGAAAACACGTGTGCAAGGTTCTCTTATAAAGGAATAATACAAAAGATAAAATCATGTTAATGCTTGACGATTATACACCTGCATATGAAATATTTAGACAGTCATCTAGAACACATTGAGGCTAGTTTGGCCCCAAGATCCAATCCAAGGAACACGAATCAATATGTTGCTACTCCCATATGTTTGGATAAATAGGGTATTCCATACATGATGAAAATCTTTAGTAATCACTCACACAACCAGATCAAAGATCACAATGCCAGTATTTTTATGTGGTTAAAACCTTATGAAGGGGTGGCAGGAGGGGGAGGGTTTCTCATTAATCCCGATGGAATAATTTTGGATTGGTATGCTTGGGGTTTGTGCAAGAAGACAAATAATCAAACAGAAGCCTATGGGTTATTCTATGGCCTCACCTTAGCACAACAAAAAGGAATCAAGGACATGAACATATTGGGGGATCTCTCCTAATTATAAAACATATGAACACAAGCACGACATCCCAGAACAACAAGTTGAATCAAGTTCTAAAAATAACCCAGGGCTTATGTTCTCTCTTTGAGAACCTTCAATTCTTACACATCTTGAGAAATCTAAATCGTGAGGCAGACTTGCATGCAGATATAGCTTTCCAAATGAAAAGAATTGTAATCAAGTAAATGGAATTGAAGGATACCTCCCCATCCCCTAATCCTAACCATGAGTAGAATGCATCTAGAGACAAATCTTTTATATCATTTGAAGAATAGAAACAATTTGTTTTGGAGTTTGGAGCTTAAGGGTGTAAACTTCACTAAGGGAGTTGGTAAGTCCCGGTTTTGGGATCCACAGGAAAAACTCTGTGTATATGTTATGTGTTATGCTCTCGCATTGTTTATTTTCTATGTTTTAGAATTCGTATGCAGGTAATTTCTGTACGAGATTAAAACCTACATGGCCTACAATACCACTTGGAAAACCACCATTGGATTCACTCCATATGATTTGGTTTATGGGAAGAAAGCTTTGCTTTGTATTGAGTTTGAATACAACACTTTGAGAATGGCAGCTCAGTTGGACTTAGATTTCTCCACAACACATCAAGAAAGGCTACTCCAATTGAATGGCTTAGATGAGTCAAGAATGCAAGCTCTCTTACACACTAAAGTCATACAACTACAAAGGAAGGTCTGGCATGACAAGCATATAAAGGAAAAGACTTTTCAAGAAGGGGATTAGGCCCTATTAGATGATTCTAGGTTCAAATATGTTAAAGGGAAGCTAATGACAAGATGGTTGGGTCCATACCTAGTGGAAAAATGTCATGAAAATGGATATTTCCATATCAGAACCATTGATGAGGAAGGCATTCCCTTGCTTGTAAATGGTTATAGGTTGAAGTTATATAGAAGACCTCTGTCTAAGGATAAATTTATTAGTTCAGTCAGCAAAGAATTAAATTTGATTGGGAGTTTCATAACTTCCAGTCCACAAAATTCCTAGAAATTTGAAAACAAAAAAGAGGCATGGATGAAAACCTCCATGAGGCATCTGAGGCCAACTCCAGGGTTGAAAATCTCTCCGAGGCAGCCCAGGAGCAAAAAAAAAAAAAAAAAATAGTAAAGATCCCTAGGTGAAAACCTCCCTTGAGGCACCTAGGGCAGGCATGCAGGTTGAAAACCTCCTCTGAGGCAGCTTATGTGTCTCAAGAAAAAGAGAAAATAAAAAATAAAAGAGAAAAGAAAAAGAGAACAAGGAAGAAGCTTATATCATATTTGTTAACCTTTCTTTTGTTTTGCAAAATTGTACATAATGGCAGATTTCATGGCTACAAGCCAAGACCTGCAGCTATCATCCATTCTTCCATCCATACACCTCATATTCATCCTCTCCATTCATATTACTATCTCTCTCCACCATCCCATCATCAAGAAATCCAAATTTCACCTTCTCTATGTGATGTTATAGGAAGGACCTGTCTTGCTACAAGAAGGACATGTAATGCTATAGGAGGAGCATGTGGAGATAAAGGAGGGATATCCGAGGATGAAAACAATCCAAAATACCATCCTGAATCTGAGAAATGATAAATATTGTCCTCCTATGACTTTTTCATCATCCATCCATCACCCATCCACTCATTTCACCAAAAAATTTCTCAAATTCTCCACTATGTCCTACCTTAAGAAAAAAAACACAAGAGCTACTCTATCTATCTCTACAGTGTCTACACTACTTCTCCATGGAACTAACCCTATCCTCATATCTTCTCATCACCTCCCTCATCTCCCTCATGCAAACTGAAGACTTCAAGTGGAGAACAAAAGACTGCTACATGAAGAAACTCCTCCTATAGCAGCGTGTGCAGCCACACAACAATCACTGATATTTTTTTTGTTTTCCACCACCAGAAGCGATGATGAAGCTTTGTTTGCAACTATGAAGAGAAACCTCATTCTCAGGGAGGCTTTCCACCAACAGAAACAGCTTGGATATTAGAAGAGGCACCTGAAAACACATAACAAAAGCAACAGTCAAGGTAGCATCAAGAATGAAGACATGCACAGGAAATAAGTCAAAGAGGTCAACTCCACTTATCATAATGATATATGGTCCAGCTTCAACATGCAATCCTCTATAGCAATTCTATCCATAGGTAGGCTTAGGTATGGAAACCTAAACCTCCTCCCTCTGCATAAAAATGACAAAAATGTGTTTTAAGCGAGAAAAGGTGTTTTAATAGGTTGGAGGTGGGCAGTGAATTTGGCCACCCTTGACAAGTAAACTCAAGTGTGAGTTAAGTCACCCATGTAGCTTGGAAATTTCAACTCAAAACAAAGTGGTGTCCTAAAAAAGTGGGGTGATAATCACGAGGAAGGAGAAATTATTACAATTAGTGGGGACAACGGTCCAAAAGAGGAAACTCGTGTTAATGCCAAGTCACTAGATCATTCCAATATTTTAACCAAAAGAAGATATTATGTGTTGGATCAACTTCATTTTCACCCTCACTCACTCCAAAATTAGGTAGGGGAAGGACGAGCTAGTGCATCAAGCAACCTATAGTGCCATCGAGGAGCTTTGAACCCTGCCTGAAAAGTGCTACAGGAGAAAGCTACAAGTAGGCCTAAAATTGCTACAAGAGGGCCAAGAGGAGATATAGGAGAAGTTGGGAGGAGAAAAAGGAGTCACAGTGGCTCTATATTTTCTCAAAAACTTCATGCACACCCAAATTTTCTCTGATAAGAAGTAAGTGATACCCTCCTTCTTTTTTTCTACACCCTATTTCATGAGTAGATTGTTTGAAATTAAGAGCCTATAATAGTTAATCGATTAGTAGGGAGTCCTTTTGGAAGTTTTTTTGGTTAAGAGAAGATAAAATAGTTTGGTTGATATCAATTCGAGCACCCTTCTTCCTCATTATTACCAAGCACTGTGCCATTGTTTCACCACATTTTGTGCCACTGTTTCACCACTGAGACTGTTTGAATTCCACACGTACATAACATTAAGGAGTAATAGAGAAGAGATGGGGGGGTGATTTACTAGAAGGGAACCCTCAGACACCAGGATAATTCACCAACACCCTCATGTAGTTGACATCTTCAGAAACCACTAGTGGTTGGGTTTCTTTGAGCTGCTAAAAGGGTATGATGATGATATTGTCCATGAATTTTCCATGGAATTACACTCTCAAGAGGAAGACAGTGCTACAACTATTCTCAGAGGGTTGGCCATCTCTCTCAATCTTGAAACCATCAACAGAGTGACCACCTTGCCTCTAGGAATTAGATGGAGCAAAGAAGACAAGCAATTATGTGTCACGGCTAGGAAAAACTTCTTCCTTTCAAAAGAGAATCATGTAGAAGACAGGTGTGACTTCCATATATGGGGTGTCCCATCACAGGTTAGGCGAATGTTAGGGAGCCAGGGGACTGCCTTGCCTCACCAGAATGGTACCACCCGATTGTCTGACGAGTGGGCCTGAGGGGGCAGACATGACTCTCAACCTCACCGCTGCATTAGAGGTTGTCCATAATGGGTCCATAATTAGGCGTAGGAAGGATTAACCGATACCAACAGATTCACGGTTGATGTTAGGGAGCCAAGGTGATTCTCTGCTTACCTCACCAGAATGGTACCACCCGATTGTTCGGCGAGTGGGCCTGAGGGGCAGACATGACTCTCAACCTCACTGCTGCATTAGAGGTTGTCCATCATTTGGTTAGGGAGCAAGGCAGCTTACTGGAGCAACAGGTTACCACTGGCTATAGTGGGCCTATAGGGCTACCAGGCATGACCTCCCAGCCTCCTAGTGTTGGTAGTGGTTGTCCCTTTGTCGATCATCTATTTATGCGCTTATCCATCTATTTATCCGCTTATCCATCCTGCCTATCTATCTGGCCTACCATCCTCCATTGGTGCCACTGACTTGTTGGTTGTCTAGCTTTATGTTGGTGTCTGACTTGTTGGTTGTCTAGCTTTATGTTGGTGTCTGACTTGTTAGTTGTCTAGCTTTATGTCTGACTTCCTTGTATTGCTAAGGATTTTCCTAAATTTTAATGCTAACTAGGGTTTAAATAAAATAATTTGAATTTAATCTTACTAAAGTTATTTTAGGGATACAAGGAAGGGTTCTTGATTAATGTTATTTATTCAAATATCACTAAAATGATATTAGGGATAGGTGACCCATAAGGAGGACCAAGAGATAATGGGGCCGGGAGTACCTAAGTGATGGTAGAAGCCCCAGTTAGTGTAGGAATCCAATTATCACTTATTTTCCAACTGTCATTATGGTTGAGGCTATTGGGGTGTTTTCCTATTTTGATGGCTTCTCTAAATTTTCTATGGTGATAATGGTCGATTTTGGCCACAACACAAGATTTTTCTATGCAGATGTGATGATTGGTTTTACAAAAGTGCTTGGTCGAAGCTGAGGTTTTGGAACAGTTATGTTTGATGTCAGTGGCATGTTCTTGAATCATAATCAATATAGAACGATCGGTTTCACCAATGTAGGCTTTGCCACACGAACACAGAACCAAATAAACCCCTTTGTGGTGTTTAGGATCAATAGGGTATTTTATCGATTTCAGGCATCTGCTGATTGTATTCAAGGGTTTGAAAGTGGTTTTTATATTATTCTACTTTTAAATGTGTGAAATATTATCAGTGGTGCCTAGAATGTAGGGTAGGTGAACCATGCCTACACAATCATCCATTAGTTGTTTGTTTTTAGGATTCTCCGTTTTTTTGAAAGCTTTGATTCCTTGGTGTCTTCTATATCCATTCTTTTCAAAAACATCCAAGAGGTGGTTCTTTTCTTGATCAAAATGATCATGATCTGAAATACGTACCACCCTAGTAGCTAGAGTGTTGAGCACCCCAAGTTTCTGAGCAGGATGATGGTGAGAGTTGGCATGCACGTAGTGTTCTGTGTGGGTTTTCTTGCGATAGACCTGGTGAGATATTGAGCCATCTTGGTTTCTCTTGATTAGGATGTCAAGAAAGGGAAGACTGACATTCTCTTCCACCTCCATTGTAGACTTGATAGAATTTGATTGACTATTAAGGTGCTCTAGGAATTTGTCCAATTTTTCTTTTCCATGAGGCCAAATGACGTAAGTGTCATCGAAAAATCTTTTCCAAAGCTTAGATTTTAAAGGGGAAGACTCAATGGATATGGCTTCAAAATGTTCCATGAACAAATTGGAAATAATGGGGGATAGAGGTGATCCCATGGCTACACCACAAGTCTGTTCGTATATATCATCCCTAAAGCTGAAAAAGGTTGATTTCAGACAAATTTCTACTAATTTAGCTGTGTCAGGATCAATGATTTTGTGGACTACTTCCATGGCTTCATCTATGGGTATATTGGTATAGAGAGCTTTTACATCAAAACTCACCAAGATGTCATTATGGTCCAGTTTTATGTGTTTGATCTCATTAATGAAGTGATTAGAGTCCTTGACAAAGGAGATAGTGTTCCCTACCATAGGTTTAAGCTTCTTCGCAAGATGGTAAGTGGGACCTCCAATGGTATTGACTATGGGTCTAATGGGGATACCTTCCTTGTGAATTTTAGGGGCTCCATAAATCCTAGGGGTGTAGGGATTGGTTTCAATAAGATTCTTGATATTATGTTCCTTGCTCATTTTTATTAAGTTATTAACATTTTTGGAGATCTTCCTTATGGGATTCTTTTCTAGTTTAATGTAACATCCACTATTGGTTAGGTGGTCTAGCATCTTCTCATTGTAATCTTCTGAGTTCATTATAACAGTCGCACCACCTTTGTCAGCTTTCAAGACCACAATGTTAGGGTTTTGGTTTAAGGTCTTGAGAGCAAGGTATTCTTGTTTGGAGATATTGCTTCTGGGTGGTTTAGCTTTTCTGAGGATGATGGAACAATCCTATCTAATAATCTCTTTAATGTTGTCCGGTAAATCCTTAATCCCATACTCAATGTTGCATAAAATGTCTTCTTTGGGGATGGTGCGAGGGGAAATAGAAAAATTTAGGCCTCTTTCAAGTAGACCTAAAGTGACTTGGTCAATCTGGGTATTGGAAAGATTTATGATGCTTTCTTTCCCAGCATTTGATGTCACTATCTCACTATTTCTTTCAATTTCTTTCTTTATATATATATATATATATATATATATAGATATATATTAAACTTAACTTATTTCTTAACATTATCAAACATGTCGGCTCCTTACATTACCATCCGTATCTTTCCTCTATTTATTGCCCCGTCATTATCTGACTTTTTCTCACATCTGGCCCTGATGATGAACCGTAGAGGTTGGTTCGAAACGTCGATACAACAAAACATAAATGCGATGACTCCGGAAGACATCACTACACAAAATGCAGATCGCAGAAGCCTCAAATCTATAAATTCATCCTGTTCTTCATCTTGTATGGCTACCTATAGGCTTCCAAAAACATCTTCAAATGTTTGCAACAATGGGCCTCAATGCTTTAAAAAAAATTGGAAAATTTTGCATAGGATGATATTATTTTAGGAAGAGAGAAATAACTTACCCAAGATTTTTTCTTCCCATATAAAAGACATAAAAATTAGGATGATCCATATATCTTCATGTATAATGTCATGCTTGACAATGTATTCCATAAATGACATAATGTGTTGAGCAACATGACGGTAGTCACTATCAAAGTTTAGAACATTCATTTTCCATGCTAGAGGGATTTCATTTAAATATCACACAATTTATTAAAAAAAATATTGAAATATCTTGTGAGACTCAATTTCAACATGAGAGGAAAAGGGTCGAGTCACCAAGGAGAAATCTTAAATCTAACGCAATGTTTCTTGTTTAACCATAGACAATAACAAGCTTCAATAATCCACAAGGGAAATGGGTGTCTTCCCCTAACTGGAGTTCATGAATGAGTAAACTTAATAAACATATTTAAATCTCATTATCAAATTGTTCAAACAATAATTTTAAAGGCCCAGGAATGGAATTCATCCTCAACAAAGACACCAACAAGCTATCACTCAAACTCTCTACGAGAGGGAAAATTCCTCATCATAATGGGCGAGCTTAGAGAAAACTCTCAAGAAATCCACCCATTGTCACCTTCATGTTCTCACCCCACTCTTTCGATTACATGAAGGTATCTTATCCAGGGGGAGAATCCTAAACGTAAAACTAAGCTAGGCTGTTGATTGAAGAAGGGAAGCTCTTCTAACTTGGATTAGTGGAGACCTAGGTGACTTGATACTACTTACTATCAAGGTAAAGGAAAGTTTAAGTGCATGGATAGGTAGACCAAATCACCAAATACGAACAAGTTTTCAAATGTGTTTAACGTAGCCAAGTGCTCTCGTTCAAGATTATGCATGGAATGTGAGTAACCAATTTTGCTCAATTTACCATGAAATGTTATCAAGACATGAAACGTGTTTCCAATTGCAATATGAAATAATGACCAAGAGAATAAGACATTGCATAAAGAGTTAAGAGTCTTATTACTATCATAAATAGGTCTTATTCAAGAGTTATGTGCTTGTAATGATAAGCCTAAGCAACACAACACATACTATTATTATTATTAAATAATCTTGATGACAACATGGTTATAAGTTTGTAGAGTTATATCATTCAAAAAGTGTCATTAATACATTTGTATTATCCATAAGAACATAGCTCAATTTGTATTTAGAATGCAAAATTATATTTAAACAATGATTAACTTCATGCATCAACTATACTCAAAAGCATAAAATATACCAACATTAAAATAATGATACAACATGAGTAAATAGTGAGAAATTTGGTAGATTTATATGGGGAGGATGTTGCAAATATGACAAAGTTCACTAAGGTTTCCACAAATCTCCTAACCACTAAAGATGAGGTCATAGTTCAAGTAGTGGACTATAGTGACAATGCACCAAGTGAAGTTAATATTTTTGTACCATCTGATTCATCACATCACATTATAAGTATTGATGTATTTCCAAGGTTATGTGAGGTAGAGTTATAAGGGTGATTTTCCCACCTCTATAAACACTTGGGAGGAAGGTATTAATCTTTCCCATTTTTCATTTCTTTCTCCTACTTCTTCTTTGATTTGAGATTCTTTGACTCTCATTTTGGAATCCTTAGCAATCAATTCGGTTGTTAATAAATCGAGATGAGGGTTTGAACATACCATCTTAGAGTGATTTGCCACATAAGGGTTAGGTTTTGTTGGTAGGATACTAGTTATTGAAATTCTTGTGGAGTGGCTCTTATAAAGTTCTTAGGTGGCTCATACACAATGATGAATTCATAAGGTGATTCAAAAGAAGTGCTCTTCAATGAAAATTGTGGCTAGCAACGATATCAAGGTTGGTTAAATTCTAGATATGCTTGGAAAACCCTTAGTAGGGTGCTTTTTGGTAATAGGTTGTTAGAGGACAATGTGTATAATTGGCTTCAACGACAATGGATTCCTCACATAGGTTATGGTCCTTTCTTCAACATCTTAACCAAATACTAGCATATTTTCTCCTTTTACTCAATTAAAGACATAGGAAATATCATTGGAGGGGTGTGGTTATGGGGGTTCTAATATCAATCCCTCAAACCTAGCACCCCCATTTGACTCATGTGTTGAGAAAATTATTAGAGATCTTGTGTGGGTGGAAATCCTAGGGCTTCATCCTGAGTTTTGGATGTTGGATCTATTTAAACAATAGGAGGACTTACTATGAAAAACAATAAAGGTTGATGAAACATTTATCTCCAACCATACTTGAACAATTGTGTGCATGTTGGTTGGAATTGACATTAGGGAGCATCTCCTTAACAATGTGGTCTCACAGTTTGATTACAAGGTTTGTTCCCAACTTTTTGGACTATAAAAACTTGCATTTTTAATATGCTCATTTCTATGAACATGGGAAGATGGAAACATAACACACAATGCCCTTCACAGGGCAAGTTTGGAGAAAAAAAGTGAATTCTCCGCCAAGAAGTATTGAAAGTCATTTGGGGGCATCCCTGACTTGTGGTAATCTGACCTAGAAAAATACATATGAGGACCCATAACTAAGGTTGAATCCTTCCTCAAAGCCAATAACATGAGATGGGGACTGTTAACACCCAGGTTGTTCCCTATGATTCCCAAGGGAATACGGCCGGGGTAACCACTAACCAATCTTTGGGTTACAGTTCCTAGCCTAACTGCAACCAGAGAGGGCTCTCTCTGTATGATTTATCTTTGTTATATTTGTGTTTTTAGGCTAGCTATGATGCTCAGGTTTTGTTTGTGTTTTGGTTGAAGGACCTCTTTCAGTTCTTATGATGTAATAGTTTGATGGTGAGTTTCCATTGGGCAATGGAGTCTAGGTGCTGTGAGATGGTCTTATATGTTGAGTAGTGTTCTAACTGCAAGGCCTATTGTGTATTTAACAGACAAATTTAAACTTGAGTGATGATATGTGTCAACCAGCAGAAATCTGTTAAGAATTTTCTGTTATGTTGGTGAAATGAAAATGAACGCAGAGCACAGGAGCAAAGTTATGAATTCCTGTGACAGTGGCCAATGTGAAAGATGTATTCTGAAAGTGCAGCAGCTTAAGAATCACACTTTATATAGATTACACCTGAAGAAGACATTTATAAACAACACAGACTGAACTCAGGGTACTCAGTGAGCAAATCCTGGGAGTTATTCTTTTTCTCTGTTGCTCAATATCGGAAATCAGATAGCGTATATGGATTTATAACAAAACAAACTGAACATGGAGAGAGTTACAGAGACTTATTGCATGGTAAGATACGCAGGGATCCAGCAATCATGAACAGGCACAGAACATCTTCAACACATCAAGCATCCACGAAATTCCATTGCTTTCCTTTATTGACTTTCAGAAAACAATTACAGCATAAGAGACTGTTCAGGAGAAATTTCCAACAACCCTTGCAATCTTGTGCCAAGGGGACTTTATAGAAATGCGTATACAAAATATCTCAGGCATTGAGTCATCTGAGAGAGAGAAAATATCTTCAGTAGTGTTCAGAAAGTAGGCAAGAAGTTATTACAATGTTAAATGCAGCGTAAATGCCCTTTATGTCTGTCAGAGGATTGTCTTGACTTTTAAGAGCCACTAAGTCGGTTGCATTACTCTGTATTAATTCTGGAGGTACGCATTTACTTTTGCCTGCGCAGTGAGTTTTCAGGTTTGCCAGCTGTGTTTCCCTTTTTTTCTGCTTTGTTGGCCTCTACATCCGCTGAGTTGGCTCAGCTTTGATTTTATGATGCCTGCTGACTTTGTTGACTGTTCTTTTCATCAAAATTTGTAGAAAAAACAGAAGTTGGTGTATGACTTACTGTTTACAAAATTCTCTGAATTGCATCTGTCCACCATTCCTGTGTAGGGAGCTGATGCTTGAGGATGGCCTCCATTGTCTCTTCAGCTTCTTTGTATTTGAAAAAAGTTGGGGCTACATCAAACAAGTGATTAATTTCATTCATTATAAAAAGTAGATTTTCTATCTTACTATAGAAAATCTGTCCTGTAATAGGCCCTGTGTCTTCTGAAGTGCTGGCCTTCTCATTGACCTGTGCTGAGGCAAAAACATTTACTCTTTTAGCATACTGTTCATGGGTGAATAATTTCCCTCCGCTGTTCAGTAAGCTAGGGAGTCCTCTACTCTGCAACACGTGAAACTCCTCCATGAACTTATTTACCTCTGTCTGCATATCCTGGGTTCTCCTGTCCAATGTCTGCACTAGACTTCTAAGAGTAAGAACCCTCTTGATCATTTGAATAGTCTCAGTTCTATTTGTGATTCCAATGGTGGCCAACTGAGAGCTTGTTTTGTGATTGAGCACATTGATCATTCTTGTAGCAACTTCAGGCATATTTCCCAATAAGGCCCTTGATGTTCGGATTTCTCTCTGTGCCTTTGGAATGAGCTCTAGTTGCTCATGGATTGTCTCGATGTATGGCCATTGGTTGTTGATGGATTTACCAATATTGGACCATATCATTGCTCTGATCTCTGCTATGATTTTATCTAGCTTGAGCTCATTCTCAAGCTCCTTGATCCTGTCTTTAAGAGCTTTGATTTCCTTGGCCTTTTCTCCCACCTCTCTCTTTGTCTTATCATGCCTTTCATTTACCTTGGCCAGCTTTTCCTTAGTTTCGTTCAGCTCTGTCATCTGGGCTTCCAAAATTTGTATTTCATTCTTTAACTTCTGCATATCTAGGCTCTGATCTGTGCTGATGGGTGCTGCTGAAGTAGATGTGGCTGTTTGTTCAGCCTGCTGAGGTGGAGGCACCGTAGTAGGAACAGTCTCCTCAAGATTGATGACTTGAGGAGGAGGCTGAGATGTCTGCCCTTCTTGTGCTTGTTTTGATGATGCTTGTAGAGGTGCTTGTGTAGCTTCATATTGCCCCAATTTTTCTTGTGCCTTCACAAGCTCTTTGTAAATGGAAATTAGCAGGTCAGTAGAATCCTGCTCATACCTTTGCTTAGCTACCTCATCAGTCTGTGGGTGGATAGTGGCTGGAATTTTGATCTTCTTTCTCAGTGCAGCCATGTCAGCATCTCTAAGTTTCAGGATCTCTTGTATCCCTTTGATGTCATTGGGATTGTGCCCAATTTCTACAATGATTTCCTCCAGGGCTCTTATCCTGTTGTCTTTGGCTTGAGAAGAGGCCCTCTCCAGTTCTAGCTGGGAAGCTGTGGCATTCAGACTGCTGGTTAGTTTGTAATTATCCAAAGTCTTGTCGGCCAATGAAGCATACACCATTTCTCCAGTTTGCTTATGCAGCTCAATTTTGTCCATAGGGTGTATGTCTTTGGCAAGTACCTCTAGATTGGTCCTAAGGTAGTCAGCAGTGGATTGTGGCCGGAGTGCTGTAGGCATAAAGTGACTCATTGTCAATTTGCCTTCACTTACATCAAAAGCAGACATAAGTCTCTGCTGATTGGAAGGAGCCATGTTTAGCAGGTGATTGTACAATTGTACCTTGATAGGGTCACTCCTTCTCTTGATGTCTATGAACTGCTGCTTAATGCTTACTTGTCCCTCTTTCTGCTGGCTGGAGGAGCTGACCTCCCCTCCCATGGTAGTGTCTTGTTCCTGCTGGAAGGAACTTGCTGAAGTTTCTCTGCTGGGTGGGCCCATGCCCAATGCCTCTCTTATTGCTATATCCTCCTCTGGAAAATCATTGAGTCTCTGCCTTTTCTCTCCCTGGTCTATAGAGGATGTCAGGGGAGTCTCTCTGTCTCTTTTTCTAAAGACAAATGTATCCTCCTTTTGAGGGGTTTGGAGGACCGAGGCATCAAA
Source organism: Pinus tabuliformis (assembly GCA_031772625.1). NCBI lineage: Eukaryota > Viridiplantae > Streptophyta > Pinopsida > Pinales > Pinaceae > Pinus > Pinus tabuliformis. The sequence continues at coordinate 571,135,675 of CM062805.1, read as the reverse complement.
GGTAGTGTCTTGTCTTGTAGGCCCCGTTCTTTCAGTGGTCTGAGGAGTCTCCACTGTTTTCTTTTGCTGGGCAGACTGCTCCTGCCCTTGTTCTTCTTGATGTTGTTGATCTTGCTGTTCTGATTCTTCTTGCTGCCCTTGCTGCTCTTGCTGCTCCATCTCTTTGCCTTTTTCTGCGATGTTTTCACCAGTTCTTGTAGCTTGATGTTGGGCAGTTGAGGAGGAGGCTGCTGCTCCAGTTTGTGTGCTTGGCAGTGAGGGGACCTGTGAATAAAACTCAAGGTCAGCCATCTTCTTGAGGTTTCTTAGAGCTCTTTGATTAAGCTCTTCTTGGGTCACATCTTCTTCTAAAGTTCCTCTTCTCCACTTGCTTTGGTTGGCATATTTTTCTAAGTTAGGAAGGCTATAATGTCCATAAGCAGATAATTTGTATTTGAGCCTCCTCATTGTAATGAAGTTATTGGGGTCATAGGGTTTCCATACGAAGCTGTATTTGAGACCAAGGCACACAAGTATTCTATCTGCCTCTCTCCACCCTTCATCCCTCTCATTGAGAAGTAAATGGCCAAGTTGATTTCTGATTTTTAACTGTGCCTTCTTACCTTTTCCTGAAAAGTGGAGCATATCCACATAACCAAACTGCCTGAAGTATTCCAAGGCAAGTAGCCTCATAGGCACAAATCTAGGTAGTTTAAATGGGGGCAACTCACACCCATATAGCCTGATAACGGTGTGGTGTTGGTAGAAATACCAATCCCCAATACTGTATGCTTTTGATAAATGCAGGAGTCTTTGCATTTCGTCTGTCAATCTGGGAGGAGGTGAACCCAACAGTAGAGTCAAGGCTGGATGGATGAAAAGATCAATAAATTCGCAGTAGGTGTATGGAGAACAGCTTACTATGTGAAAAACGGATGTCCAATACACTACTGATCTCAGATTGCCCTGTGCATCTACTCTCTTCTTTGGGAAGGAGAACTTATCATGCTGGAAGTATAGGAGCAGATGATATAGGTACGAGGTGTATCTAAATACCCTTTCTCTTGATAAATTCATCAATTGATCATGCATCTTATCTGATATGTATGTGGCATAATCATAGTGGATTGGCTTCTTTCCTGGGGAAAACATAAGCATCATTTGTAGAACAGTTTCATCCACATACTCCACTGAATCATATCCCAAGATGGGACTGATCATGTCAACAAGGTCTAAGCCCAACTGGTTGAGGTAGAGATAATGGATGGGAGGAATTTGCACAGTATCAGCTTTGATGAAAATCTGATTAAGCTTTGTGATTTGTGCCTCTGTTATCCTGGCTCCCTGTACTATTAAATCAGCTAATGACAGAGGGACCAACTTTTGATCTGTCTGGAACTGCAACATCTCCCTGATGGCTTCAGGGGTAATGAGGAACAGAATTGAGCCTGCAGAGTCTAGCACTGCCCTCTGGGATGCATCATAGTGTTCAGCAACTATGTGCACAAGCTCAGGGAATTGATTAACCTGAGGAAGCTTGAATATTGGGAGGAATGAATCCCAAATTCCCAGGATGTCTGTCCCCCTCTCATGTTTGATCTTTATTTCATTTAGGATTTGCAAATGAAACCTGCTTCTGCTCAACATCTCCTCTGATATCTTGTAGTCCAAGTCTGCTAATGCTCTGGTGTCCAATGTTCTGTTAGGGACATTCAAGGGAGCCACATTGAGGGCTATAGGAGCTACAGGGGGGTCCATGACTCCTGTTTTAGGATTTCTGCTTGCTCAAGGACTGTGTTTTTATGCAGAGTAACAGCAACAAGGTTTCTTTGCAGAGAATGATGGTTTTGTAAGTGAAAGGTGGAAGTAAGGCTGCAGCAGTTGAAATACTGCCTCTGTGTGATTATGTGGGTGGCGGAAATGTTCAGAGAATACTCTTTTGCGGTGTATTTGTCTCCTGAAGGTGACGGGTTCACGATTGCGCGAACCAGTGACAGTTTTCTTTTGAATTGCCTACAATTGTCTTGGCAGAAGCTTAGTGACGGCTCTGGTCGAGTTTAAATGGCAATTCAGTGGTTTTTTTAACGGTGAATTTCTGCTCTTAAGGTCTGCTGCTCATTGACATGCGAAATGTAGCGAAAATGGAGTTTCAGAGCGTGAATGAGCAATACCTGTAAATTTGGATCGGTCAGAGCTTGCTGGCGCTGAAGAAATGGACGTTCTGGTGGTCAGGAGACAATTTTCCGCGGCTGGTGTAGGTTTATACGTAGCTTGCATGCAGAGTAAAACGACGACGAACGCACAAAAATGGCAAAAAACACGAATTTTTGGCTAAAATAGACCTTTTGGTGCTTTTGGCGCGAATCCGTGCTGACGTCAGCATGACGTCATTGGTGGGGTCAAGGTCGGATGACGTCATGCTGACGTCATCGGGTGACGTGGCGGGGTCTGGTTGGTCCACAGGGGCAGTGAGATGGCAGGACAGGTGGACCAATGGCAGGGCAAGGGAATGACGAGACAACGTACCTGGGTGACGGGGCGCTGACATGTTGCTGACGCGGCGATGACGTGAGCAGGCGGGATGGGGAAACCGGAAACCAACAGTGGTTTCGTATCGCACCACTTCCTGTACGGGGGCGGTATCCGTCAGTTGTACGTCCGACGCATTGTGATGAGGGCGCGTGGCAGCGGAGTGACGTCCTCAAAATACGGACGTCGGGAGTTAAGTTTCGGGCATCGGATGAGGTCCGACGTCATGGTGGCCGTTGGATCTGCGGAGGTTGATCGGACGATGGTCGGACGCCTGACGTGACGGGGAAATAGTACGGGTAACTGTCGGACGTCGGAAAGACTCCGACGCGATCAGGGCCGTCAGATCTGGAGGGCCTGATCTAACGGTCACCGGGGAGGTGACATGGGCGGTGTATACGGAAGCGGGCGGAGGCAATAAAACATGTTTTGAACGCATTTCTAATGTATTTTGAAAAAACAATTATATGCGCTTAACCTTGGTTATATGGCGGAAAGTGGGTTTTTGATGCTTTTTGCCCTTTGAAGCGGGTAAAGGTGGGGATTTAGGGCTTTTTATGGGTTTTTTATGTGCAAAAGGGGTAAAAATAGGGAAATTAGCTCATGAAGGGGAAGGGGTAGTTGGCATAGGTTCATCAACATGACCTGGTGTCATTTGATCCCTGACTCGAGACTTTATTGGCTATAATGCCAAGGGGGTGGGTATTTATAAGATTTTGGGATTTATACACCTTGGTGTTAGTAATATTAGGGAAAAAGGTGATATAAGGGATTTATATAGTAGGGTTAGTGTTAGTTATGGAGGAGGGGGTAAGTGGAGGGAGAAACCATTAAGTTTATATGAAACAAACTTGGTTTTAAGAGTAGATCAAAATGAAAAGATCCTTAGACAAGAAATGTGGCTTCTTAAAGATTAAGAAACACCATGAAACCTTAGTCTCTTCCATGAATCTCAGGCTAGTGAGGGAATGTTAGAAATGAAATTGGAGGGGAGTGAGGGAAATTAGTCATGCTTCCTGCTGTAATCTTTTGCCTTGCTGCCCACCATCACCATTCTTGCAATGATAGGGATAACCTTTCTGCAACCCCAACTACTTACCCAGCTACTTACCTAGCATTTTTATTTCTTCTTGGAGGGTGCATTTGGACTTGCAAACCCTTACTTGCCTTTTCTTTTCTTTGGCTTTTTCTTTATTCTTTTCTATCTACTTCTACCCTTATTTCTTCCAAGGTCCCAGATTAAGCTGTTGGGAACCTTTACTTCTCTACCTAAACTACTTGTCTGCCAAGATTGAACAGTTTGGACAGACTCCTTTCTCTATTCTACAACAGAAAATTTAAACATGGCATGATCCAGATTAGACTTTTGGATCATCCATCAAAATTTGAAATAAGGTCATCAACATTAAAACACTTTACACACCTTCTTGTTCTCTAGGAAATATGGGATCTTTGTGAACTCAAAGCAGAGCATATTTGGACCTTCTCTTGCCAATCATGAAATATGAAACCTATTGGTATAGGTATCCAACAGTGGCTCCACATGGGGATGGTTTTTCTTTTGAAAGACCAAGAACAGCAGGTCAGATTGCCTTACTCTTTAGCTGCCCATACCAATCTTTGAAATTTGCTGCATTAATGTGTCAAAATTGTGTGTTTCTTCCTTGGAAGACCTCTGATTCTATTTGCCTTTTGCTGTTTGGTGAATCACTTATGAAACTGCATTTTTACAATCTAAATAGAAATAATATGTACATCTGTATATATACAAGGGAACCTGATGTTGCAATCATGGGAAATAGTCAAAATAATGCTTCAGCATCCTGCCATTGACAGGACCTTCATCCAAGTCAGTTTCAGTCAGACCTTTAAGGAAGTAAGTGTTGTTACCTTGTACTGCTTGGACAGCAAATGGTCCTCTCCATAAAGAATCAAATTTTCCATGTTTTCCTTTCTCTTCTCTTCTTGCATCCCACTTTAAGACTTTGTCCCCCACATTGAAATCTTCTGCTTTGGTTCTTCTATCAAAGGCCTTTTTTAATTTTTCTTGTAATATCTGCACTCTGCTGAAAACTTGTTCTCTTGTTTGCTGTAAACAGATTATCTGATTGATCCTCCTTTGCATATCATTTGGCTCTGCTTGACTCTCTTGCAGAAGCTTCATAACCGGCACTCCTAGTGATGAGGGAAATTTGGCTTCTAATCCATAGACTAACTCATATGGGCTGGTCCCAATTGATCTTTTTGTTGTTAGTCTATCTGCCCATAAAGCATTTACTAGTTTCTTATGCCAGTTCTTTTTGTTCTCTTCCAGCACTTTCTTTATGATATTTATTAAACTTTTGTTTGATGATTCAGCAAGGCCATTTCCTTGGGGATAGTAAGCAGTAGAATGGCCCAAAGTAATGTGAAATTTATGGCAGAAGTTCACCATTTTCTTGGATCTGAAGGCAGCAGCATTGTCTGTTATTATCTTGTCCGGACAGCCAAATCTAGCCAGTATATTGTTTTCCAAAAACTGAATAATTACTGAATCATTTGCTTGTCTGCATGGGGCAGCTTCAATCCACTTGGTGAAGTAGTCTGTTGCTGTTAAAATCCATCTGTGTTGCCCTGAAGATGAGGGATGAATTTCCCCAATGAAATCCAAGCCCCATTGTTGGAAAGGTCTCTCTGTTGCAATGGGCTTCAAAGGAAGTGGCAGCAACTGTCTTTTGCCTTCAAACAGTTGGCATTTGTGGCATGAGGCTGTGAATTTCTTAACATCAGAGAACATGGTGGGCCAGTAATAACCAGCCCTCAATATCTTGTCCACAGTGGACTTCCAGTACAAATGTCCACCACAGTCTCCAGCATGGAGATCTTGCATGATATTGTTAGTTTCATTCTCCATTAGACAGTGCAGCAATATACCTTCATGGTTTTTCCAAAGTAAATTTCCATCCATCACACAAAATCTAGATGTTTTCATTTTTAGGAACCTACACTTAGTTCTGGACAGTCCTGGGGGAGCACACAGGTTTTGTAACACATAGCAGATATCAGAGTACCAAGGAGATTGTTCAAAGGCTACATTGATCTTTGGAGTCGCCAGCTCTGTTTCACTGTCCAGTTGATTGATATCTAAGGCTTGGAAATTTGCTTCTGTCATTAATTTGGCCAAACCTTGCCCTTTTATTAGCTTTGTAGGTTTTATTTCAATGTCAAATTCTAGTATGTTGGCAATCCATTTTCCTCTTCTGCCCTCTAAGTTTTCTTGGGTGAGAATGTCTTTGACAATAGGACTTGGTACATAAGCCACAACATGGGAGTAAAGGATGTAAATCCTAAAGTCCTTAATAGCTTTGATCAAAGCATAGGCTTGTTTCTCCATAATTTGGTACTTTAGAGGGGCATCTCTAAGAGCTCTGCTGAAGAAGGCAATAGGCTTCTCATTACCTTGGTCATTTTTCTGTAATAAAACAGCAGCAATAGTATGTTGGGAGGCAAAGGAGAAAATGATAAAGTCTCTGTCAAACTGAGGATTGGTCAACACTGGGGTTTGAGTTAATGCCAATTTTATACTTTCAAAGGCTTGTTTTGCTTCAACAGTCCATTTGACCTTTGAATCTTTCTTTAGCATATTGTTTAATAATCTGATTAGTTCTGCTAAATTCGGGATAAACCTTCTTAAAAAGTTAATTTTTCCTAAGAATCCCTGCAACTCCTTGACATTCCTTGGGTGAGGCATTTGTAGGATAGCTTGTATCCTGTCTGGATCAATTCTTATGCCATCTTTTGAAATAATGTGCCCTAAGAGTTTCCCTTCTTCCAAGCCAAATAATGACTTCTTGGGATTTAGAGAGATACCATATTTCCTGCATGTTAGGAAAATCTGTCTCAAATGTTTCAGATGTTCTTGGTCGGATTTTGAAAAGGGTGTAAGATCATCTAAGTAAATGACTAGGAAGTCATGAATCTCTTTTGCAAAAGCAATGTCCATTGCTCTTTGAAAAGTTGCCCCTGCGTTTTTCAGTCCAAAGGGCATTTTTACATACTTGAAAGTTCCCCATGGAGTTGTAAATGCAGTTTTGTCTTGATCCTCAGGGTGTACTAGGATTTGATTAAAGCCTGAGAATCCATCAAGCAATGACATCCTTGAAGCCCCCACCACTCTTTGGAGAATGTGATCCATTTTGGGTAAAGGGTAGTTATCTTTGAGTGATACTTGATTCAGATTCCTTAAGTCTACACAAAGTCTAATCTCACCAGTCTTTTTCCTTGTAGGGACTAAGTTGGAAATCCACTCAGAGAACCTGATTGGTGCTATGATACCAGCTTTGAACATTTTATGTAATTCTTTTTCAATGGAAGGAAGGAGCACAGGATTGATCCTTCTCAATTTCTGTTTGAATGGTTTTTGATTAGGCTTGAGGGGAATGGTATGCTGGATGACAGAGGTGTCATAGGACTTTAGATCCTCATAACCCCATGCAAAAACATCTTGAAACTCTTTAAAGAGGTCGATGTATTTGGGTTTTTGATCAGGGGGCAAAGAAGCAGATAGCTTTATTATTTTAGGCTTGTCAATAGTACCAATGTTGCATTCTTCAACTGCTGCATCTAATGGCTGCATCTTTGGTTTCCTGGGGACATCATTTGAATCAAAAATGTCCTCTAGTGGGGTAAGGCCTACTGGAAGGAAGTTGTCTTTGAGTTGTATGATTTCAGCTTCAGCGTTGCTCACCTCTTCACAGTTAATTTGGTGAATTTGCTGAATGTTTTGATTATTGAAAATGGTTGGATTCAATAATTGTTTTGCTGTTCTAGGTGATATTGGCTGAGCTGTCTGTTGGAACTGTATTTGTGATTGACTTGCTTCCTCAAGTATTTGTGATTGATTTGCTGATTCAGTGTCAATATATAATCCTGCAAACTCTTGTTGTGAGGTTAGAAAATTGTTTATTTGCATATCATTCTCAAATACTTGCCATTCTTTGACATTGTTTGGAATAGAGGGTCTGTATCTGACCTCGGCTGTGAAACAGTTATTGGGTTCTAGTGGGAATTTGAAAGTGCTGGCAAATGTTGCCAAACTGTGTGCGTGGAGATTGTGGCCCCTTGAAATTTTTGTGATAAAGAACTCAGAGAAAGTCTCCAATATTTCAATTACAGCAGACCTGTAAGATCTCAACCTTTTGTCATTGGTGACAAAACTTCCTTTCACTTGTTGAATTACTAGATCAGAATCTCCCATGATGGAAAGCCTAGGAGCTTGTAATGACTTTGCTAGTTTGAGACCTAGTAACAGAGCTTCATATTCTGCCATGTTATTAGTGCATCTAAAATTTAATCTATAAGCCCTGCCTTCTGCATGGTCTTTCTCTCTGTTATGTATCCAAACTCTAGCTCCTGCCCCTAACTTGTTAACCGAGCCATCAAATTCTAAGATCCACAGGATATCTTGCTGAAAAGGAGGTTTAACAATCTGTTCATGGGATGGCCATGTAAGCAGGAGTTGGGGTTCCCTCTTTGGCTTATGTTCTAGGACAGTTTCATCATTGGATTGAAAATCTTTGACAACTAGAGGAGGGGTCATGTCCAGTGTTTGACTGGTCGATATTTCATGGGTGGTACTTCCTTGATTAATGTTTTGTTCTTGCATAAATGTTTCGGTCCTAATGTCATTGTTTGAGAGGCTTGGACTGTCGTTGAAGAGAATGAACGAGTCTATGTCTGAATGGACAGCATATACAGGAAAGTTTTGAGGCTTTTCCTCACTGCTGACCATATATTTCATGAGTGTTTCTCTGTAGAGTCTCTTTGGTTGCCCAAAGACAGATATGGTGGCATATGACATATCTAATTGCAGGGAGCCTTGGAGTTTGGCTCCCCATGATCTTGACAACAACATTCCATACTTAGGTGGGATATCAGCAACCACCACATCCATTAGGATTGTCTTGTTTGGAAATTGAACTAAAGACACACATAAATCTTTTATAAGACCTAGGCACTTGACTTGACTAGAGTCAAAGGAAAATAGGTCCTTGTATGGTCTTGTTATATCCAAGTTCAATCTTTCCATGACTGCTTTTGGCATAAGGTTGTGAGAGGCGCCTGAGTCGAACATTGCATTATGCAGTATTTTATCATGAACATGCAAGCTGACATAAAAAGGTAATATCCCTGTGACCATTGTTTTTCCATCTACCTCTGGGCCAAACAGTAATTCCGGAGTGTCATCTAGCACATTTACATCATCTTTGCTATTAGTGAGTTGAAGGGATTTCTTGATCTGTTGCTTGTATATGTCATGCTTGGCTAGCTCTGAGAGGGGAATTGCTATTTTTAGCTTACCAATCTCTGTGCCTAGGTCAAAAGGTTTGTCAGCTTGGGCTTTGGAGTCACGGATAGCAGTCCTTTCTTTGTTCATTAAATCTTCTTGTTGGATTTCATCTTGACTTCGAGACCTGCCCTTTTCACCCATGTTTTGAGGGGTAGTATTTAAATCAGGGTGAGAGGACGAAGTTGCCATGGGCTGTTGTAGTGGTGATAGTAGTTCAGTAACCTCTTCGACCACTACTTCTTTTGTAGGCAAGTTTGTTTTGTCATTAGGTTCTGTGACTGTGGTTTCTTTAGACTGCTGTTTATCTTTTATCTTTTCAGGTTGATTTACATTTACAGTCCTACTCCTTAGTTTGTACTGTTTATGGACTTCATAGACAGCAGTATCATATCCCTGTTTAAAATCAAAAGATTCTCCTGACTTGGTTTGGAATGTTTTGATTTCATCCTCCTCATGGTCCTCTTGTGTTAAGAAAACATGGCTTTTACCATCCAGACCCATTAAGTTAATCTCCGGATCTTCGTTAAGTTCATTAGATGTGGAAGTTTCTGCATAATTTTCTTGAAAAGGGGGTCTAATGTCTTGGTCAGCACTTGTCTTTCCTATGTTTGGGTTCTGAATTCTCCTAAAATTCGGGTTTCTAGGAGGGTTGCTTTGTGATGCTTCCCATGATGATTTTCTTTCAACTGATTCCACTCTTTCACCCAATCTCTTCATGCTGTTTAGTATTGCGTCCAGCTTTTGATCAAAACCCGAGGGTTCTTCTTTGAAGGTAGTCCTTTTCTCCAACTTTGCCCTGTTTCTTTTGGCAATTAGGTTAGCTTCTATTGTGACCGCAACCCTTTGAGCTTCTGCAAGGGTTGGAGGATCTCTTTCCTTCAACTGATAGGCCATGTCAGGGTCAAAACCATCAGGGAATTTATACAGGGCTAAATCAGGAGGAGGCCTTAAGTTCTGTGGAATAGCATTATATACATTGTTAAACCTAGCACAATATTCCAAAACTGTCTCCTGGGGACCTCTCTTAATAGTGTCATATTCACCGAGTACGTGGAGAAGATCTTTCTTCTTCTCCCATCTCTCAGTAAAAGCTTCGTAAAGCTGATCAGGTGTTGCAATGGAGTTTGCATTGAGGGATCTGAACCAAGTTCTAACATCCCCAGTTAAACTTTGAACAAAAATTCTCATTCTGACTGTGTCATCATCTATTTCATAGGTCTCAAAGTGGTCTTGCATCTTCTTGGCATGCTGGATAGCTGTTAGAGAGCCATTTGAGTCAAAATATGAGATTTTACTTTGATAATCTTGAGGTAAAGCTGCAGCATTAGCTGGTATCTGCAGAGGTGCATACCTATTGGCCATATTTATGAGGTTTAGAGGGTTAATAGGAACAAATGGGACAGCAGGGATCAGTGGTATAACAGGGTTAATGGGATGAGTAGCTAGTGGGAGACTGGTCAAAGGAGTATGTGCAGTGGATGCAGATGTGAGCGGAGAACTTTGCGATGTTGATGGTGAACTAGGGGAACCAGGGGTGGACCGGAAAAGAACTTTGCAAGGAGTGGGAATGAGGCTGGGATGATCCGAACTTATATTTGCATCAGCAGGCTCTTCCTGCTTTTGCTGTCTCCGGATGTTTCTTTGGATGGTATTTGGATTATCAACAATGATGGGTGGTTTAGGGTCAGGGTTTGCCCTAGTATGCCGAGGATTTTTCTTAGGAGCCAGCTTCCAACCTTTTTTGGGATTTTGTAGGAAGTTTTTATATCTGCAAGGACTGGATGAAGATTTTGGAATGGCTATATGTCTTCAAAGCTAAGACGAAGATTTCCCAAACAAGCTCCTCCCTAAAGCTGTTAATGTGATGCAGAAACAGTTCTAAGGCCTCTTGGCTGATTTCAGGTTTGATGGTAACTTTGGAAAACAGATAGTAATTGAAAAATCCTAAAAGGTCCCCAGTCGAGTCGCCAATTATGTTAACACCCAGGTTGTTCCCTATGACTCCCAAGGGAATACGGCCGGGGTAACCACTAACCAATCTTTGGGTTACAGTTCCTAGCCTAACTGCAACCAGAGAGGGCTCTCTCTGTATGATTTATCTTTGTTATATTTGTGTTTTTAGGCTAGCTATGATGCTCAGGTTTTGTTTGTGTTTTGGTTGAAGGACCTCTTTCAGTTCTTATGATGTAATAGTTTGATGGTGAGTTTCCATTGGGCAATGGAGTCTAGGTGCTGTGAGATGGTCTTATATGTTGAGTAGTGTTCTAACTGCAAGGCCTATTGTGTATTTAACAGACAAATTTAAACTTGAGTGATGATATGTGTCAACCAGCAGAAATCTGTTAAGAATTTTCTGTTATGTTGGTGAAATGAAAATGAACGCAGAGCACGGGAGCAAAGTTATGAATTCCTGTGACAGTGGCCAATGTGAAAGATGTATTCTGAAAGTGCAGCAGCTTAAGAATCACACTTTATATAGATTACACCTGAAGAAGACATTTATAAACAACACAGACTGAACTCAGGGTACTCAGTGAGCAAATCCTGGGAGTTATTCTTTTTCTCTGTTGCTCAATATCGGAAATCAGATAGCGTATATGGATTTATAACAAAACAAACTGAACATGGAGAGAGTTACAGAGACTTATTGCATGGTAAGATACGCAGGGATCCAGCAATCATGAACAGGCACAGAACATCTTCAACACATCAAGCATCCACGAAATTCCATTGCTTTCCTTTATTGACTTTCAGAAAACAATTACAGCATAAGAGACTGTTCAGGAGAAATTTCCAACAACCCTTGCAATCTTGTGCCAAGGGGACTTTATAGAAATGCGTATACAAAATATCTCAGGCATTGAGTCATCTGAGAGAGAGAAAATATCTTCAGTAGTGTTCAGAAAGTAGGCAAGAAGTTATTACAATGTTAAATGCAGCGTAAATGCCCTTTATGTCTGTCAGAGGATTGTCTTGACTTTTAAGAGCCACTAAGTCGGTTGCATTACTCTGTATTAATTCTGGAGGTACGCATTTACTTTTGCCTGCGCAGTGAGTTTTCAGGTTTGCCAGCTGTGTTTCCCTTTTTTTCTGCTTTGTTGGCCTCTACATCCGCTGAGTTGGCTCAGCTTTGATTTTATGATGCCTGCTGACTTTGTTGACTGTTCTTTTCATCAAAATTTGTAGAAAAAACAGAAGTTGGTGTATGACTTACTGTTTACAAAATTCTCTGAATTGCATCTGTCCACCATTCCTGTGTAGGGAGCTGATGCTTGAGGATGGCCTCCATTGTCTCTTCAGCTTCTTTGTATTTGAAAAAAGTTGGGGCTACATCAAACAAGTGATTAATTTCATTCATTATAAAAAGTAGATTTTCTATCTTACTATAGAAAATCTGTCCTGTAATAGGCCCTGTGTCTTCTGAAGTGCTGGCCTTCTCATTGACCTGTGCTGAGGCAAAAACATTTACTCTTTTAGCATACTGTTCATGGGTGAATAATTTCCCTCCGCTGTTCAGTAAGCTAGGGAGTCCTCTACTCTGCAACACGTGAAACTCCTCCATGAACTTATTTACCTCTGTCTGCATATCCTGGGTTCTCCTGTCCAATGTCTGCACTAGACTTCTAAGAGTAAGAACCCTCTTGATCATTTGAATAGTCTCAGTTCTATTTGTGATTCCAATGGTGGCCAACTGAGAGCTTGTTTTGTGATTGAGCACATTGATCATTCTTGTAGCAACTTCAGGCATATTTCCCAATAAGGCCCTTGATGTTCGGATTTCTCTCTGTGCCTTTGGAATGAGCTCTAGTTGCTCATGGATTGTCTCGATGTATGGCCATTGGTTGTTGATGGATTTACCAATATTGGACCATATCATTGCTCTGATCTCTGCTATGATTTTATCTAGCTTGAGCTCATTCTCAAGCTCCTTGATCCTGTCTTTAAGAGCTTTGATTTCCTTGGCCTTTTCTCCCACCTCTCTCTTTGTCTTATCATGCCTTTCATTTACCTTGGCCAGCTTTTCCTTAGTTTCGTTCAGCTCTGTCATCTGGGCTTCCAAAATTTGTATTTCATTCTTTAACTTCTGCATATCTAGGCTCTGATCTGTGCTGATGGGTGCTGCTGAAGTAGATGTGGCTGTTTGTTCAGCCTGCTGAGGTGGAGGCACCGTAGTAGGAACAGTCTCCTCAAGATTGATGACTTGAGGAGGAGGCTGAGATGTCTGCCCTTCTTGTGCTTGTTTTGATGATGCTTGTAGAGGTGCTTGTGTAGCTTCATATTGCCCCAATTTTTCTTGTGCCTTCACAAGCTCTTTGTAAATGGAAATTAGCAGGTCAGTAGAATCCTGCTCATACCTTTGCTTAGCTACCTCATCAGTCTGTGGGTGGATAGTGGCTGGAATTTTGATCTTCTTTCTCAGTGCAGCCATGTCAGCATCTCTAAGTTTCAGGATCTCTTGTATCCCTTTGATGTCATTGGGATTGTGCCCAATTTCTACAATGATTTCCTCCAGGGCTCTTATCCTGTTGTCTTTGGCTTGAGAAGAGGCCCTCTCCAGTTCTAGCTGGGAAGCTGTGGCATTCAGACTGCTGGTTAGTTTGTAATTATCCAAAGTCTTGTCGGCCAATGAAGCATACACCATTTCTCCAGTTTGCTTATGCAGCTCAATTTTGTCCATAGGGTGTATGTCTTTGGCAAGTACCTCTAGATTGGTCCTAAGGTAGTCAGCAGTGGATTGTGGCCGGAGTGCTGTAGGCATAAAGTGACTCATTGTCAATTTGCCTTCACTTACATCAAAAGCAGACATAAGTCTCTGCTGATTGGAAGGAGCCATGTTTAGCAGGTGATTGTACAATTGTACCTTGATAGGGTCACTCCTTCTCTTGATGTCTATGAACTGCTGCTTAATGCTTACTTGTCCCTCTTTCTGCTGGCTGGAGGAGCTGACCTCCCCTCCCATGGTCCTGTCTTGTTCCTGCTGGAAGGAACTTGCTGAAGTTTCTCTGCTGGGTGGGCCCATGCCCAATGCCTCTCTTATTGCTATATCCTCCTCTGGAAAATCATTGAGTCTCTGCCTTTTCTCTCCCTGGTCTATAGAGGATGTCAGGGGAGTCTCTCTGTCTCTTTTTCTAAAGACAAATGTATCCTCCTTTTGAGGGGTTTGGAGGACCGAGGCATCAAAGGTAGTGTCTTGTCTTGTAGGCCCCGTTCTTTCAGTGGTCTGAGGAGTCTCCACTGTTTTCTTTTGCTGGGCAGACTGCTCCTGCCCTTGTTCTTCTTGATGTTGTTGATCTTGCTGTTCTGATTCTTCTTGCTGCCCTTGCTGCTCTTGCTGCTCCATCTCTTTGCCTTTTTCTGCGATGTTTTCACCAGTTCTTGTAGCTTGATGTTGGGCAGTTGAGGAGGAGGCTGCTGCTCCAGTTTGTGTGCTTGGCAGTGAGGGGACCTGTGAATAAAACTCAAGGTCAGCCATCTTCTTGAGGTTTCTTAGAGCTCTTTGATTAAGCTCTTCTTGGGTCACATCTTCTTCTAAAGTTCCTCTTCTCCACTTGCTTTGGTTGGCATATTTTTCTAAGTTAGGAAGGCTATAATGTCCATAAGCAGATAATTTGTATTTGAGCCTCCTCATTGTAATGAAGTTATTGGGGTCATAGGGTTTCCATACGAAGCTGTATTTGAGACCAAGGCACACAAGTATTCTATCTGCCTCTCTCCACCCTTCATCCCTCTCATTGAGAAGTAAATGGCCAAGTTGATTTCTGATTTTTAACTCTGCCTTCTTACCTTTTCCTGAAAAGTGGAGCATATCCACATAACCAAACTGCCTGAAGTATTCCAAGGCAAGTAGCCTCATAGGCACAAATCTAGGTAGTTTAAATGGGGGCAACTCACACCCATATAGCCTGATAACGGTGTGGTGTTGGTAGAAATACCAATCCCCAATACTGTATGCTTTTGATAAATGCAGGAGTCTTTGCATTTCGTCTGTCAATCTGGGAGGAGGTGAACCCAACAGTAGAGTCAAGGCTGGATGGATGAAAAGATCAATAAATTCGCAGTAGGTGTATGGAGAACAACTTACTATGTGAAAAACGGATGTCCAATACACTACTGATCTCAGATTGCCCTGTGCATCTACTCTCTTCTTTGGGAAGGAGAACTTATCATGCTGGAAGTATAGGAGCAGATGATATAGGTACGAGGTGTATCTAAATACCCTTTCTCTTGATAAATTCATCAATTGATCATGCATCTTATCTGATATGTATGTGGCATAATCATAGTGGATTGGCTTCTTTCCTGGGGAAAACATAAGCATCATTTGTAGAACAGTTTCATCCACATACTCCACTGAATCATATCCCAAGATGGGACTGATCATGTCAACAAGGTCTAAGCCCAACTGGTTGAGGTAGAGATAATGGATGGGAGGAATTTGCACAGTATCAGCTTTGATGAAAATCTGATTAAGCTTTGTGATTTGTCCCTCTGTTATCCTGGCTCCCTGTACTATTAAATCAGCTAATGACAGAGGGACCAACTTTTGATCTGTCTGGAACTGCAACATCTCCCTGATGGCTTCAGGGGTAATGAGGAACAGAATTGAGCCTGCAGAGTCTAGCACTGCCCTCTGGGATGCATCATAGTGTTCAGCAACTATGTGCACAAGCTCAGGGAATTGATTAACCTGAGGAAGCTTGAATATTGGGAGGAATGAATCCCAAATTCCCAGGATGTCTGTCCCCCTCTCATGTTTGATCTTTATTTCATTCAGGATTTGCAAATGAAACCTGCTTCTGCTCAACATCTCCTCTGATATCTTGTAGTCCAAGTCTGCTAATGCTCTGGTGTCCAATGTTCTGTTAGGGACATTCAAGGGAGCCACATTGAGGGCTATAGGAGCTACAGGGGGGTCCATGACTCCTGTTTTAGGATTTCTGCTTGCTCAAGGACTGTGTTTTTATGCAGAGTAACAGCAACAAGGTTTCTTTGCAGAGAATGATGGTTTTGTAAGTGAAAGGTGGAAGTAACGCTGCAGCAGTTGAAATACTGCCTCTGTGTGATTATGTGGGTGGCGGAAATGTTCAGAGAATACTCTTTTGCGGTGTATTTGTCTCCTGAAGGTGACGGGTTCACGATTGCGCGAACCAGTGACAGTTTTCTTTTGAATTGCCTACAATTGTCTTGGCAGAAGCTTAGTGACGGTTCTGGTCGAGTTTAAATGGCAATTCAGTGGTTTTTTAACGGTGAATTTCTGCTCTTAAGGTCTGCTGCTCATTGACATGCGAAATGTAGCGAAAATGGAGTTTTAGAGCGTGAATGAGCAATACCTGTAAATTTGGATCGGTCAGAGCTTGCTGGCGCTGAAGAAATGGACGTTCTGGTGGTCAGGAGACAATTTTCCGCGGCTGGTGCAGGTTTAGACGTAGCTTGCATGCAGAGTAAAACGACGACGAACGCACAAAAATGGCAAAAAACACGAATTTTTGGCTAAAATAGACCTTTTGGTGCTTTTGGCGCGAATCCGTGCTGACGTCAGCATGACGTCATTGGTGGGGTCAAGGTCGGATGACGTCATGCTGACGTCATCGGGTGACGTGGCGGGGTCTGGTTGGTCCACAGGGGCAGTGAGATGGCAGGACAGGTGGACCAATGGCAGGGCAAGGGAATGACGAGACAACGTACCTGGGTGACGGGGCGCTGACATGTTGCTGACGCGGCGATGACGTGAGCAGGCGGGATGGGGAAACCGGAAACCAACAGTGGTTTCGTATCGCACCACTTCCTGTACGGGGGCGGTATCCGTCAGTTGTACGTCCGACGCATTGTGATGAGGGCGCGTGGCAGCGGAGTGACGTCCTCAAAATACGGACGTCGGGAGTTAAGTTTCGGGCATCGGATGAGGTCCGACGTCATGGTGGCCGTTGGATCTGCGGAGGTTGATCGGACGATGGTCGGACGCCTGACGTGACGGGGAAATAGTACGGGTAACTGTCGGACGTCGGAAAGACTCCGACGCGATCAAGGCCGTCAGATCTGGAGGGCCTGATCTAACGGTCACCGGGGAGGTGACATGGGCGGTGTATACGGAAGCGGGCGGAGGCAATAAAACATGTTTTGAACGCATTTCTAATGTATTTTGAAAAAACAATTATATGCGCTTAACCTTGGTTATATGGCGGAAAGTGGGTTTTTGATGCTTTTTGCCCTTTGAAGCGGGTAAAGGTGGGGATTTAGGGCTTTTTATGGGTTTTTTATGTGCAAAAGGGGTAAAAATAGGGAAATTAGCTCATGAAGGGGAAGGGGTAGTTGGCATAGGTTCATCAACATGACCTGGTGTCATTTGATCCCTGACTCGAGACTTTATTGGCTATAATGCCAAGGGGGTGGGTATTTATAAGATTTTGGGATTTATACACCTTGGTGTTAGTAATATTAGGGAAAAAGGTGATATAAGGGATTTATATAGTAGGGTTAGTGTTAGTTATGGAGGAGGGGGTAAGTGGAGGGAGAAACCATTAAGTTTATATGAAACAAACTTGGTTTTAAGAGTAGATCAAAATGAAAAGATCCTTAGACAAGAAATGTGGCTTCTTAAAGATTAAGAAACACCATGAAACCTTAGTCTCTTCCATGAATCTCAGGCTAGTGAGGGAATGTTAGAAATGAAATTGGAGGGGAGTGAGGGAAATTAGTCATGCTTCCTGCTGTAATCTTTTGCCTTGCTGCCCACCATCACCATTCTTGCAATGATAGGGATAACCTTTCTGCAACCCCAACTACTTACCCAGCTACTTACCTAGCATTTTTATTTCCTCTTGGAGGGTGCATTTGGACTTGCAAACCCTTACTTGCCTTTTCTTTTCTTTGGCTTTTTCTTTATTCTCTTCTATCTACTTCTACCCTTATTTCTTCCAAGGTCCCAGATTGAGCTGTTGGGAACCTTCTCTTCTCTACCTGAACTACTTGTCTGCCAAGATTGAACAGTTTGGACAGACTCCTTTCTCTATTCTACAACAGAAAATTTAAACATGGCATGATCCAGATTAGACTTTTGGACCATCCATCAAAATTTGAAATAAGGTCATCAACATTAAAACACTTTACACACCTTCTTGTTCTCTAGGAAATATGGGATCTTTGTGAACTCAAAGCAGAGCATATTTGGACCTTCTCTTGCCAATCATGAAATATGAAACCTATTGGTATAGGTATCCAACAGGGACATAGTTCAAGTGAAGCTTGAATGTCAAGAACCAAAGATGTCGAATTTGGTGTTGTACGTAAATTTTTTAGTTATATTGTCAATGAATGTGAGTGAGGTTTAGTCTCTTTCAAAAGGCATGGAGATGGAGTATTGTTGCATGTTTGAAGTAACAAAGACTCATACTAGGATCATTACATCCACTAATGAAGGTAAGGTAGATTCTTGTTTGTTGAAGCATGTTTTGTCTAGTTTAAGAGGGTGGCCTACTCCAATAGAGGGAGTAATGAATAAGAAATTGGCTATGGGTTTAACCTCATCTTTGAGTCAAAATCCACACTATCTAAACTTGAACATAAACTTGTGTATTTTTCTCTCCTCTCCATTGTATTCTAGTCATTAAATGTTATTTAAGGGGGTTGGTAGAAAAACAACTAATGAGGATATCAATTCCACTATTATAGGCAGTGGAAAGGGATGTTATCACCTTAGATCTATAAAGCCCACTTTAGTATAGGATAAATGTATGTCTAATCCCAAGTTTTTTAGGTTGCAAGTCCTAGATACAACACATAAAGGAAAGGGATTTATTAGAAGTTCAACAAGGAAAACAATTGGCTTTGATGTATAGGGCCCTAAGAGCCATAAGCCCCAAGAAGGGATTTTAGAATGATAATGCTATCCCACAACATCAAGGGGTTGGGAACTTTAGCTAAACACTTGTCCCTTTGTACATTAATAGATAGAGAGAGGTTGTAACAACCTCAAGTTAAATTTCCATGTAATAAATGGGCATTATAAAAGGTAAAAATAAAATGAAGGTCACGAGACACGTATTCCAAGTTGAATGGAGGGGACAAACATTATATTGGGATCCACTTGTGGTTTATTATTGGCTATGGAAATTGGAATTGGAATTGGAAAAGGAAAAAGGCAATAGATGGCAATTAATACAAGAAATAAAGGAAAATAGGAGAAAATGAAGATGAAGAGACAAGAATATGCATGCAAGGGAAAATAAAGGAAAATAAAAAGAAATGAAAGAGGAGAGAGAACATTCATCGATTGATTTATGATTCACTTAGAGAAGAGGAGAGAAAGAGGGAGAAAAATCAGTTGGACACAAGGAAGGCACAAGCAAGCAAGCAAGAAACAAGAAAGGGAGCAGAAGAGGAATATTGGACAATAATAAGCAAGGGTAGAAATAAGCAAAGAAAGAGAAATCAACAAAGAGGATTTTGCAGGTAACATGTTGCATTTTTGGTTATCTTGGTGGGATGTGAATGCATGGTTCATGCATTGGTTTATTGTTCATGTTTGTTGTCATTGGCATGGGATTTTCCTGGATTGACAACATTGTATAGCATTTCCTTTGCCATTTGTTGAATAACCATGGTATAGTGGGTTTTCATTTTGGTTAAGCTTTGGATTGCCGGTGGATTCAAATTTGGTTGAAGTGGTCTCAGGAAAAATCCCAAGGGTTGAGGATGGAGATGGTTTTCTTTGGGAAGTTATTGATAGGTGGGTGGAGGTAGGAAAATTCCTCTAGTTATGGTGAAGAAATCCATAGGAATCCAAGCTCGTTTTGGGTTTGGTTATTTCTGGAGCGGTTTAGGTGAAATCACCGTGGTTGTGGACGGAGGTGGTTTAACCTCTGGTTTCCATGTCCCATGTGATCCCACATTCATGCTTGGAATATAGCATGGGGTGATTGGCTAAAGAAATATTTGGTTCAACCCAATCTATGGTCGGGTGGTATGTGGAAGTCGTTGACTTAGTTCGCTTTATGAATATGTTATTATATGATATTTCTTCTTGTTGGGCCTCTAAAATGTCATCCTCTTTTACCCTCATTTCCATCAATATACCATATTCCATAACTCTTTACCATATTCTGTACCTCCATAACCTTACATTAATAACCATTTTCATGATCATATGGGTTTATTATTACTATTTTCCAAATCGTTTCTTTTAAATATTTTAAGAGAATTTATGATTAAATGTTAGGTAATTAACATGTTTTCATATATATATATATATATATATATATATATATATATATATATATATATATATATATCTACATTTGTTAATTTCCATATATATATATATATATATATATATACACACACATATATATGTATATACATATATACATATATATGTATGTATGTATACACACACACACACATATATATATACATATATGAAATCACCGTGGTTGTGGATGGAGGTGGTTTAAACTCTGGATTCCATGTTCCATGTGATCCCACATTCATGCTTGGAATATAGCATGGGGTGATTGGCTAAAGAAATATTTGGTTCAACCCAATCTATGGTCGGGTGGTATGTGAAAGTCGCCAACTTAGTTGGCTTTATGCATATATTATTATATGATATTTCTTCTTGTTGGGCCTCCAAAATGTCATCCTCTTTTACCCTCATTTCCATTATTTTACCATATTCCATAACTCTTTACCATATTCTGTACCTCCATAACCCTACATTAATAACCATTTTCATGATCATATGGGTTTATTATTATTATTTTCCATATTGTTTCTTTTAAGTATTTTAAGAGAAGTTATGATTAAACATTAAGAAATTAACATGTTTTCATATATATATATATACATTTGTTAATTTCCATATCTATATATATATATATATATATATATATATCTCTCTCTCTCTCTCTCTCTCTATATATATATATATATATATATATATATATATATACATATATGTATATAAGTGGTATTAGTTGTATGATATTGTAGGGCTATTTGAACATTCTAGAAGGGTCTTATTTGGCTACTCACCCACAAATTTGAATTTCAATTCCAACTCATGAAGATTTGTGGAATAATTGTAGAAGATTTGGATCATTGACTAAGCACATTCAAAGGAGAAAAATCATGGATGTTTTGATATGTGTCTCCTAAAGATGTGTGAGAAGATTTGTATCTCATATTTTTAGGTAATTGGTTGTAACCACAAGAGATAATTGTGGATCCATATTTATTGATTAGTTATCTTAAGTTTTTGTATAAATAGGAGTGAATCCTTCATACAAAGGGTTCCAAGTTCCAAGTTCCATCCAAGATATGTAATTAGTAAAGTGAGGATACAGAGGAAGAGAGTTGAATTATTGTAATATCTTTGGAGCTTTTCTCCAACTTCATTTTATGGAATAAATATTGTTACTTTGATCTCCAAGCTTTGATAATTGTTTTGTGTGCTTGCTAAGGAGTAGAGGGCCCCCATCAAACACAGTTTGTACACCCTTTTCATTTGTTGTACATATTGGTAACATTGTGTAATTATGTTATTTCATTTATTTTTATTTTAAGCAAGTGTGATTTTCAATTCAACAAGTGTGATTTTCATTTTAAGCAACTATGATTTTCAATTCAACAAGTGTAATTTTCATTTTAAGCAATTGTGGTTTCTTTTCAAGCAACTGTGGTTTCATTTAAGCAAGTTTAGTTTAGTTTCTTTTATGTTATTTTGATTCATATTGTTTTGTTAAGATTGATTCAATTTATTTATGTCTGGATTGGATTGATTTAATTTTCTTTGTAATTAGTTTCAAGTTTCTTGCATTCAATTAATCTATTCTAAGAAATAATCACCTAGTACATATAGTACATGTATACCTCATCAGTTCATGAACCCAAGTTGATAATTTAATGACAAGGATTTAACTCACAATTAAATCACCCAACACTTATTAAGATCAATGAGCACAATTATTGGTTATTGTGTTGATTTTATGACTGGTTTGTCATGGATTCATTCTTGTTAAATGTTGGGTATAAGAATAGTACATTCTTATAATATGATGTGCTCTTGTTATGGATTTTGTTTATGGTTTTAAAATTTATTGGATGGTATGGGAATGCATGAGCTAAGAAGTGTTTGTTGCAGCTAGCTTGAGAGGGAAGTGAGCCTTCTTGATGATTCACTGATGAAACTAATGAAACAATGAATACATATGAATTCATGACCTACAAGTAACATGTTTATCAAGTGTTTGTATAAATGATTATTATGTATTTGGAAATCTTGAGTAAGATAAAATCTTGGAAACAAAGTCTCAAGACTCAAACATATGAGTAATAGAGTTTTGGGCAATTGGCCTATGGGCTAGCCCTGAAAATCTAGAACAGAGAATTTGGTCGCAGGCACAGAACAAGGAAGTTTCAGCTGTAGCCGCACGGAGAATGGGTTGTACATTCATCTAGAGACTTCTGGCCACATGGACTGGTTTCCATGCATGCAGTTGGGAGGTAAATTTGATAAAAAGATAGTTCCAGCTCAGGAAAAAATCATCAGTGGATGTTGTCTAACATCTGGGTTGTTACGTGTCCCTGGGAGGTTGCAGTAAGTTTCAAGATAGTAGATCCCACTTCCATAAGTGCAAATTGGATGTTGTTCCATGCATAGTAACTCTTGTTTCATGTTTACCATGGTGAGTTTGTAAAAGAGGGTAGATGTGGGGTGGGGTGTTACAGAGTGGTATCAGAGTAGGTTCACGGCACTGGACCTTGTTGTAAATGCAGATTGTTGTGCATGCATGTCAATTGTCTATATGTTTACCATGCATGCATGTCAGCTATTTATTGTTATGGTTATGATATCCATGTATGAGCTCATATACTTATGACATTCTATCGTGCCAATCTGGATTGATTTGTGCAAATGCAATAGCCTCACCAATAGTAAGTTGAGGTAATGCTTTAGATCATGCCTTTTATTTTATCTAACAATGATATATTGCAGGAAATAGAAGGCTACGAGATGAAGAGCAGAATAGTTGAGTATAATTCATATGACTCTCTGTACAGTTTGGAAGAGACATTAGTGGGCCGAGAGAAGTTAGTGGAGTAGCAGGGAGAGGAAGACTCTCCTAATCTATCAGATACATTGAGAAGCTTAACCACAAAGATCTTAAGTTACAAGGTAGATAATGAGAGGTTGATTGAAGCACAGAAAAGGATTTTGAAAGCTCAAGAAAAGAAATTTGAGGTTAATGCAGTCATCCTCCAAAGAATTTTAGATTTGAAGAAGCATGGACAATCGTGGATCAATAATGGAGATAGACAGGAAGAAAGGACTAATGGTGCAAATGGAAACAAGTCTTAGAAAAGGTATAGGATGGACAGGGATGATACAATGAAGAGTGGAAGACTCTTGGATACACTTCGGAGGAGGGATAATATACATGGATTTTATTCAAGCTCTGCTTCTAGGAAACACCACTTCGATCACCACCAACATCATTATAGGAGGAGTGAGAAGGAATACTTGCTAGAGGAATTCAAGAAAGCTAAGCCTCCTACTTTTGATGGTGAGATGACAAAATGAGAAGATGCAGAAGCATGGTTTATTGGAATGAGGAAACTTGTTAGACTTCATGATTACTCTAAGAATATGAAATCCAAGATAGCCATCTTCAGTCTCAAAGGAAAAGCAAATATCTAGTGGGAAGATGTCAAGCATGTTAGAGGTATTAGGGAAGAGGAGCTGACTTGGGAAAAACTTGAAAGACTCTTTAGAAATAAGTACTTTTATGAGAGATATTATGATGGAAAGGACAAGGAACTATATGAAATCAAGATGAGTTCCATGACAGATGAACAATATACAACTAGATTTATAGAGTTGTTGAGATATGTGCCCTATCTTAAGGATGAAAAATCAAAGATCCAAAGGTTCATCAATGGATTTCCATTATCATTCAAAGACCGGTGTAATGCCTCCTCCCACATTTACCCAAATTCACAATCTCGCTAGGGTAAACATAAGACGAGTGTGATTATGACATGACCCGACCTCCAAGTTCTAGTTATGGAAGTGGGGCTGACACACTGACACTTACAAACATCTTATAAGGACTACAAAACAATCAGGAGTTGAACAACCACTCCAGGTGATCAATCCTTGAGATGGAACCCTTTTTCTTTGACCTATCATCCCAACTGCATGCACAATAAGGCAAGAGTGCATTTATAGGCATCCAACCACACTCACAAGCCTCCTTCCATGCGGTTATAGCATAAATCCTCCAGTTTTGAGCATGCGGTATTGGTATTTGTGCCACCTTTTTAGGCCAACCTCTAGACCACTACCCAGAATTGCCTGAAACTTTCCAGAATGCAAAACAAAGGTAGTGAAAAAGCCACCCAATCAAAACTCAAGCAAGAACTTTACCCAAAGGTGCCTAATCCATAATAAAAAGTTCGTCAAACATATGGAAAACATGTAAGCTACAGGTCCTGAATGCATATATGATCATAAACTGATAGTCTTCATATGAGAATAACTGAGAAGGCTCTACACCCTCTCTAACTAATTGCAACAATGCATGTTAGTCCATATATTTATCAACCATTCGATAACTTAACGAATCATGACAAGATCCATAGATAGAATACATCATATAACCAACAATTAACCAACATAGAAACCATGGAAAATCAGCCATAATGTCAACATGACAACCAATACAAGTGATCATAAATCACAATAGGAAAATAACTCTTATTAACATATGAAAATGCCAGTGAAATCAGGGACTTCCATGTACCACCCGACCATAGATTGGGCTGAACCAAATATCTATTTCATCCAATCCCCCCTGCACCATATTCCAAGCATGAATGTGGGATCTCATGGAATAAACCAAAACAAAACCACCCAGGGCTTCTAGAGGCCAAACCACCTCAACCCTCAACCACATCGATTCCACCTCTATGGTCCGAAAATCACTAACATCAACCATATTGGTCTCTACCCAAGCTTTCCAGGGCTCCAGGAGCTAGTAACTCAACCAACATCCTTCCAGGGCTCCAGAGAGTTTGTTCCAACCACTGCTCCAGGGACTAGTAACTCAACTCACCGAGGGTTCCAAAGCATTTGTCCCAACCAACGACTCCAAGAACTAGTAACTTAACCGAAATTGTCATAGGGCTTCTAGAGCATTTGTTTCAACCAACAAACATAGGGAACATGAGCACCAATAAAAAAAACAAGAAGCAGGAAACCCACAACACCATGGCTATCTAGGGAATAGCAAGGCAAGGCTAAAACCACTGTCAAGCAAGGAAAATATCCATGCCAATGATAATACATAACCAAAGAATCGCATGCATATACATGCATCAAGAAATTAGTAAGGAAATAACACATGAAACCTGTTACTTGTAAAGAAATCCAATTGTAGCGGTTAATCCAACTGTTCCCTTGTGCTCCCTTGATTTCCTTTGCCTCCTTCCTTGAAATCCGAGTGAATGCTATCATACTCCAAGAATGCACTAAATGTGAAATAGGATGAGAGAATGATAGAATGAATGAGAGAGCCAAAAGCGGACTAACAAAATATAAACCAACAAAAAGCCGTGAACTGATTCTATGAAGCCCTTTTACCATTGATGCCTCTATTTTCTTCATTTTCCTTCATTTTTCCTCTAATTTCCCTTGCATGCAAATATGTGTCTCTTCATCTTCCTTTTCTCCTATTTTACTTTATTTTCATATTTAAATACCAATTACTGCCTCTTTTCCTTTTGCCAATACCATTTCCAATTTCCATATCAATTAATTAATCACAAGTGATGCCCATCGCTATAGTGTTTTTCCCAACATTCAGCGTGAAATACGTGTCCCGTGACCTTGGTTTTATTTTATTTTCATGAAAAGTCAACCAGGGTCTATTACAAATCGTTCCCCCTTAGGGGAACACTGTCCTCGATGTTCAATGACACTTATAACTAGCAAACACACATGATTCCCATGGAGCTTTATAGCCCAGCTCAATGCAACATTTACAACATACCAACTACGGAAAACATGAACACCATACTGCTTATTGGAGCTTTATAACATGACTTGATGCAATATTTACAACATACTGCTTATTGGAGCTTTATAACGCAACCCATTGGAGTATATACAATACACATATGCATAAACATAAACCAAAACACATATGCTCAACCAACAAATAGAGAAGGATACGAATCCCACATTTGTTCAACCATCTCCCATGTAGCTTCTTCGGGCCCAAAGTGCTTCCACTACACTTTAACCTACACGATTTCTCGGCTCTGGAGCATGAGCTATTTCCACTGCAAAATACATTAAGGTTATGGTTGGAATTCTCCCTCTACCTCCACCTACAATACAAACCAATCAATCACATGATTAGCATCCTGCACATATCTCTTAAGTAATGAAACATGGAAAACATCATGGATTTTCGCTGTTGGTGGTAATGCAAGTCTAAAGGCCACTGGTCCAATCCTCTCAAGGATCTTGAAAGGCCCACAATATCGAGGTGCCAACTTGGCACATGACCTAATCCTCAAGGAGATTTCTTGGGCTTGATGCGCAAGTACACATGCTCCCCAACATGAAACTCCTTGAACGCCTTGTGCTGATATGCATAACTCTTCTGCTTGTCTTGTGCTACTTTCAAGTTCCTTTTAATAACCTGCATTTATTCTTCCATTGCTGCAAACATATCCGGTCCAATCAACTCCCTACTCATTGGATCACTCCAGCTGATAGGAGTATTACAACTTCACCCATAAATAACCTCAAATGGACTCATCCTCAAGGGATCCTGATACCCATTGTTATATGAAAACTACACCAGTGGAAGATATTCCTCCCACTTCCTTTGTTGATGCATGACATACATCCTCAACATGTCCTCAAGAATCATGTTCGTCCTCTCTATCTATCCATTTTTTTATGGATGATAAGCTATACTAAAATCCAACTTTGTCCCCAAGCCTGCAAACAACTCCTTCCAAACCTAGAAGTGAACTTGGCATCTATGTTTGATATGATATTCTTGGGAACACCATGCAATCTCACTATCTTCCTAATGAAAATATGAGCTACCTCATTAGCTTAATTAGTAGACTTCACTGCAATGAAGTGAGCTACCTTACTTAACCAGTCAATAAAAACCATGAAGGAATCATGTTATCTCAATTTCCTTGGAAAAACTATAATGAATTCCATGGAAATGACCTCCCATTTCCATTTTGGAATTGTTGACAGCCTAAACACCTCGCCACAAATTCAACCACCTCTTTCTTCAAGTTTGACCAATGATAAAATTTCTTAATTGTTGTCAAAGTCTTGTGATATCCTGGGTGACCTGAATATGACTTGAAATGAAACTCCCTCAAGATAAGCTTCTTGAGTTCATTGTTGTGTGACACACAAATCATGTTCGTGAATCTTACCAAGCCATTTGTCGTGAGGTGATACTCCTCATCCTTATCACCTTCACCCTATTGTTGTAACCTACGCTTCAACTGCTGGTACCTGTCATCATGTTGTCTCGCCTACAAGAACCTCTCCTACAAATATGTCCCATAAGAACTCACTATTGTAATATGATTTACCTTCACTCTTCTACTAGGAGCATCTGCAACCTTGTTCTACTTTCCCTTGATGTATCTAATCTCGAAATCAAACTCACTGAGGTTATCCAACCATATAGTTTGTATGACATTCAAATTGGGTTGGTCAAACAAGTACCTTGGCCCCCTATGATCACTCATCAAGATGTACCTCCTGCTAAGAAGATAATGTCTCCACATCTTCAACGCATGAATGATAGTTGTCAACTCAAGATCATGTGTCACATATTTATGCTCATCCTCATTCAATTTCCTTTAATCATAGCATACCACATATCCTTCCTACATCATGACTCCACCAAGTCATCTCTTGCAAGAATTTGTACATACCACAAACTCTTTATCTGGATCTGCAATCTTCAAGACTAGAGGATTCGTAAGTGAATGCTTCAACAACTCAAAAATAGTTGCACACTCCTTAGTCCACTCAAACTTCTTTCCTATCCACAAAGATGTAATAGGATAGGAAATATGTGAGAAGTTCCTAATGAACCTCCTGTAATAACCTGCTAATCCCATGAATGATCTGAAGTCATCCACGTTCTTAGGAGCTCAACACTCCAAGATAACTTTAATATTTTTTGGGTCCATAGTTATACCTTCTTTGGAAACAACATGTCCCGAGTAGGGAACTTTAGACTGAAAGAAGCTACACTTGCTAAGCTTGGCATACAACTGATGCTCTCTCATCAATCTTAACACTGCTTCCAGGTGCTTTGCATGCTCTTCCTCATTCTTGGAATATACCAATATATCATCAATGAATACTATCACAAACTTTCCAAATAAGGATGCAACACATTGTTCATCAAACACATGAAATTAGTTGGAGCATTAGTAAGACCAAAAGGAACCACCACAAACTCATAATTCCCATACTTGGTACGAAATGCAGTCTTGCAAATATCTTCTTCTTTGATGCACACTGGATAATATCCTGATCTCAAATCAATCTTCGAAAACATTGTTTCTCCATTAAACTGATCAAAGACACCAACAAGCTATCACTCAAACTCTCTACGAGAGGGAAAATTCCACATCTTAATGGGCGAGCTTAGAGAAAACTCTCAAGAAATCCACCCATTGTCACCTTCATGTTCTCACCCCACTCTTTCAATTACATGAAGGTATGTTATCCAAGGGGGGAATCCTAAATGTAAAACTAAGCTAGGTTGTTGATTGTAGAAAGGAATCTCTTCTAACTTGGATTAGTGGAGACCTAGGTGACTTGATACTACTTACTATCAAGGTAAAGGCAAGTTTAAGTGCATGGATAGGTAGACCAAATCACCAAATACGAACAAGTTTTCAAATGTGTTTAACGTAGCCAAGTTCTCTCGTTCAAGATTATGCATGGAATGTGAGTAACAAATTTTGCTCAATTTACCATGAAATGTTATCAAGACATGAAATGTGTTTCCAATTGCAATATGAAATAATGACCAAGAGAATAAGACATTGCATAAAGAGTTAAGAGTCTTATTACTATCATAAATAGGTCTTATTCAAGAGTTATGTGCTTGTAATGATAAGCCTAAGCAACACAACACATATTATTATTATTATTAAATAATCTTGATGACAACATGGTTATAAGTTTGTAGAGTTATATCATTCAAAAAGTGTCATTAATACATTTGTATTATCCATAAGAACATAGCTCAATTTGTATTTAGAATGCAAAATTATATTTAAACAATGATTAACTTCATGCATCAAATATACTCAAAAGCATAAAATATACCAACATTAAAATAATGATACAACATGAGTAAATAGTGAGAAATTTGGTAGATTTATACGGGGATGATGTTGCAAATATGACAAAGTTCACTAAGGTTTCCACAAATCCCCTAACCACTGAAGATGAGGTCATAGTTCAAGTAGTGGACTATAGTGACAATGCACCAAGTGAAGTTAATATTTTTGTACCATCTGATTCATCACATCACATTATAAGTACTAATGTATTTCCAAGGTTATGTGAGGTAGAGTTATAAGGGTGATTTTCCCACCTCTATAAACACTTGGGAGGAAGGTATTAATCTTTCCCATTTTTCATTTCTTTCTCCTACTTCTTCTTTGATTTGAGATTCTTTGACTCTCATTTTGGAATCCTTAGCAATCAATTCGATTGTTAATAAATTGATATGAGGGTTTGAACATACCATCTTAGAGTGATTTGCCACATAAGGGTTAGGTTTTGTTGGTTGGATACTAGTTATTGAAATTCTTGTGGAGTGGCTCTTATAAAGTTCTTAGGTGGCTCATACACAATGATGAATTCATAAGGTGATTCAAAAGAAGTGCTCTTCAATGAAAACTGTGGCTAGCAACGATATCAAGGTTGGTTAAATTCTAGATATGCTTGGAAAACCCTTAGTAGGGTGCTTTTTGGTAATAGGTTGTTAGAGGACAATGTGTATAATTGGCTTCAATGACAATGGATTCGTCACATAGGTTATGGTCCTTCCTTCAACATCTTAACCAAAGACTAGCATATTTTCTCCTTTCACTCAATTAAAGACATAGGAAATAGCATTGGAGGGGTGTGGTTATGGGGGTTCTAATATCAATCCCTCAAACCTAGCACCCCCATTTGACTCACGTATTGAGAAAATTATTAGAGATCTTGTGTGGGTGGAAATCCTAGGGCTTCGTCCAAAGTTTTGGATGTTGGATTTATTTAACAATAGGAGGACTTACTATGAAAAACAATAAAGGTTGATGAAACATTTATCTCCAACCATACTTGAACAATTGTGTGCATGTTGGTTGGAATTGAAATTAGGGAGGATCTCCTTAACAATGTGGTCTCACAGTTTGATTACAAGGTTTGTTCCCAACTTTTTGGACTATAAAACTTGCATTTTTAATATGCTCATTTCTATGAACATGGGAAGATGGAAACATAACACACAATGCCCTTCACAGGGCAAGTTTGGAGAAAAAAAGTGAATTCTCCGCCAAGAAGTATTGAAATTCATTTGGGGGCATCCCTTACTTGTGGCAATCTGACCTACAAAAATACATATGAGGACCCATAACTAAGGTTGAATCCTTCCTCAAAGCCAATAACATGAGATGGGGACATAGTTCAAGTGAAGCTTGAATGTCAAGAACCAAAGATGTCAGATTTGGTGTTGTACGTAAATTCTTTAGTTATCTTGTCAATGAATGTGAGTGAGGTTTAGTCTCTTTCAAAAGGCATGGAGATGGAGTATTGTTGCATGTTTGAAGTAACAAAGACTCATACTAGGATCATTACATCCACTAATGAAGGTAAGGTAGATTCTTGTTTGTTGAAGCATGTTTTGTCTAGTTTAAGAGGGTGGCCTACTCCGATAGAGGGAGTGATGAATAAGAAATTTGCTATGCGTTTAACCTCATCTTTGGGTCAAAATCCACGCTATCTAAACTTGAACATAAACTTGTGTATTTTTCTCTCCTCTCCATTGTATTCTAGTCATTAAATGTCATTTAAGGGGGTTGGTAGAGAAACCACTAATGAGGATACCAATTCCACTATTATTGGTAGTGGAAAGGGATGTTATCACCTTAGATCTATAAAACCCACTTTAGTATAGGATAAATGTATGTCTAATCCCAAGTTTTTTAGGTTGCAAGTCCTAGATACAACACATAAAGGAAAGGGATTTATTAGAAGTTCAACAAGGAAAACAAACAGCTTTGATGTATAGGGCCCTAAGAGCTATAAGCCCCAAGAAGGGATTTTAGAATGATAATGCTAGCCCACAACATCAAGGGGTTGGGAACTTTAGCTAAACACTTGCCCCTTTGTACATTAATAGATAGAGAGAGGTTGTAACAACCTCAAGTTAAATTTCCATGTAATAAATGGTCATTATAAAAGGTAAAAATAAAATGAAGGTCACGAGACACGTATTCCAAGTTGAATGGAGTGGAAAAACATTATATTGGGATCCAATTGTGGTTTATTATTGGCTATGGAAATTGGAATTGGAATTGGAAAAGGAAAAAGGCAATAAATGGCAATTAATACAAGAAATAAAGGAAAATAGGAGAAAAGGAAGATGAAGAGACAAGAATATGCATGCAAGGGAAAATGAAGGAAAATAAAAAGAAAGGAAAGAGGAGAGAGAACATTCATCGATTGATTTATGATTCACTTAGAGAAGAGGAGAGAAAGAGGGAGAAAAATCAGTTGGACACAAGGAAGGCACAAGCAAGCAAGAAAGAAACAAGCAAGGGAGCACAAGAGGAATATTGGACAATAATAAGCAAGGGTAGAAATAAGCAAAGAAAGAGCAATAAAAAAAGAGGATTTTGCAGGTAACAGGTTGCATTTTTGGTTATCTTGGTGGGATGTGAATGCATGGTTCATGCATTGGTTTATTGGTCATGTTTGTTGTCATTGGCATGGGATTTTCCTGGATTGACAACATTGTATAGCATTTCCTTTTCCATTTGTTGAATAACCATGGTATAGTGGGTTTTCATTTTGGTTAAGCTTTTGATTGCCGGTGGATTCAAATCCGGTTGAAGTGGTCTCAGGAAAAATTCAAGGGTTGAGGATGGAGATGGTTTTCTTTGGGAAGTTATTGATAGGTGGGTGGAGGTAGGAAAATCCCTCTAGTTATGGTGAAGAAATCCATAGGAATCCAAGATTTTTTTGGTTTTGGTTATTTCTGGACCAGTTTAGGTGAAATCATCGTGGTTGTGGATGGAGGTGGTTTAACCTTTGGATTCCATGTCCCATGTGATCCCACATTCATGCTTGGAATATAGCATGGGGTGATTGGCTAAAGAAATATTTGGTTCAACCCAATCTATGGTCGGGTGGTATGTGGAAGTCGCTGACTTAGTTGGCTTTTTTTTTTTTTGACAAATTCGATTGCTGTATTAATATTTGAAAAAAAGGTGGGAGCTTGAACTCCTAAGATACATGAAGAGCCGGGGTGAATCAGGATCAGAGGAGTTACAAAAAGGGATTTTCTCCTTAATCCTGCTTGTTCTAACTTTGAGAGAGTCTAGACAGAGATAGACTCTTACAAATTGAAACAGCAAAAACTGACATTTGTAAAGCATAGCTAATCTATGTTAATGAAGACGGTGGAGGCAGTCCTCACTGCGTGCCGATGCTGAATTTGGAGAGAAGAAAAAAGGCATACGGAATGGTGCCACAGGGATCAGCAGCTGGGATCGGACAGCGGAGAAGGTAATAGTCACGACCAGGACGCGTTGTAGCCAAGATCCAATGCGAAACAAAGGCAAGAGTGATCGGTCCGGGAAAGGTTGAATAGAAAGAATCCGAGTGATCAGAGTAAAAAGGGGATCGGATCTGAGCCAAGCCCCTATGCTGGTAGTGATCCTGTTGTAAGCCTGGAAAATCTGAATCCACTTCCACTTGTCAGAGCAATCCGGTTTGATGCAGGATAAACTGATTCGGTTCATGGCAGAGGCTGTAGAGTCTCCTCTGAATTGCAAAGCAGACTACCCATCGCCCTGTCGCAAGCCTTGTTGGCGTGCCTGTCTGCTTGCTTGTTGAAAGAACGGAGGATGTGATGGAACTGCAGATTACCCATTGTCTGATGCAAGAGTTGACTTCGCTGAATGATCTGCTGTAGGAGTGCATTTGGTGATTTTTTCTTTAGAGCCATTAAACTAATTACTACCGATGAATCTCCAAAAACTTTTGCTGATCTTATACCAAGTCTGATGAGTTGAATTAGCCCTTGATATAGGGCCAAAGCTTCTGCCCTGTTATTAGAGATATTCCCTAGACCCCATTCATAGTAGAGGATGCAGTCCCCATTGGCATTGGAGATCAATCCCCCTGCTCCGGCGATTCCTGGGTTTGACTTGGATGCTCCATCGAAAAAAAGGTAGTAATTGTTGCATTTTTGCAGCCAATTTGCGAACTCCTCCTCTTTTAACCTTATTTTCCAACTGTGGGTTTCCTGGCTACGTTGTTCTTTCACTATATTGCCATTCTGAATGCTATAGTTTTTATCCAGGATATAGCTGATGAAGCTCCTTTCTTCTACACTGTACGTTGTTGCATCAATGTTGCTTTGAGTTTTGACATAAATAGTTTCAAGAGCGAGATTCTTAGCCTTGTTGCAGGCAATTCTTGTAGCCGTGTTCTTGTCCTTAAAGATTTTCCGGTTTCTTGCTAGCCAGATACTCCATAACATGGTGTAGGGGAGTGTATTCCAGACCCTCTTCACTAAATTGCTCCTCTTATTTTTCCAAGGACAGTTCTTTTTCCAATATTGAATCACTTCACCTATGGAATGCTGGGAACTCCAAGGAGAATTATCAATGGGGTATAATTGTTCCCAAAAATCAATAGCAAAAGGACAATCGACAAAGAGGTGTTGCATTGATTCTTCTGCAGCGTAGCAGTTGGGGCAGCGCGATGGACCATTAATACCCCTCTTTTGCAAATTCTCTGCTGTTAGGATTTTCCCTTTTAACAGGGTCTAGAAAAAAAATTTAATTTTTGGAAGAGCCTCTGACTTCCAAACCATTCTCCAGTGGTTCCATATTGGCATAGGGAAAGCGCTGTAGCAGATGTGCTGGTGGGCTGCTTGGATAGTGTAATCTGAACCAGTTGGGTCCCATCGAAAGCCGTCCATCTCATTCTTTTTGACGGGAGCTTTGCTGTGGAGGAGAGATTGCAGAATGGATAGGCTAGGTTTGAGATCATTGGGAACATCAGGAAAAGACCATCCAAGCCAGAGGTGGGATAGAGGATCCCAGCTAGAAATTTGATCCAGATAATGGATACCACTGCTATTAAGAAAAGAGAGAATAGGAATGGTTCCTTCATGACTATTTATTGGCTGTTGTCCCAGAATTTTATCAGCTCCAATCTTAATACTGGCTCCTCCCTTGGGCACTTTGGATATATTCTGGGCCATGAACGGAATAGCTTTTTTACATAAGCGCCAGATTTTTGAAGATTCTCTATTGGGAATAGCTGAATCTAGCAACTGTTGTCTCGGGAAGTTCAAGTATTTAGTTTCCAGAACCCTTTTCCACCAGGTAGAAGAACCAGTGATAAGCCTCCAAGCAATCTTCCCTCTGAAGGCAAGATTTAGAATTTTGGGGGATCTGATACCAAGACCTCCTCTGTCCTAGGTTTGAATGACTTGTTTCCAATTGACTAAATTGAATTTCTTTTTGTCGTTTTTTCCTCCTTGCCAAAGGAAATGACGGAGGATTGCTTCCATTTTGTAATGAAAGGAAGCTGGGGCTTGATATAGAGAGAAACGATAAAGGGGGAGAGAAGAAATACCAGATTTAAGGAGGATGAGGCGGCCTGTTGGGTTGAGCCAAACTGAACCCCATTGCTGTACTTTCCGCTTCACCTTATCAATGATGATATCCCAAGTTCCTGCCTTCAGAGGTCCTAGGCTCACTGGCATGCCCAGATAAGAGAAATGCGTCCACTCAAGATTGCAAGGGACTCCAAAGATATTTGCGATATTATGGATGACCTGATTTGTTGCATTCCATCCAAATATACAGCTTTTTAACTGATTGACCAAACCGCCAGAGTACCCCATAAATTTGTCAAGAAGAGTCTTGAACCTCCTTGCTATAGTGATGGAGGCTCCACCAATTAGCAAGGTGTCATCGGCGAACTGTGAGTGGTTGATGTTCTTGACTCCATTCCCAAATTTGATTCTAGTGATGAGGCCCACTCTTCTGTTGTAGTCCAGATCTTGACTAAAAGATTCAGCCATAAGGATAAAAAGATACGGGGAAAGGGGGCAACCCTGTCTGAGACCCCGAGAGGATTGAAAAGCTTCACCTGGTCTACCATTAACCAGAGGGGAAATCCAAGGCCCAGAGATGCAAGCAGTGATGAGGCTAATGAAGGGTAACTCAAAACCCATCTTTTTTAAAACAGCTATAAGGAAGGAGTGCCTAACTCTATCAAAGGCGTTGGCAAGGTCAAGTTTAAGGATAAACCCTTTCTCCTTCCTAGAGAGGCTCGAGTGAATGGCTTCTTGAACTAGGAGAATGGAGTCAGTAATTTGTCTGTTGGCCAAGAACCCTCCTTGGTTTTCAGAAATCAAAGAGGGAAGGAGGGGTTTGAGGCGAGAGGCAAGGATTTTAGACAGAATTTTGTAGGAAGAATTGCAGAGGGAAATGGGTCTAAACCGAGAAAAGGAAGTGGGCCGGTTTTCTTTAGGTATGAGAGCAAGAAAAGTGGCATTGGTATATCCTCCTATTTTACCCTTTCTCTGGATCCATCTGATCATCTTAGTCAAATCCTTTTTGATTAAACCCCAAAACGCCCTATAGAAGCAAATGGGAAATCCATCAGGTCCAGGAGCCTTGTTAGGATTCATAGTCCAAATCGTTCTTCTGATTTCCTCTTCCTCAATTTCCTTGATCAGGCTGTCATTCATTTCCTTGGTGATTCCCTTGGGTAAGTATTGAAGAAAATCGGCATAATCCTCTTCTCCTTTTATTTCAGTTAGAAGTTCTCTGTAGTGTTCAGTGGCAGCCTTTCTGATGGCCTCTTGGGTGTTTTGCTGGTTGCCTTCATTGTCCAAAATAGAGCTTACGTTGTTCCTGATTTTTCGTGCCGTGGCCTGTTTGTGAAAAAAAGCTGTATTTTTGTCACCGCCTTGCAGCCAGAGCTGCCTTGACTTTAATCGCCATTTTAACTCTTCTTCTCTATTTATGTGACTCAGCTGTGTATAAAGTACACTTTCAAGTTCCTTATTCTGCTGAGAGAGGCCATGTTCCTCTATCGTTCTTTGGATGCTCTCTAAATCATTTTTAATTTTCTTTTTGGTCTCTTCAGGTTCTTTGTAATTAGCTCTTGCCCACTCTTTGATAACCTGTTTGGTTCTCCTTAGTTTAGTTTCCCAAATGAAGCCTGGTGAGCCTTCAACGTGCTGGTTCCAAGATCCCTGTACAATTTCTCTGACGGCTGGAACCCAATTCCAGAGGGAACTGTATTTAAACAGTATTGGCCCAAGGGGGCAGTGAGTTTCCAGCGTGAGAATTATGGGGAAGTGATCAGAGGCTGAGGTGGATAGAATGCTAGCATATCCCACTGAGAAGGAGGAAAGAAACACTACATTAATTAAAAACCTATCCAGCCTTTCCATTATGTTACCCATGCCAAACCTGCGGTTGCTCCAAGTGTACCTGCGGTTTTTTGGTACAACGTCCACTAGTTCATGGTCTTGAATGATAGTTTCCAATCGGTCTCTGAAGGGATCAGGTGAAAAGCAACCTCCCCTTTTTTCATTGGCATGTAAGATGAGATTAAAATCACCTGCCACTATAATATTTGAGTTTGTTTCACCATCGATGCTAGCCTTCAGATCATCCCAACATCTTTCCTTTTCTCTGTAATGGTTGGGGGCGTAAACATTATAGATGACTGCAGTTTGATTATCTATTCTATTATCCAGAACCGTTTTGATCCAATGTTGATGAAGATTTGCTGATATGCAGTTCCATTTGCTATGATCCCAGAGGGTGGCGATTCCTCTGGAAGCTCCTCTTGAGGCACTGGTACAACCTTTGTATTGTTTCTGCTGATCTATTATTGCTCTCATTTCTTGCTGATCTTGCTTTGTCTCCTGAATCAATAAAATTCCTGGGTTTTCACTGTGTATAAGTTCTCTGAGGGCTAAAACTTTGGAGGGGTGCCCTAAACCCCTACTGTTCCAAGACAGAATTTTCATCATTGGGTATTTGGCGTACGGAGAGGTGCTCACCTCTCTTGATTTGTCTCCTTCTCATGTTGCCCCAGGATGAAGGATTCTATAGGAGTTTGAATGCCCATGGCTATGTCTTTCTGAGCGTTCTCGTCTCTATGCTGCTTGGCCGATTTTCTACCAGGTCCTGGTTTCTTGTAAGAGTCGTTGGAGGTTCCATGGTCTTTAGAGGAGCTTCTGGTAAGCCTGGTAAGAGGGGGATCAAGAGAAGCCTGCAAAGGGATGATCAGGGGAGGAGAAGGATCAGAAGGCTCGGAAAGGATCAAGGGGGGCAGAGAGGGATCCACGGGAGGAGGATCATGGGAAGATAAGACTGAAAAAGGGTTAGAAGAGGAGGGGAGGGGCGGATCAGGAGGGGGGTGGGCAGAAAGGGGAGGGGAGGAAGAGGAGGGACGAAGAGCAGAGGGAACAGGAGGGACAAATTCCAGGGGAGCTTTGGATGTCGGGGCAGACTTCTTCTTTTTGACAGTTTCCCAATGGCCTTCTTGATCGCCGCTCTCTGCATCAACAAGTTTAGAACATCGATTGGCAAAGTGGCTGTATTCGTGACATACCTTACATTTAAAAGGAATCTGCTCGTAGTCCAGCTGCTGGATATGGCTCCACTCATCCACTTTCAGTTTTATCGCTTCAGGAAGTCCTTTGCCAAGGTCCACTTTGACACAAATCCTCGCGCAGGCCTGCATGTTCTCTTTTGGTTCGCTACGATCAATATATTTTCTGACTGCATTCCCAATGGCTCGTACAGATTCATCTCCCCAGCAGTGGAGAGGGAGATGAGGTAGACGGACCCAAACCGGAACAGCACTGGGGACATCCAGTTCAAGGTCAAAATCTGGAGTCCACTTGTTGAGGTACAGGCCCCTGGAGTCCATGAAATAGGGCCCATTTCTGAAAATTAAATCCTTATCCTCTTTGGATTCGAAATGGAATGTGAAGTACCCTTTCCCACAAAACCTTATGGAGATTTTCCCTTGGATTTTGTCAGTCCAATTTCTTTCAACCCATCTTTGAACAGTTCTAGGAGAAGGCCAGAGGCCTGTGAATTGACCTATGAGGCCTTTTTCAGCCAGAGACAAAGCGGCCATGCGGGGCAGGACTAGGGGTAACTGAACCTCTTGGATCACATCCAACTTCTTCACAAATTTTGAGAGAGCAGGCCTGGGGCGTTGCGGAGGAAGGGAATTCACCAAGTCAGAAAATGCGCGTTGAGGATCCACCTCCTCCAAAGGAGGATCCGTAAGGCCCATGGCAGGAGGCCGAGGCCCAGACAGCCGCAAGCGGGAGCACCGAGCAGGTTTCAGAGGAGGGCACGCGCGGGAGCCTCTGCTGACTTAGTTGGCTTTATGCATATGTTATTATATGATATTTCTTCTTATTGGGCCTCTAAAATGTCATCCTCTTTTACCCTCATTTCCAACAATTTACCATATTCCATAACTCTTTATCATATTGTGTACCTCTATAACCCTACATTAATAACCATTTTCATGATCATATGGGTTTACTATTATTATTTTCCAAATCGTTTCTTTTAAGTATTTTAAGAGAATTCATAATTAAATATTAGGAAATTAACATGTTTTCATATATATATGTATATATATACATTTGTTAATTTCCATATATATAGACACACACACACACACACACACACATATACATACATACATACATACATACATACATACATACATATATATATATATATATATATATATATATATATATACATATATGAAATAACCGTGGTTGTGGATGGAGGTGGTTTAACCTCTGGATTCCATGTCCCATGTGATCTCACATTCACGCTTGGAATATAGCATGGGGTGATTGGATAAAGAAGTATTTGGTTCAAACCAATCTATGGTCAGGTGGTATGTGGAAGTCGCTGACTTAGTTGGCTTTATGCATATGTTATTATATGATATTTCTTCTTGTTGGGCCTCCAAAATGTCATCCTCTTTTACCCTCATTTCCATCATTTTACCATATTCCATAACTCTTTACCATATTCTGTACCTTCATAACCCTACATTAATAACCATTTTCATGATCATAAGGGTTTATTATTACTATTTTCCAAATCGTTTCTTTTAAATATTTTAAGAGAATTTATGATTAAATATTAGGAAATTAACATGTTTTCATATATATATGTATATATGTATGTATATACATCTATATATGTATATATGTATGTATGTATATATATATATATATATATATACACACACACATACACACACACACACATACACACACACACACACACACACACACATATATATATATATATACATATGAAATCACCGTGGTTGTGGATGGAGGTGGTTTAACCTCTAGATTCCATGTCCCATGTGATCCCACATTCATGCTTGGAATATAGCATGGGGTGATTAGCTAAAGAAATATTTAGTTCAACCCAATCTATGGTCGGGTGGTATGTGGAAGTCGCTAACTTAGTTGGCTTTATGCATATGTTATTATATGATATTTTTTATTGTTGGGCCTCCAAAATGTCATCCTCTTTTACCTTCATTTCCATCATTTTACCATATTCCATAACTCTTTACCATATTCTGTACCTCCATAACCCTACATTAATAACCATTTTCATGATCATATGGGTTTATTATTATTATTTTCCAAATCGTTTCTCTTAAGTATTTTAAGAGAATTTATGATTAAATATTAAAAAATTAACATGTTTTCATATATATATGTATGTATGTATATACATTTGTTAATTTCCATATATATATATACGTACATACATATATACACATGTGTGTGTGTGTGTACATACACACACACACACCCACACACACACACATATATATATATATACATATATGAAATCACGGTGGTTGTGGATGGAGGTGGTTTAAGCTCTGGAATCCATGTTCCATGTGATCCCACATTCATGCTTGGAATATAGCATGGGGTGATTGGCTAAAGAAATATTTAGTTCAACCCAATCTATGGTCGGGTGGTATGTGGAAGTCGTCGACTTAGTTGGCTTTATGCATATGTTATTATATGATATTTCTTCTTGTTGGGCCTCCAAAATGTCATGCTCTTTTACCCTCATTTCCATCATTTTACCATATTCCATAACACTTTACCATATTCTGGACCTCCATAACCCTACATTAATAACCATTTTCATGATCATATGGGTTTAATATTATTATTTTCCAAATCGTTTCTTTTAAGTATTTTAAGAGAATTTATGGTTAAATATAAAAAAATTAACATGTTATATATATATATATATATATATATATATATATATATATAAGTGGTATGAGTTGTATGATATTGTAGGCCTATTTGAAGATTCTAGAAGGGTCTTATTTGGCTACTCAACCACAAATTCGAATTTCAATTCCAACTCATGAAGATTTGTGGAATAATTGTAGAAGATTTGGATCATTGACTAAGCACATTCAAAGGAGAAGAATCATGGATGTTTTGATATGTGTCTCCTAAAGATGTGTGAGAAGATTTGTATCTCATATTTTTAGGTAATTGGTTGTAACCACAAGAGATAATT
The DNA here is from genome assembly GCA_031772625.1 of Pinus tabuliformis. NCBI lineage: Eukaryota > Viridiplantae > Streptophyta > Pinopsida > Pinales > Pinaceae > Pinus > Pinus tabuliformis. Next base: position 571,094,892 of record CM062805.1, on the reverse strand, counting down.
GTGGATCCATATTTATTGATTAGTTATCTTAAGTTTTTGTATAAATAGGAGTGCATCCTTCATACAAAGGGTTCCAGGTTCCAAGTTCCATCCAAGATATGTAATTTGTAAAGTGAGGATACAGAGGAAGAGAGTTGAATTATTGTAATATCTTTGGAGCTTTTCTCCAACTTCATTTTATGGAATAAATATTGTTGCTTTGATCTCCAAGCTTTGATAATTGTTTTGTGTGCTTGATAAGGAGAGGAGGGCCCCCATCAAACACAGTGTGTACACCCTTTTCATTTGTTGTACATATTGGTAACATTGTGTAATTATGTTATTTCATTTATTTTTATTTTAAGCAAGTGTGATTTTCATTTTAAGCAACTATGATTTTCAATTCAACAAGTGTAATTTTCATTTTAAGCAATTATGGTTTCATTTAAGCAAGTTTAGTTTAGTTTCTTTTATGTTATTTTGATTCATATTGTTTTGTTAAGATTGATTCAATTTATTTATGTTTGGATTGGATTGGATTGGATTGATTTAATTTGCTTTGTAATTAGTTTCAAGTTTCTTGCATTAGATTAATATATTCTGAGAAATAATCACCTAGTACATATAGTACATGTATACCTCATCAGTTCATGAACCCAAGTTGATAATTTAATGACAAGGATTTAACTCACAATTAAATCACCCAACACTTATTAAGATCAATGAGCACAAGTATTGGTTATTGTGTTGATTTTATGACTGATTTGTGATGGATTCATTCTTGTTAAATGTTGGGTATAGGAATAGTACATTCTTATCATATGATGTGCTCTTGTTATGGATTTTGTTTATGGTTTTAAAACTTATTGGATGGTATGTGAATGCATGAGCTAACAAGTGTTTGTTGCAGCTAGCTTGAGATGGAAGTGAGCTTTCTTGATGATTCACTGATGAAACTAATGAAACAATGAATACATATGAATTCATGACCTACAAGTAACATGTTTATCAAGTGTTTGTATAAATGATTATTATGTATTTGGAAATCTTGAGTAAGATAAAATCTTGGAAACAAAGTCTGAAGCCTCATACATATGAGTAATAGAGTTTTGGGCAGTTGGCCTATGGGCTAACCCTGAAAATCTAGAACAGAGAATTTGGTCGCGCGCATAGAACAAGGAAGTTTCAGCTGTAGCCACACGGAGAATGGGTTGTACATTCAGCTAGAGCATTCTGGCCACATGGACTAGTTTCCATGCATGCAGTTGGGAGGTAAATTTGATCAAAAGATAGTTCCAACTCAGGAAAAAATCATCAGTGGATGTTTTCTAACATCTGGGTTGTTAGGTGTCCCTGGGAGGTTGCAGTAAGTTTCAAGATAGTAGATCCCACTTCCATAAGTGCAAATTGGATGTTGTTCCATGCATAGTAACTCTTGTTTCATGTTTACCATGGTGAGCTTGTAAAAGAGGGTAGATGTGGGGTGGGGTGTTACAGAGTGGTATCAGAGTAGGTTCATGGCACTGGACCTTGTTGTAAATGCAGATTGTTGTGCATGCATGTCAATTGTCTATATGTTTACCATACATGCATGTCAGCTATTTATTATTATGGTTATGATATCCATGTATGAGCTGATATACTTATGACATTCTATCGTGCTAATCTGGATTGATCTGTGCAAATGCAATAGCCTCACCAATAGTAAGTTGAGGTAATGCTTTAGATCATTCCTTTTATTTTATCTAACAATGATATATCGCAGGAAATAGAAGGCCAAGAGATGAAGAGCAGAACAGTTGAGTATAATTCATATGACTCTCCGTACAATTTGGAAGAGACATTAGTGGGCCGAGAGAAGTTAGTGGAGTAGTAGGGAGAGGAAAACTCTCCTAATCTATCAGATACATTGAGAAGCTTAACCGCAAAGATCTTAAGTTACAAGGCAGATAATGAGAGGTTGATTGAAGCACAGAAAAGGATTTTGAAAGCTCAAGAAAAGAAAGTTGAGGTTAATGCAGTCATCCTCCAAAGCTTTTTAGATTTGCAGAAGCATGGACAATCATGGATCAATCATGGAGATAGACAGGAAGAAATGCCTAACGGTGCAAATGGAAAAAAGTCTTAGAAAAGGTATAGGATGGACAAGGATGATACAATGAAGAGTGGAAGACTCTTGGATACACTTCGGAGGAGGGATAATATACATGGATTTTATTCAAGCTCTGCTTCTAGGAAACACCACTTCGATCACCACCAACATCATTATAGGAGGAGTGAGAAGGAATACTTGCCAGAGGAATTCAAGAAAGCTAAGCCTCCTACTTTTGATGGTGAGATGACAAAATGAGAAGATGCAGAAGCATGGTTTATTAGAATGAGGAAACTTGTTAGACTTCATGATTACTCTAAGAATATGAAATCCAAGATAGCCATCTTCAGTCTCAAAGGAAAAGCAAATATCTAGTGGGAAGATGTCAAGCATGTTAGAGGTATTAGGGAAGAGGAGCTGACTTGGGAAAAACTTGAAAGACTCTTGAGAAATAAGTACTTTTCTGAGAGATATTATGATGGAAAGGACAAGGAATTATATGAAATCAAGATGGGTTCCATGACAGATGAACAATATACAACTAGATTTATAGAGTTGTTGAGATATGTGCCCTATCTTAAGGATGAGAAATCAAAGATCCAAAGGTTCATCAATGGATTTCCATTATCATTCAAAGACCGGTGTAATGCCTCCTCCCACATTTACCCAAATTCACAATCTCGCTAGGGTAAACATAAGACGAGTGTGACTATGACATGACCTGACCTCCAAGTTTTAGTTATGGAAGTGGGGCTGACAAACCGACACTTACAAACATCTTATAAGGACTACAAAACAATCAGGAGTTGAACAACCACTCCAGGTGATCAATCCTTGAGATGGAACCCTTTTTCTTTGACCTATCATCCCAACCGCATGCACAATAAGGCAAGAGTGCATTTATAGTCATCCAACCACACTCACAAGCCTCCTTCCATGCGGTTATAACATAAATCCTCCAGTTTTGAGCATGCGGTATTGGTATTTGTGCCACCTTTTTAGGCCAACCTCTAGACCACTACCCAGAATTGCCTGAAACTTTCCAAAATCCAAACAAAGGTAGTGAAAAAGCCATCCAATCAAAACTCAAGCAAGAAATTGACCCAAAGGTGCCTAATCCATAATAAAAATTTCGTCAAACATATGGAAAACATGTAAGCTACAAGTCATGAATGCATATTTTATCATAAACTGATAGTCTTCATATGAGAATAACCGAGAAGGCTCTACACCCTCTCTAACTAACTGCAACAATGCATGTTAGTCCATATATTTATCAACCATTCGATAACTTAACGAATCATGACAAGATTCATAGGTAGAATACATCATATAACCAACAATTAACCAACATAGAAACCATGGAAAATCGACCATAATGTCAACATGACAACCGATACAAGTGATCATAAATCACAATAGGAAAATAACTCTTATTAACATATGAAAATGCCAGTCTTATTAACATATGAAAATGCCAGTCTTATTAACATATGAAAATGCCAGTGAAATCAGGGACTTCCACATACCACCCGACCATAGATTGGGCTGAACCAAATATATATGTCATCCAATCCCCCCTACACCATATTCCAAGCATGAATGTGGGATCTCATGGAATAAACCAAAACAAAACCACCCAGGGCTTCTAGGGGCCGAACCACCTCAACCCTCAACCACAGTGATTCCACCTCTATGGTCCGAAAATCACTAACATCAACCATATTGGTCTCTGCCCAAGCTTTCCAGGGCTCCAGGAGCTAGTAACTCAACCAACATCCTTCCAGGGCTCCAGAGAGTTTGTTCCAACCACTGCTCCAGGGACTAGTAACTCAACCCACCGAGGGTTCCAAAGCATTTGTCCCAACCAACGAATCCAAGGACTAGTAACTTAACCGAAATTGTTATAGGGCTTCCAGAGCATTTGTTTCAACCGACAAACATAGGGAACATGAGCACTAATAAAAAAAACAACAAGTAGGAAACCCACAACACCATGGTTATCTAGGGAATAGCAAGGCAAGGCTAAAACCACTGTCAATTAAGGAAAATATCCATGCCAATGACAACACATAACCAAAGAATTGCATGCATATACATGCATCCAGAAATTAGTAACGAAATAACACATGAAACCTGTTACTTGTAAAGCAATCCAATTGTAGCAGTTAATCCAACTGTTCCCTTGTGCTCCCTTGCTTTCCTTTGCCTCCTTCCTTGAAATCCGAGTGAATGCTATCATGCTCCAAGAATGCTCTAAATGTGAAAGAGGATGAGAGAATGATAGAATGAATGAGAGAGCCAAAACTGGACTAACAAAATATAAACCAACAAAAAGCCGTGAACTGATTCTATGAAGTCCTTTTATCATTGATGCCTCTATTTTCTTCATTTTCCTTCATTTTTCCTCTAATTTCCCTTGCATGAAAATATGTGTCTCTTCATCTTCCTTTTCTCCTATTTTACTTTATTTTCATAATTAAATACCAATTATTGCCTCTTTGCCTTTTTCCAATTTCCATATCAATTAATTAATCACAAGTGATGCCCATCGCTATAGTGTTTTGCCTAACATTTAGCTTGAAATACGTGTCCCTTGACCTTGGTTTTATTTTATTTTCATGCAAAATCAACCAGGGTCTATTACAAATCGTTCCCCCTTAGGGGAACACTGTTCTCGATGTTCAATGACACTTATAACTAGCAAACACACATGATTCCCATGGAGCTTTATAACCCAGCTCAATGCAACATTTACAACATACCAACTACTGAAAACATGAACACCATACTGCTTATTGGAGCTTTATAACATGACTTGATGCAATATTTACAACATACTGCTTATTGGAGCTTTATAACGCAACTCATTGCAGTATATACAATACACATATGCATAAACATAAATCAAAACACATATGCTCAACCAACAAATAGAGAAGGATACGAATCCCACATTTGTTCAACCATCTCCCATGTAGCTTCTTCGAGCCCAAAGTGCTTCCACTACACTTTAACCTACACGATTTCTCGGCTCTGGAGAATGAGCTATTTCCACTGCAAAATACATTAAGGTTATGGTTGGAATTCTCCCTCTACCTCCACCTACAATACAAACCAATCAATCACATGATTAGCATCTTGCACATATCTCTTAAGTAATGAAACATGGAAAACATCATGGACTTTCACTGTTGGTGGTAATGCAAGTCTAAAAGCCACTAGTCCAATCCTGTCAAGGATCTTGAAAGGCCCACAATATCGAGGTGCCACCTTTGCACATGACCTAATCCTCAAGGAGATTTTCTTGGGCTTGATGCGCAAGTACACATGCTCCCCAACATGAAACTCCTTGAATGCCTTGTGCTGATATGCATAACTCTTCTGCTTGTCTTGTGCTACTTTCAAGTTCCTTTTAATAACTTGCATTTCTTCTTCTATTGCTGCGAACATATCCGGTCCAATCAACTCCCTGCTCACTGGATCACTCCAACTGATAGGAGTATTACAACTTCACCCATAAATAACCTCAAATGGACTCATCCTCAAGGGATCCTGATACCCATTGTTATATGAAAACTACACCAGTGGAAGATACTCCTCCCACTTCCTTTGTTGATGCATGACATACATCCTCAACATGTCCTCAAGAATCATGTTCGTCCTCTCTATCTATCCATTTGTTTATGGATGATAAGCTATACTAAAAGCCAACTTTGTCCCCGAGCCTGCAAACAACTCCTTCCAAACCTGGAAGTGAACTTGGCATCTCTATTTGATATGATATTCTTGGGAACACCATGCAATCTCACTGTCTTCCTAATGAAAATATGAGCTACCTCATTAGCTTAATTAGTAGACTTCACTGCAATGAAGTGAGCTACCTTACTTAACCAGTCAAGAACAACCATGAAGGAATCATGTTATCTCAATTTCCTTGGAAAAACTATAATGAAGTCCATGGAAATGACCTCCCATTTCCATTTTGGAATTGTTGACAGCCTAAACACCTCGCCACAAACTCAACCACCTCTTTCTTCAAGTTTGACCAATGATAAAATTTCTTAATTGTTGTCAAAGTCTTGTGATATCCCGGGTGACCTGAATATGACTTGACATGAAACTCCCTCAAGATAAGCTTCTTGAGCTCATTGTTGTGTGACACATAAATCATGTTCGTGAATCTTACCAAGACATTTGTCGTGAGGTGATACTCCTCATCCCTATCACCTTCACCCTATTGCTGTAACCTACACTTCAACTGCTGGTACCTGTCATCATGTTGTCTCGCCTACAAGAACCTCTCCTACAAATATGTCCCATAAGAACTCACTATTGTAATATGATTTACCTTCACTCTTCTACTAGGAGCATCTGCAACCTTGTTCTACTTTCCCTTGATGTATCTAATCTCGAAATCAAACTCACTGAGGGTATCCAACCATATAGTTTGTATGACATTCAAATTGGGTTGGTCAAAAAAGTACCTTGGCCCACTATGATCACTCATCAAGTTGTACCTCCTGCTAAGAAGATAATGTCTCCACATCTTCAACACATGAATGATAGTTGTCAACTCAAGATCATGTGTCACATATTTATGCTCATCCTCATTCAATTTCCTTTAATCATAGCATACCACATATCCTTCCTACATCATGACTCCACCAAGTCATCTCTTGTAAGAATTTGTACATACCACAAACTCTTTATTTGGATCTGCAATCTTCAAGACTGGAGGATTTGTAAGTGAATGCTTCAACGACTCAAAAATAGTTGCACACTCCTTAGTCCACTCAAACTTCTTTCCTATTCACAAAGATGTAATAGGATAGGAAATATGTGAGAAGTTCCTAATGAACCTCCTGTAATAACCTGCTAGTCCCATGAATGATCTGAAGTCATCCACGTTCTTAGGAGCTCAACACTCCATGATAACTTTAATATTTTTCGGGTCCATAGCTATACCTTCTTTGGAAACAACATGTCCCGAGTAGGGAACTTCAGACTGAAAGAAACTACACTTGCTAAGCTTGGCATACAATTGATGTTCTCTCATCAATCTTAACACTGCTTCCAGGTGCTTTGCATGCTCTTCCTCATTCTTGGAATATACCAATATATCATCAATGAATACTATCACAAACTTGTGCAAATAAGGATGCAACACATTGTTCATCGAACACATGAAATTAGTTGGAGCATTAGTAAGACCAAAAGGAACCACCACAAACTCATAATTCCCATACTTGGTACGAAATGCAGTCTTGTAAATATCTTCTTCTTTGATGCACACCGGATAATATCCTGATCTCAAATCAATCTTCAAAAACATTGTTTCTCCATTAAACTGATCAAATAAATCATCGATCTGTGGCAAAGGATACCTCTTCTTGATAGTCACCTTGTTCAACTGCCTGTAATCAATGCATAACCTGAAAGTACTATCCTTCTTCTTCACAAAAAATACTGGTGCACCCCAAGGCATATATAAGTCAATCAAGTTTAGCTTGAGTGGTTGGGTGGAATCATTGTGATCCTCCCCACCAAGGTTCAATTCTTATAGTTTGACATGTTGTAGCTCTGGAATATAGTAACTATGTCACACTCTAATGTGAGTCTATACTACGGGTTCGAAAGGTACGAACAACCTTTCTCTTTCTTTTGATTTGAGAGGGAGGTTGATTTCCCTAGGTAGTCCCCAAAGCCATTTTGTTGTCAGTTAGGATTATCTTGGGTGGTTGGGTGGAATGGTTATTATCTTCCCCACCTAGTTTTAAATTATCGCTAGTGACACGGTGAGCTATAATGCTTTGATAAGTATTGTTATAATGGCGTCTTGTTTATGAATATTGTTGTATTGGCCTTGAGCCTTGTGAACTCTTATGTGAGTATACATGTGATCTAGCTTGGTACCAAATACTTCACTCTAGTCCTCGATCTAAGAGGGAGACTAATTTCTTTCCTCAAAAAATATATACATGTGTGTGGGGGGGGTGCTTCTTTGGAAGAAATTTGGCCCCTTTAAATGCAAAATTATTCTTCGACTCGCCTTGAACAACAAACCTCATACTTGGGACAATTTTCTTAAGAGATGATGGGTTGCACTAAACATATGTTCCCTTTGTGAGGAAAGTGAAGAATCAATTAATCACCTTTTTATACATTGTCCATATGTAGGGAAAGTTTGGAACATGTTGGTAGTTGAGTTCAAAGCATCAACAGTCTAGATTTCGTATAGTCTGGAAGCCTATTTAATGATATGGGAAAATGACTAATCTATGAAAGGTTGTGTCATGTTCCCAAGCTTAATGGTGTCAGGAGTCTAGTGGGCATGGAACCAAGCTATCTCCGAAGGAAATAAAATCTAAGAAAAGATAACGATTAGACTAGTTAGGAGATGGGTCGAAGAGTACAAGAGCCCTCCAAAGCCAATTAAAATCAAGAATCTTCAAATTCCACTGATGGTTCTTGTTGAAAATGCAACAAGATGATGGAGCTTAGTGGAAAGGAGTCGTCTTCACTAAGTGGGCCCGCAGGCTATTTTGGCGCAAAGTCTATTTTTAGACAAATGGATCATGGTCTATGAGTTGTAGGATGCTGTTTATGGATGATTGGTCATGTTGGGAAAAATAGATGGACTTCTATTTTTGGTTCATAGCGGAGTGATCAGAGTCTATTTTTAGACTGCTAGGCTAAAAATAGAAACAGTCAAATATTATTAGCCCTTAGTAATATTTGGACTCTAAACATTATCTTATTCTCTTGGAGCACTTCAGTTCGAGCTATAGATGTGGCACATGCAGCTGACAGAAGGAATCACGTGGTTTCTTATGTGTTAGTTGAGCTATTGCATGGAGGAATTGATTGTGAGTGTTAGTTAGAACTCATGCATGTGAGTTCTGTGGAGTTGGATGTGGAGTTGATGGAGTTGTGTTCAGTTTGACTTAGTTGAACTAGTTGTATTTAGTCTAACTAAAGAATACACTAGTGATGAGTTGTGTGAATTGATTGTTAATTAATTCACTAATTATTAACTCATAAAGCGACTAAAGAATACATCAGTTAACTCAATGCATGGACAGTTCAACGGAGACAGGTGTTAGAGGTAAGTGAAAGGGTGAGTTGTGACTATCAGTTGTGCATGAGATTTGCACATGCATGGATTGAGTTATGCCAATGAGGTTTGCGCAGTGTGGGCCAATACTAAGGCAATTGTAGCTTGTTCTCATGTGATTTTCACTTTGGATTGCGCAGTGGAGGCAGGCAAAGCAGCAAAGGAGATTTGAACCTGTGACTTGTTCGGATCTGAGCTAGTTTTGTGTGTAACAGGTGGAGATAGTACTGAGTACTTATGAGAAGTATTGTACTATGTATTGTTACATGTTCTCAATCATTATAATATACAGATAGTGTGGGGTTTTCAGCTATATGCTTTCCCGTGGTTACATACTGTGTTAATGTGCGCATGCGATTGATGTTTCATTGTTTTTAACGCTGCTAAATTGATGATCAACATAGAGGAGGTTATGTATTATGCATGTATTCTGCAATAGTGTATAATCGGGATAATCTCTATGAATAAGTGTCATATTATTCAAAATTTCTACATGGTATCAGAGCTGGTTGATTTGTAGAAAAATTTCTACAGGATATCAAAGCGAGGATTGATCATCAGATCTATTATTCAGAAATTGTTTACATTTTATTTCTTCAGGCAGAGTCTGTATCGGGCCAGGTAACTTCTGGATTCATTCTTCTTTTGGAAGGTGAGATATCCGGTGAATGCCCATACAGTCGATCCCTGTAAGAGAAATACTTTGTTCTCACGAATTTTAGATCAGAAGCGGTTGAGTTTTTGAGCTGGTGGAATGGCACTCAAGGATAAACTCAGAAACATCTAAGTGTGAGAATGGAGACAGTATGCCCCAGTATCTCACGAAGTTCACCCAGTGTCGGGATGAGCTGGGAAGTGTGGGGGTGACTGTTGATGATGAGGACTTGGTGAGCTTGGCTCTCCTTGGTCTTCCGAAGAGTTGGCATTCCTATCAGGACTTTGTCAATGGTCGGGAGAAATTGCCAAGATGGGAGAGACTTTGGTCAGATCTTGTGTAGGAGGAGATTAGACGAAGCACCAGAGATAGTTCTTCATCCATGCATGATGAGGAGAACTGTGCCTTAGCGAGTAAGGTGAAGAAGGGGAAGGTGAAGGGTTCTCTTTCCGAATCCAGTTCTTCCAATGATGGGAAGAAGGTTGACAAGTTGAAGGTGAGATGCTTTCGTTGTCATGAGTTGGGCCCTTATGCTACTAATTGCCCAAAGAAGAAATCCAAGAAGGGATTCGGGGAAGGATCTGAAGGTGAGGAACTTGCTTCACAGTTTGAGTTGGATTTCACACTCTTCGCATGCATGGTTTCATCCATGGTGGGAAGTGGTTGGTTTCTTGACAGTGGAGCTTCTTTCCACATGACCGATGACAAAAGTTTGTTCAGTACTTTGGAGGAGAAAGATCTCCAGATACTCATAGCGATGGGTAATGATGAAAAGTATAGTGTCTCAGGTGTAGGCACGGTTATTTTTTAGAGGGAGCATGGAGCTAGCCTTACCTTGACCGATGTCAAGTATATACCAGGACTGAAGAGAAAATTGGTGTCGATCACGATGCTGGAAGACAGAGGCTGTGATGTAGTCTTCAGTAAGGGAAAGGTTTTCCTTAGACACATCATCACTAGACAAGTGAAGCAGATTGGTTCATAGGTCAAGAACCTGTATGCTCTTGAGGTTCAAGATGCATGCAAAGCCTTGAGCAGCGAGGCAACTGATGGAGACTTGGTGGTTGAGAGGGAGCGTATATTACCTCTCAACATGCAGAGCCAGAAGAAGTCTCAGACGATTGTGGAGGAGCCACGATTGGTGCAGCAGCTTCAGGAGGTTGTGGAGCAGCCACAACAAGGGAAGCTGAGAGGAGATCGAGTAGAGACATCTACTCATGTAGAGACCTCCAACAGGGGGAAACTTCGAGCCAAGTGGGCTGAGGGATCGCATGCAGCCATACCTCCAGGTAGGAGGTGGGGTGATGTGGATTGATTGTCCTAAGGAGGAGGGGCAAAGTCCTTGAGGTACCCAACCTCTTGGATGAGACCTTGCTACGGGAGCCCCGATGTGGAGTAGCAGGATTGACTGATTGGGTAGAGACAGATGCGGATGGAGCGGCAGAGAGAGCGACAGTGCAGGGAATCCCAGGACAACGCATAGCTAGCAGGCTGCAGCAATGCGAGAGGCACAAGTGTTTTGCACAGTGCTAGGTGGCACAGAGAGGTGTGCAATGGTGCGAGATGCATGGAGATGTTGCAGTAGCGTAGATGTCAGAGAGGGAGCACTTGTCAGTAGCAGGTAGAGCTTCAGCATCAGAGTATGTTCCTAGCCCAACAAAGTGGTCAGTTGGGAGTGTTTTTGTTCCAAGTGTTGTTGGAGCAAGTGGACCGGGCAAATGTGTTGCATGCAGAACATTCCAGAGTTGCAGGATAGGGGTTGCAGATAATCCATATCTTGTTGAGAGGGAGTGTTGAAAATGCAACAAGATGATGGAGCTTAGTGGAAAGGAGTCGCCTTCACTAAGTGGGCCCGCAGGCTATTTTTGGCGCAAAGTCTATTTTTAGACATATGGATCATGGTCTATGAGTTGCAGGATGATGTTTATGGATGATTGGTCATGTTGGGAAAAATAGATGGACTTCTATTTTTGGTTCACAGCGGAGTGATCAGAGTCTATTTTTAGACTGCTAGGCTAAAAATAGAAACAGTCAAATATTATTAGCCCTTAGTAATATTTGGACTCTAAACATTATCTTATTCTCTTGGAGCACTTCAGTTCGAGCTACGGATGTGGCACATGCAGTTGACAGAAGGAATCACGTGGTTTCTTAAGTGTTAGTTGAGATATTGCATGGAGGACTTCAGTTAGAACTCATGCATGTGAGTTCTGTGGAGTTGGATGTGGAGTTGATGGAGTTGTGTTCAGTTTGACTTAGTTGAACTAGTTGTATTTAGTCTAACTAAAGAATACACTAGTGATGAGTTGTTTGAATTGATTGTTAATTAATTCACTAATTATTAAATCATAAAGCAACTAAAGAATACATCAGTTAACTCAGTGCATGGACAGTTCAACGGAGACAGGTGTTAGAGGTAAGTGAAAGGGTGAGTTGTGACTATCAGTTGTGCATGAGATTTTCACATGCATGGATTGAGTTATGCCAATGAGGTTTGCGCAGTGTGGTCCAATACCAAGGCAATTGTAGCTTGTGTTCACGTGATTTTCACTTTGGATTGTGCAGTGGAGGTAAGCAAAGCAGCGGAGGAGATTTGAACCTGTGACTTGTTCGGACCTGAGCTAGTTTTGTGTGTAATAGGTGGAGATAGTACTGAGTACTTGTGAGGAGTATTGTACTATGTATTTTTACATGTTCTCAATTATTATAATATACAGATAGTGTGGGGTTTTCATCTGTATGCTTTCCCGGGGTTACATACTGTGTTAATGTGCGTATGCGATTGATGTTTCATTGTTTTTAATGCTGCTAAATTGATGATCAACGTAGAGGAGGTTATGTATTATGCATGTGTTCCGCAATAGTGTATAATCGGGATAATCTCTGTGAATAAGTGTCATATTATTCAAAATTTCTACAGTTCTAAGTTTTTCGTGGAGCTTCTTAATGGGGCTAGTTAAGATTAGCCCCCTATGATAGGTGCAAGAGAAATTATTTTCCTCTTGGAAAGCCACATAATCCACATTACTTATGTAAGTGGTCATGGGACCAACATGAGAGCGAAACTCTTGGCCAAGTGGGCAATGCTCCATCAAGCATCTCATGTGTTGGAGTATTTGTGGATCGCCATAGATTGGGCCTCTCACAAAGCTCAAATGGAAGAAGCCAACCTAGGTCCAATTTTACAAGAATTGTAGGACACAATTGCGACATTTTAAGGCATTTCTTTCTCCCATGTCTACCAAGAGTTAAACTAATAGGCAAACATTCTCTCTAAAGAAGTGTTGTCTTTGTCGACCAGAGCTTATGTTTTACAAAACTGAAGGAAAGCGAAATTACGGATGGAGAAAATTGATTCCTGCAAGGTAATTTTAAAAATATGAACAACACAGAGCAGGGTTGGAAGGTCGATTTTATGAGTTTTAGTGTTTTGTTTTTGAAAAAATTTATACAAAATTATGAAGAGTATGCAGAAAAGATATAAACAAGGTCTGTGATTGTAAGCCTGAGGGCGAGAATTAATCCAAAAGCCCTGTACCTAGAAATCCAAGAAACTATACCCCCCCCCCCCCCCCCCCCCCACACATAAAACCATTGTAAATTACTAGATCTTGACAACTACAGAACTTGATCATTATAATATCAAATAATTTTTCACTTAAAATTTCGAAACTGTGTAAACTAAATCTAAATCCTCATCCAATTATAAAAGTATAAGGTTAAAAACATTGCTTAGAATTATAAATTTATTACCTATTATAGCATTAAAATCCCTTAACAATAATGTAATACCTTTTTTTTCCAATTCCAAATAGTGTAGTGTAAATCATGTAAGAACGAATTTTCTTTTAAATTACCTTGTTATAAAAAGTAGAATTTATATCACATCTATAAGAATTGACACATTCTATAAGTCAATATAGAGTCACATTGAGTATATTTGTTGTCTTTGGGATATTGGTTTGTATTAAAAAAAATTGTTGAAATATAACAATTTGAGAAGGGGAGAAAATGAGTTATAAAAGAAAGGAAATTTAGTTTGCTTAAAACAAAGTTTAGGTGATTGATGTTAATATATAAAGATTAAAAATTAATATATACACACATGGTTAATTAGGTTTATTTTAGGTAATTGAGATGAATGATTATTATATTCTCCACCTAGATTCAATTCTTGTAAGTGATATAATAAGCTTCATTGTAATGGCTTTGGAACTTTTTGTGGAATCTCACCGGTCCCTCAAAGATAAAAACCATAGATATCTATATATATATATATATATATACATTTTATGAGGAATATATATTTTTTTATCTTTGAGGGACTATTGAGATTCAACAATAAGGTCTAAAACCATTACAACAAAGCTTAATATATCATTTACAAAAGTTGAATCTAGGTGAAGAGGATAATAATCATTCATCCCAATTACCTAAAATAAACCTATTTAACCATGTTTGTGTATATTAATTTGTAATCTTTCTATATTCACATCAATCACCTAAACTCTCGTTTAAGCAAACTAAATTTCCTTTCTTTTATAACTCATTTTCTCCCCTTCTCATATTATTATATTTCAACCAAAAAAAATATGCAAACCAATATCCCAAAGACAATAAATCTTCCCAATGTGGCTCTATATTGACTTATAAAATGTGTTAATTCTTGTAGATGTGATATAAATTCTACTTCTATAACAAGATAATTTAAAAGAAAATTTGTTCTTACATGATTTACACTACACTATTTGGAATTAAAAAAAAGGGTATTACATTATTGTTAAGGGATTTTAATGTTGTAACAAGAAATAAAATTATAATTCTAAGTAATGTTTTTAACCTTATACTTTTATAGTTGGATAAGGATTTAGATTTAGTTTGCATGTATGAAAGAATTTTAAAAAATTTAGGTGAAAAAATATTTGATATTATACTAATAAATTTTCGTAGTTCTCAAATTTACGATGGTCTAATGAAGTGGTTGGAATCTAATTGGATGATTTAGATTCACAGACCTGGTAATAGTACGGTAGATTATGTTGTATCTAATATCCATATATCTTGCCAAATTGTTAATTTTGACATCTAAAATTATCATGAACTTGACTCAAATCCTTGACTTGTAATATTAACTCTAAATATTGCCACGCCTAAAATTCCCACATAAGAAAGTTTTAACAATAGAAAGTAATTGATATTCAACAAAAATAAAGTTAATAATGTTTTAAAGGATTTAAAAACTAAACTAAATATCTAAATAAGTAACAACAACATTAAGGATATTTATAACAATTTGCAATTATTTACTTATTTATTTATTATTCTTATTATTTTAATAACTAGTGGAATTGGGAACTAGGGAAGTCTCATAGTGACGTAACATGAGTTCAATTCCGTCCACTACGACTAGGTGCACCATGTTGCTCCTAATGTGGACATAGGTTATTCAAGGGGATTGAACCAATGACCTCATAATATTTTACATAACATGTTTTTCCAAGTGTGCTACACCCTTGAGGGAAATGCTTCAACTTGCATGAATAAGTTCATTTAAAAAAAATGAAACTAAGAAATTTATATTAATGGAAGAAGGTCATAGCTAAGCTCAACATCACTAACATCTCCAACTATATGTCTTTGAAATTCAAACAAGATAAAGAGTTCCACACTAAACTACAAAATCTACATATGTTTCCTGGAAAAAATTCGCAGTATTACTACTTCTATAGATTCTATAAAAAGTACCTGATATGCAAGTAAATTTAACAGACAAGTCTTATAAAAAGATATGGTGGTTTGAGGCCTATTCCAAACCCATATTGGTTGGCACAAACTCGTATTCCCCCATCTCCATGTCTTCAAAGAGTTGATGCATTTCTTCCTCCTCTTTTGCTTCTCCTTCTCCTGAATTAATAGACACCCTCTAGTTGGAAGACCCTAGAAAAAAATATTTACTCAGATGGACAATCAAGTTTCCTAACATACCACATTATACCTCAATATTACTAAGATGTTGCTTTTATTAAACCAAAGCACCAAAAAAAAATGGTTTGGGAAAATATCCATTGTTCATTGCCATTCACTCAGTTGTAATACTGAATCTACAAGTCTTATTATCTTGAATCGTGTCCTTATGGGATCTTAAGGCTCTCCTAATATATTGTAGATAATCATAATCCACATGTAGTTATAGTCTCTAGAAGCTTCTATAAAATGAAGAGTTGAATCCAACTAAGTAAATAGACACACAACAACATACCGAAAATATCCTCTACCAAACTAGCGAAGACCGTAGCCATGCAAATCCAAAGGCATGAATACCCTACCCATAAAAGTAATTTTTCTATACCAAGTATATTATTTTCATATAGGGTGTGTACATTTTAGAAGGCATATTCCACTCAAGATTCAAATGCCTACAAATGAGAGAAATTGAAACACCAAGCACATTAAACCAAAGGCTATAAGCAAACAAATTAAAATGCATATAAATTTTAGTTTCAATAACTTGGAAGAAAGGGGAAACTTGAAGAGCACTACAACATAATCCCAATGAAAATTGGAAAAGAAAAGAGGTGTCCCATGATCCTTCCTTTTCTCCACAAAATTATACATGATTATCCCACCTCGACCGGAGTATAAAACCAACACCCATTCAAAATTACAGTTCTCCACTACGTTGAGAATGTGTAAAGGTGGTCCGAGTACATCATGTTTAAGGAAAATATTAGGTAGTGGGGTTGGTGCATGACTGATTTTTGACTCATTAAAGCAGAGGTAGGTGCCATTGAGTGCTTGAAATATTATAGTGTAGCTTGATGGGTTAATGAACCATCAACCTTTAAAATTCACATTTTTAGCCTTGTAGCTTTATTAGCAGGGGAGTCAGTGACATTGTTATTCTCCCTTAGGACCTACAAAAGGTTATTGTGTGGAACCTAGATGCCTCTTAAGAAACACGAGCCAAGATTGGCATGAGTTTATAGTCATATGGAAGATATTTTTTCTTCAACAACTCAATGATGGCATTTGAATCATCTACCACTATGAGGGGAAGCATATGATATGTCATTCGTATTCCTTGTATTAATGCATATTCCTTGGTCTAATTGTTTGAGGATATTCACAATCCCCTTGCACATGATAGTTCAATTTTTCTAAGGATCTCTTGACAACTACCACCCCTAATAAGTTAATTTTCAAAATATGGTCTAAAAAGGAAAATCAAATAGCCAACCTTTGTTGTGATAGAGATTGTAAGGCTACTAGAAAAGGCATTGAGGAAGTTTTGACGACTCTCTAAAAGTTATCAAGATAGATGGTGACATAGTGTTAATTAACGAGAAGAATAATATATAATATAAATAAAAGGGAAGTGTATATGCCTTTCTAAATTAGATCCTTAAAAAGTAAAGAGGTGAATTCTAACTAAAAAAACACTATAGAAAATAGTATTATTGTTATGAAAGATTTGAATTCATATCTCAAAAATATCAATGAATCTTCTAATGTTTTGGACAATATCAAAGCTTGATTACAATGTAAGGGTTTTTGCTTCGGAGGACATTGAGTTTGACGTCAAACATCTAGTAAAAGGGAAAGCTAAGGACATCGAAGGTTATTAAATTAAAGTCTTAAAATTTAAATCATGAGTTCTTATCCCTCAGATTCATAAGCTTTCCAATATGACACTAACGTAGGCTTTCCCTAAACCATGGACTCAAAACCTTATTATTCTTATTTTTAAAAGTAGTGACAAAAATAACTTCTTAAATTATTTACCATTATGACTAGTCTTCTTCTAACCAAATTATATATATTAAAAGAAAATTAGTATATAGTTAGAAAGTCAAGGACAAAGTTGCTAAATGCCAAGCTCATTTTAAAAGTTATCAATCAACCATAGATCACTTAGTTACTCTTAGGATCATCACAAATGAAGGTTTGTTAAGGTCCTTGGGTTCCTATATCAAGGCCATAATAAGCATTTATTATTATTTTATTTGTTATATTAGGAGTTCAACTAGAAAATTTCATTGTACTCTTTCATTGCAATTGCATCCTCTCTCCCTATATAGACACACACACACACACAGACAAAGGAGAACTATTCTTCAGATCATCATATTTTGTTTTGTGTAATGAATTCGGTGTAAAATAAGGTTTCCCTCTCAAAATGGATTGCATTAATTGATTCCTTATCAATTTTAAGGTGCATGGTTTGTATCAGAGCATACAAGCTTCGAGTTTTGTTGCTTCAAAAGAGTCTTAATGGCATTTTCACTATAATTTTTTTTCAGAGAAGCTTCAAACTGTGAAATTTGGAGATAATTGAGGAGAGGTCTTTATGTATATCTAGTCAAAATTTCTATTTTGTTTCATTATAATTTCCGATATATATCCTATCGAAGTTAAAGTTTGTGAATGGTCCTAAAATCAATTTCAAACGAATGATCTCGGTATTTTCACTATATTTTTTTGTATGAAAATTTATATTGTAAAAATTTAAAGAGAATGGGTGGGGATCTCTCATTACATCTGATGAAAAAAATTAGATTATGGTTTGATGCAGTTTTGGAGTTATACCCTATGGAAGTTATGGTTTATGAATAGTCCTAAGACCAGTTTCAAATGAGTGATCCTATAATTTTTGTTGTAAACTTCTCCTATAAAAGTTTCCAACTATGAATTTTTCAGGGATATAAGGAGACATACTGAGGTTCCTTAGGTAAAAATTTCATAATCATATTTGACTAATTGGAGTTGTGGCATGCTACACAAGTTCACTCTTGAGGAGAGGCCAAAAATCAACAAGTATTGGGAAAGATACCATAACTTTCACTTGACACATCAAAATTTGGTCAAACCTGTGGAATTGTTGAAAAGATAGATTGAAGTAATATTAACCAAAATTTTAGCTTTAGGAGGGTTCAAATCTTAGAGATATATCAAGACAAAAATCAACCATCTAGATAGTCCACAAATCAAGGCTTTGAAAGATACATAACTTACAATTGCCATAACTTTTGATGGGAAAACAAATTTTGGTGATTAAAATTTTGTGATAAAGAGAAAGATGATGATGATTACTATTTACACATGTGGCTCCTAAGGATGCTTTAAAATTTACTTCAACAATTAAACCTCCAAAATGATCATCCATGAGTCATGAGGAAATGTAATACATGCCATATCAGGTATCCAAGTTGGAGAATCAAGGAAATAAGTAATATTATGAAGGCTAGTTTATCATAGATGCAATAATAAGCTAAAAATGATATGAATAAGAAGATGAAACAATTGGAACAAAATATAACAGAAGCCATTAACGGGAGGCTCCTTAAAATTAATAATATGTCTAAAGGAAGTTGTAAAAATAAAGGCACTATTTAGGTTGAGTAATTTGTAAATAATAATAAAAATTGAAATGGTTTTAACTCCAATTATGGAACTACTCATGTATGGTTTCCTAGGGATGTGAAGCTTCCAAAGGTTGAATTAAATAAGTATGATGGAACAAAGGCCTTTTCTAGGGTGCACCAAAGAGAGTAATATTTTGAATTTTATAACATTGTGGATGATAAGCAAATGATCCATATATCATTGAAATAAAACCCTATTAATGGTCTCAATGGGTAGTTAAAAAGAAGCCACATTCTTATCATTATACTTGGGGTTTATTTAAAAGAGACTTAGAAGCATAATATGGAAAATCTAGATAATAAGACCACTTCAGTCAATTGAAAAGAATCAAGCATTTTGGTGATATTAAAGATTATAATCTAGAATTTCAATTTTTGGCCACGAGGGTAGATAACATAAATGAGGAACATTGGTTGGAAGCTTACATGGATGGATTAAAAGTAGAGATTAAGCATGAGATTTTCCCAAAACATCTTGAAACTATTATGGAAACTATGTAATTTTTTCTTCATACTCGAGCTAAGAATAAGTCTACACAAAACTTTCCCATGTGATCATACAATGGAAGTGGAGATCATTTTGGGGTTCATAAGGCAACCCTACCTAAGCCTACTCGAATACAATATAATGAAATGGAGGTAAAAAAAATTCACCTTGAAACATAATTATGGAAAGGAAATGGAGGCATTTATGCGAGGAAATGGGGAAGAACCTGTCAACTTGAAAAGATAGAAACAGAGACAAAAAATGTGTGAAACAATGATTGAAATAGGTGTGAGATACGTGTTCATGTATTGGCAGGCTTGTCAGGACCTCAAACCACCAAGATTGTTGGTTATATTAATAATCAAAGAGTTGTATTGCTTATTGACTCAAGTAGTAACCATAACTTCATTGATAAAAGATTAGAATAACACCTCAATTGTTTTGTATATGCAGTGACACATCATGGAATGTTATTTATGTGGTTATGATCCTTGCACCTTAAAAATGATAAGAAACCAATCAATACAATCCACTTCGAGGGGGAAACCTCCTTTTACAATAAATATAAATGAACAAGACAATATTTGATGATCCTATGACTAAGTCTCCTTAATATATTTATAAGAGACAAAGGGTACAATTATAATAAAATGGGACCATGATGGGTGATAAGCTACATAAAAATATAAAAATAGAAATGTAATCACTAAATATCTAGGGAATAATAAGGGGTTTTTAGGTAAACATAGTATTTAAGTATAAGGCTTAACATGCCCCTCCCATTTTTGGGTGTTTCTACATGAACAACTCATCTTCCCATGTCACTTCTTCCACTGGTAGGTTCTTCTATTTGATGAGGTACTCAGTAATTTCTTGATTTCTTAGCTTCTTATTTATTGTTTCCAAAAGTGTTTCTTGTTCTAGTATTATTTTCCCTTCTTCAGTAATATCTAGTAGAATAGTTTGAACTAGGATCTTATAACCAATTACCTTCTTTAAGTAATAAACATGGAGACTAGATGTACACATGAATATGGAGGTAGCTCCAATTTGTAAGCTATACTTCCAATGCTCTACAACATCTTATAAGGGCCATATTACCTTGGAGCTAATTTATTGTCCTTATTTTTTTTCTTGAGGAATTGTTTATATGGTTGTAGTCTCACAAATACCCAATCCCCCACTTCAAATTCCCTTTCACCATGATGTTGATATGCTTATTGTTTCATCCTATTTTGTGCCATAACCAAGTTGTCTTTCAATAGTTTGAGAACCTCTTGTTGGTGTTGTATGGGGTCCTCTAATGCTTGAGACTTTATAGTCCCTTTTAAGGGTGATGTGATGGGTTGAGGATGATATTTATAAAGTGCCATAAATGGTGACATTTTTTATGAAGTATGGAAGGATGTGTTGTACCATCATTCTTGCAATGGCAACCATTTGAACCATCATTTCCATTTCTTAGATGCAAAGAAAAATAGATATCCTTCTAAACATTTATCCACAATCTCAATTTTCCCATCAAATTGAGGATGGTTAGATGAGCTGTCAGCTAATTTAGTACCCAAGCAAGAAAACATTTACTCCAAAAATTTCTAGTGAAAATTGGGTCTCCATCACTTACAATAATATTTGGTATTCCATGTAGTTTTTGGATTGTTTCCATGAAATATTTTGCCACAATGCTTGCTTTAAAAGGGTGAGAAAGAGAGAAAAGGTGGGCATACTTTGTCATTTGATCCATTGATAACATAATGACACTCTTTCCTTCAGATTTGGCTAAACATGTAATAAAATCCATTGAAACTTCTTCCCAATGTTGGCTTGGTATGGCTAATGGTTGAAGGAGCCCTGGGGTCTTGATAGTCTCTCCTTTGTTTTGTTGGCATACAACACATTCTACAACAAATGTTCACACATATACTTTAAGACCATCCCCAAAAAATATTTCTTGATCTTATGGTATTTCTTGAGGAACCCTAAATGTCCTCCTATAGGAGAAGTGTGTAATTTCGATACGACCTTCTGTTTGAGTTGAGAATTCTTACATAAGTATAAGTGATATTGATACCATAACAAATCATTTTTCCATGTAATTTCTTCTACTAGATCGAGGTCCTCCTATACCTGTTGAATGATTTTTCATATTTGATCATCTTGGTTCCATTCTATCCTTACTTCTTCCACCTAGTTAGATTGTGGAATGGAAATAGAATGTAGGAAACCATTTGTCTCTTCCTCTTTCATTGAGAGTGCATCTACCACAATATTTTGTTTTCCCTTTTTGTAGATATTTTCAAATTGAATCATAACCCAACATATTTGTGACCCATTTTTGTTGCCCTTCCAAAGCTAGTGTTTGCTCCATGAAGTACTTAAGACTATCACAACATGTTTTTACTTTGAAGTGTCTTCCTATAAGGTATGGACACATGTAGTATGGCCAACATTTATTTTTCATAGATGGGTCTATCTAAGTTCTTTCCTTTAAGTTAATTTTTTTCAAAGGAAAGGGACCTTCCTTCTTGCATCAAAAACTGCACCAATGCCATGGCTAGAGGCATCACATTCCACAATGAATATTTCTTGAAGTTAGGTGTCGCCAATATGAGAGTTGTACACATAGCTTCTTTAAGTTCTTCAAACACTTTGCTTGCCTCTTTAGTCTAAGAAAATGCTTCCTATTTATTAATTTTGTTAGAGGTGCTCCTATTTAACCATAATTATTGATAAACTTGAGGTAATATCCTATCAATCCTAGGAATCCTTTGATTTTATTCAGCGTATTAGGGATTGGTCAATCCCTCGTAGCTTTGATTTTGTTAAGATACACCTTGACACCATCATGTAATATAGTATGACCCAAATATTCCACTTCTTGAACCCCATATGCACATTTGAAAAGCTTTGCATATAGTTGTTGCTCTTCCAATAGTGCTAAGACCCTGTCAACATGTTGTACATGCTCTTCCCAAGATTTGTTGTAAATTAGTATTTCATCAAAAAATACTAGCATGATTTTTTTAAGGAAGGGTTTGAAAATAGAATTTCCAAGCTTTGAAATGTTGAAGGTGCATTTGTAAGTCCAAACTGCACAACCAAAAATTCATAAAGATCTTCATGTGCTCAAAAGGTTGTTATGGGAATGTCTTCTTCCTCCATTTTAATTTTGTTGATATCTAGAACAAAGATCCAATTTAGTAAAGAAATTTCTCCATGTAATTCATCTAACAATTCAACAATGATAAGAATATGAAAATTATCTTTGATTGTCATTTTGTTGAGTAATATGTAGTATGCACACAGATTCCATGAACCATCCTTTTTTATAACCATCACCACTAGTGAAGAGAAAGTACTCTCGCTAGGTTGAATGATGTTCGATTTTGATATTTATGAACCATATTCCCCTTCTCACTCTTTTGTGTATGTGGATATATATAATGCCTAATGTTAGGAAGTAAATGTTAAGGTTGCAAATGAATAGCATGGTCAAGATCTTGGACAAGTGGAAGAGCCTCAGGAATTTATCCAAACATCATTGTTGATCATTTTTTAAGATCCATTTGAGAAACAAGTATAGATGTTTGAACATATAATGAACACAATTGCGCAATTACACCTTGTGCCCCTTTTTTAGCAATTTTTCCATGTTATTAGAGCATATGAATTTATTAGGTTTCCCTTGGATACCTCTAAGCTCAATTTCCTTTCCTTCCGAGAAAAATCTTATGAAAAGATCTTGGAAATTAAGGGTCAATGTTCTTAATGATTGTAACCATTGGACCCATAATACAACATCAACACCTCCCATTTGGATTTCAATCATCGGAAGAACCAACGAATACTCCCCCATATCAAATTAATCTTATTTCACTTCCCTGAACAATCTATGGTACCTGCATCTGTAATCGTCACTTGAAATTCTAGTCTTGGATATGCAAATCAATTAAGAGGTTTTGCCATTTTGTAATTGACGAAGTTATGCATACTAGTTGAATCAATCAACATTGTTACCCTTCTCCTTTTGATAAATCCTTCAATATTGAGGGTTTATGGAGTACTGATGCCAGCATGCATGACAAAAAAATTTGTAGTCTCTTCTAGCTCTTGATCTCATGAAATTTCTACTTCTTGATCTTCTTCATATTCACTGTCTAGGTACAATAAATTCTTCTCACTGCATTTAGTACCTTTACTATACTTGATGTCACAGTTGAAACATAGTCCCTTTGCTCTTCTTTCATCCATTTGTTGAGGAGTCAACCTTATCAATTTAGGAAAGGGAGCATGATTTTATCTATAGTTATTAGTGACCAATTTTCTAGTGGCCATATTTTTACTTTCAACTTTCCTTGCTAGATTGAAAGCATGCTATAGATATTTAGGTTCAAAGAGACACACCTCATGTTGGATGATTTCCTTTAAAGTTCCCATAAATAGGTCTAACAAGTTATCCTTTGAAATATTCTTTACTTTGAGACTCAACTTTTGGAATTGTTGAATGTGCTTTGTAATTGGTAAAGAATATGTTGCTCTTAATATCCCGATAATGTGTTATGAATTTCTCTGTAAAAATGGTCCAAGATATAATATAATATTTTTTTCTTTCACAAAGCCATTGATACCATACATGTTGGTCTTGTTCTAAAAACAAGGATGCAATATTTTGCTTTTGTAAGGATGCTACTGTTGATTTTTGTAGATTTGGAGGTACTCCAAGCCCTAAGGTTCAAGGTTTGGAGGGCAAAGCACCACAAGGGCAGCTTGTGGGCTTGGAACCCAAGTGTGGGTTTTGCACCCATCAATGTTTGGGCCAAAAACTTGATGGATTTGTGACATGTGATGGATGAGGATGATATTTCTAAGCGAAAAGATTCCAATGCAATGAGAATCATCTGATTCCGAGTTGTCGTTAGAGAAAAATGAATTTTTGAAGTTGACAAGTTAATTATTTATTGTCAAGTCATGGAGGCTTGATGTAAAACACTCCAATAGAAGGGTCTCTTCACTAATTCATGGAAGCCCTTCTTTAGTGTAGTATACCTAGGGGGGATAGTATGGGGTACAGAGGGAGGTACCCAAAAGAATAATGTAATAATGGGATGGGCCATAGTAATAAATAAGGTGGTTAACCCGTATCATGTAAGGGACCACAAGTAGTTAGCAATAATGTAATAAGCCCATGGTATTAGATAGATGGTATTGAGGGAACCATGGTAATGGCCCACGGTATTGTATGTATGAGGCCTATATAGAGGCTAGAGACTCCCCATTGAGAGATGTCAAGGATTATTGTATGAACATGCGTATGGCTTGGGGAGTGTTCTCCTTCCTTAAGGAGTGAATGTATGGTGTTTCCCTACCTTAAGAGTTTGATTAATAAAGAGAAGCATTTCTATATTCAGATCTTATCATTTCTTGGGTTTATTTCTATTTTCATATCAGATCTATAACATGTGGTATTTGATACCACTTGTTATATAACTAATCTGAAAATATATGAGAAATATAAATATAACCAATAAATAAGAAGATCTGAATATAGATAGAAATGCTTCTTTATTGATCAAACCCTTCAGGTAGGGCAACACCATACATTCACTCCTTAAGGAAGGAGAACACTGCACAAGCCATATGCATGTTCATACAATAATCCTTGACATCTCTCAATAGGGAGTCTCTAGCCTCTATATAGGCCTCATACATACAATACCATGGGTCATTACCATGGTTCCCTCAATACCATCTATCTAATACCATGGGATTATTACATTGTTGCTAACTACTTGTGGTCCCTTACATGATACGGGTTAACCACCTTATTTATTACTATGGCCCATCCCATTATTACATTATTCCCTTGGGTACCTCCCTCTGTACCCCATATTATCCCCCCTATGTATACTACATTTAGCCTATAAAAAGAGGGTGATCACTTGTGTTTTATGCATCCATTTGTGAGAAACACTCATACAAAGGAGCTCTGAAATAGAAGGCAAGTCGTAGCTAGATAAGGAGGTCAAGGAGTAGGGTGAAGGAGGCCAAGGGACAATTTGGGCAATTATGTGGTGGAGGTTGAGTGTTGTAGGAGACAACGGGATGTTTGTTATTCTCTTGACCTGCGAGAAATTCTAAAATACCAGAATTGCGAAGAAATATAACCTAGAACACATAATTAAATAATTGAAAAATGCAAAGTACTTTATTATTCAAAAACAAGTATAATGTTCACTTGCCTCTTCGAGGGGGAACATCCAGTAGAGCAGAGCTCGATTACAATAAGACTCGATGATCTTTCCCTTACTAACTACAACTATTTATAGCTAAATGACCTCCAACAACCTAACGACTAGTGGTCCTTTGCATAACATGGGTTAACCACTTTATTTATTAATTATGGTCCATTTGCAACTAACTGTGGTCCCTTTCTTAAATGTGAGTCAACAACTTACAATTATTAATACGATATTTATTGACTCTGTAACTAACTATGAATTGGACTCGGCCCATTGAGCTTATTACATAAATAAAGAGGTTAGGGTTGGATCCTAACACTGTTTCAAGGACTATTTTATTGTTGTTCAAGGCCGGATTACAGGGTTGTGTGGGACAAGGAGAAAAGGAGCATAACAGGGTTGTCTTGATGTTGTTTGGGTGGATTTTAAGGGAGGCGAAAGACCTACAACTGTTGTTGTGCTAGGCCGCAAGACATAGCCAACAACTGGGTTGTTTCAAGGGCAATGTTGAGGTGTATAAGCCTAGATTGGGGCAAAATAGGTGTGGGGGAGCCTCTCCTTTGAAGATTGTAGCCATATAAGGCTTATATTTATGACTATGTGAAGGGTGGAAGGGAAAAATTGTGTTCCCTAACTAGAATTTCAGTGATAACAAGTGCAAGCGAGGAAGACAACAATGTTTTGTGGAGGAGTGTTGGGTCAAAGTGTTTGACTGGATTGGATCGTGACTTTGCGGCTTGTGGGAGCCAAGTTGGAGGCTTGATTGGGTGATTGAGAGTGTCCTTAGGTGCAGATCTTGCAGTGATTGGATTGGGTTCCATAGCCCTAGAGAAGCAGACAAGAAGGACATTGTTGGTACGTGATTAGGTGAAGTATTGTAGCCTAAAGAGTAGCTGTTTGATGGATGAAAGAGGCTACCAGAAGCTAGATTGAAGCTCGGGAATTTGCTAGCCTAGAGAGCAGTTTGATGGGCTCGTGTACATGCAGTAGAAATGAATTGCAACATTGTTAGGAGGCAACCCTCTTGGAGTATCGATGTGCAGTGGCCTTGATGGACTAAGGTACTACTAGTGAGCAGTACAAGAGCGAAGGACCGACAGGAAAAGATATGACATAGAAGTTGTGAAACGAAGTTTTTCATTGTATCTTGTATAGCATAAATTGTTGTATTATTTAGATTTGGTTTAATATAACAAAGATTGGTGATTGTATAATTTTCTTTAAAACTGTGTATATTTGTGCATATATGATTTATTACTTTATATTTCCACTGTGAAAAGTAGCTTATGGTTGAGATTCTTGGTTTGGTTGTGTCAATGATTTTAAGACTCTAACCTAGACCCAAGGTCATAGAAATTCAACACAATATCAGAGCGTGTTTGAGCTACTTTGGAAGTAAGTAAATCAGAGTTGTGCTCAACAAAGTACAACGTGAGAGGGAGTTGGTCACATTGTAACTGAAGGGATCGCTACAATGTCGAAGTTGCAGGCAGGTCACCGATATGAGGACAGGTTGGAGGGGTTGTCCAACTATAGTCCTTGGAAGGAAAGGATCAAGTTGGTCGTACAGGTCAACAGGCTCTGGGAGTTCACTGAAAAAGAGATCAAGAATCTAACCAACCCTAAGGAGCTGGAAATATATGAAGATTTGGATGCGAGGGAGAGATTAATTATCCTAAATGGTGTGAAGGATGCCCTAATACCTCATTTGTCCGGGAAGAACAATGCACATGAGATGTTGATGGCCCTTCATAATTTGTTCCAGAATAAGAACGAGAATCAGGTATTGGTATTGGAGGATAAGTTGAAGTCCACCAAGATGATAAAGGGTGAAAGCGTGACCTCGTATATGAAAAGATTGTCTCAGGTCACAGATGAGCTTGTTGTCCTCGGTGCGTTTGCCTCAAATGGAGACATGGTAAGGATTGGCTTGAAAGGGTTCACCGAGGATTGGAAGCCCTTCATCAAAGGAATCGTTGCTAGGGAGAAGCTGTTAGACTGAGATAGGTTGTGGGATGACTTCATTCAGGAAGAGTTGTGAGATGAGGATATTCATCCGAAGAAGAAGGCTTCAGATGATTACATGACACTTGCATCGAGAATGAAGGGTAAGAAAAATAAGTACTTGAGTAAAGTCAAGTGTTTCAACTGTGGCGAGATGGGTCATTATTCATCGAGATGTCTAATGAAGAAGAAGGGAGATGATGAGAAGAGGAAAGGAAAGTAGGTCGTCGGTGTTTCCACTTCAACAAAGATAGATGATCTCTCCAGGAGATTGGAAGAGGAGGACTTTGCTATGACTTCTCATTTCTCGCAAGGTACTATCACTAAGAATGGATGGTAAGTGGACAGTGGTGCGACGAAGCATATGACGGGGTCACATGAGGTTTTTGAGAATCTAGATGAATGGGACTCGAAGTTGCACATGGTGTCAAGTGATAAGAGTCAGTTGGAGATCTGAGGATCGGATGTTGTGTCATTCAACATGGAGACAAGACATATGATGTGGGTCCAGGATGTACTGTTTGTACCAGGACTCCTATATAGCATGATTTCCATCTCGAGATTGAGAGGAAGGGTTTTGAGGTCTTGTTCCAAGATGGGAAGGCAAGACTTGGTCCTAGAGGCTCTAAGTCCAATGGGATTGTACTCGGAGTTAGAGAGCATGGTCTCTATAGGTTGATGAGCAAGCCTGTGGATCATGGTAAGAAATAGGTGGAGTTGGTGCAGGTTCTAGAGAAGCAGGAGCAGGTGCATGTGCAGATGCAGGCCTAAGAGGAGAAGGTAAATGTTACTAAGAATAAGGTACACCTTCCCGAGAAGGTCCAGGTTCCATAGACTCAGAGGTAGTCAAGTTCGAGAGGGAGCTTGCAAATTCAGAGGGAGACTCTATAGCCCAAGAAGAGTGTGTGGTCAATGGGGAGAAAGGGTGCTCCTACAACTTCCAAGAAGGAATCATGGAGAGAGTGGAAGACGTTACAAGATAAGAAGAAAAATCACGGTGCTTCCAATAGTGACAATGACACTTCCGAGTAGGGTGTAGTTCACGGTACAGGGATTGTTGTGATTGTGAGCACCAGGAGTTGGGAAAGTGTTGTGAGCAGTGATGATGATGATGAGAGACTTCCTAGTCTTGGAAGTACCTCCCACTCTAAGAGGGAGTGTTTATTTGTGTATCTTGGGAGGTACTCCAAGCCCTAATGTTCAAGGTTTGGAGGGAAAATCACCACAAGGGAAGATCTTGGGCTTGGAACCCAAGTGTGGGGTTTTTCACCCATTGATCTTTGGTCCAAAACTTTGATGGATTTGCGACATGTGATGGATGAGGATGATAGTGCTCGGCGAGAAAATTCCAACGTAATGAGAATCATATGATTCTGAGTTGTCGTTAATTATTTGTTGTCAAGTCATGTAGGCTTGATCTAAAACACTCCAATAGAAGGGTCTATTCACTAATTCTTGGAAGCCCCTATTTAGTATATAAGAAGAAGATGAGCACTTGTGTTTTAGGAATCCATTTGTGAGAAACACTCATACAAAGGAGCTCTAAAATATAAGGCAAGATGCAGCTAGATAAGGAGGCTGAGGAGCAATGTGAAGGAGGCCAAGGGACATCGAGGGAAATTCTGTGGTGGAGTTTGAGTGTTGTAGGAGACAACGGGTTGTTTCAAGGAATTTTTGCTTGTTGTTTCAAGGCTGGATTGTAAGGTTGTGTGGGCCGAGGAGACAAGGAGCATAACAGGGTTGTCTTGAGGTTGTTTGGGTGGAGTTTAAGGGAGGCTGAAGACCTATAGTTGATGTTGTGCTAGGTTGTAGGCCATAGCAAATAGCTAGGTTGTTTCAAGGGAAGTGTTGAGGTGTATAATCCTAGATTGGGACAACGTAGGTGTGGAGGAGCCTCTCCTTGGAGGACCGCAACCATATAAGGCTTATATTGCTGACTCTGTGAAGGGTGGAGGGGCAGCGATGTGTGCCCTAACCAGAGTTGTGGTGACAACAAGTGAAAGTGTGGAAGACAACAACGTTTTGTGGAGGAGTGTTGTGTCAAAGTGTTTGACCGGATTGGATCGTTACTTTGCAGCCTGTGGGAGCCAAGTTGGAGGCTTGATTGGGTGATCGAGAGCCTCCTTAGGTGCAGATCTTGCAATGATTGGATTGGGCTCCATAGATATGACTAGAGGGCAGTGTGTTGGCTACCCAAAGTAGCCCTAGATCAGCAGATAAGAAGGACATTGTTGGTGCATGATTGGGTGAATTATTGTAGCCTAAAGAGTAACTCTTTGATGGACGAAAGAGGCGACTAGAAGGCAGATTGAAGCTCGGGAATTGGCTAGCCTAGAGAGCAATTTGAAGAGCCGGTGTACATGCAACAGAAGGTACTTATAGTATTTTTAGCAAGCATCCATCTTGGAGTCTCAATGTGTAGTGACCTTGATGGACTAAGGCACTACTAGTGAGCAGTACGAGAGCGAAGGACCAACATGACAAGATACGACATCGAACTTGCGCAACGAAGTTTTTCATTGTGTCTTGTATACCATAGGTTGTTGTATTATTCATATTTGGTTTGATATAACGAAGATTGGAGAGTGTACAATATTGTACAAATTTGTTAAAAACCATGTATATTTGTGCATATATGATTTACTGCTTTATATTTTCGCTGTGCAAAGTAGTTTATGGTTGAGATTCTTGGTTTGCTAGTGTCAATGATTTTAAGATTCTAACCTAGACCCAAGGTCGTGGAAATTAAATATCTACTTGGTGTAGATCAAAGGATTGTTCCATATAAAATATATATGTTACGAGATCATTATTATCAAATTTCCTCATATCAATCTTCGAAATGTAGTAGTTCCATGGTGTTGACATAAACCCCTAATCATGTGGATCTTGGATTGCAAGTTCATGATTATGGTTCTATGATTCAAAATTTGTGCTCTCTAATTGTGATAGCATACTGCCCATATGAGATTTATTCTCAACAACATGTTTCTCTTTATATTCATGATTTCCTTGGATCTCCACATGCATTTGAAGAAGCCTTTCCAAGAGAATATTTTCCATGGAAATCATGGATTTTTGTATTTCTTCCTCAGTTTCGTTCATATTATTTTCTATTCCTTCATTATTTTCATTGATCTTATTTTCCATTCCTTCCTTATTTTCATTGATCTTATTTTCCATTCCTTCCT
This sequence comes from Pinus tabuliformis, assembly GCA_031772625.1. Lineage (NCBI taxonomy): Eukaryota > Viridiplantae > Streptophyta > Pinopsida > Pinales > Pinaceae > Pinus > Pinus tabuliformis. Next base: position 571,063,706 of record CM062805.1, on the reverse strand, counting down.
TATTTTCATTCATCTTCTTTTCCATTCCTTCCTTATTTTCATTCATTTTTTATTCCTTTTCTCTTTTAAGCTTTTCTTGAGAACTCAAGAAATCCAAAATTTTCAACATTCTACCATTCATTTCATTAATTTTCTTCTCTAATTGAGATAACCTAAATTCTAAGTCTTCACTTTCTTCACGAGTCAAGGATTGGCCTTCAATAGATTTATTTGGTATAACATATTTCTTTAGAGGCATGTAGGAAAATAATAATAACATTCCTCTTTATTACAAAAAAAGGTGATCTTCTAATCAATAGTTAGGTCGTTAGTAAGTTATGTACCTTAATTTGGAGAATATCATAATGAATGATGCTTTATTGATACATATCTGAGACTTGAGGCCTTCTCAATTTGAAAATTTGTTCAGTAATACTCTAATATGCATTTTCTGCAATTCCACAGGTGTGAACTAAATCTGATGTTCCAACTACAAGTTATAGTATGTTTCCCAAAACTCATTGATTTTTTTGGCCTCTTCCCATGAGCAAACTTGTATAGCATGTCATGGGTCCAATTATTGAAATGTAATTATGGAATGTGTACCTGAGGGGATTCTATATTTCTTCTAAAATTCTAGAAGATTTCACATTTTAAATTTTTTAAAACAAGAAGACATAGCAAAAATACCAAACTGACATGTTTAAAATTTATTTTGTGATTGTTCAAAAACCCTAACTTGCATAGGGTATAAATCCTAAATTATAGAGAACCAAATTTCAGAAGTGGAACCATCTATTCCTGAAGATTTATCCTTGATATGGTTCAAGCTTCACTTTATGTAACCTTGTAGCAATAAATAAATAAAATAAATAAATAGAAATAAATAAAATAAAATAAATTATAACACAAATGATAAACTGACATGTTCGAGACTAATTTATGGAACACTCATAAACCATAACTTCCTTGGAATGTATCTCTGAAAATATAGTGAAAATTATGAATTTACCTATTTGAGATAGAATTTAGGACCATTCAAAAAGCCTAATTTCCTTGGACCATATCTCGAAAAAAAAATGAACGAAAATCTAAAATTTCAACCTGAGATTGTGAAAATTTGGAATTAACCTATTTGAGATAGAATTTAGGAGCATTCAAAAAGCCTAACTTCCTTGGAACATATCTTCAAAAAAATAACAAACCAAGATCTAGAAATTCAACTTGAGATTGCTCAGGATGTATCTGAATATTCTCCAGGTTTCACCTTCTGAACCTCATAGAAAAAAATGTTACAACAAAAATGCAACAACGACCTATTTGAAGCAGCAAAACCTAGGATCAAGAGCTATGATACCAAATGTTATGATCTTTGAAATTTAGAAAAGATAAGAAAGCAATAGTTATATTCCACTTCAAGGGGTTACCTCTTTTATAATAAATACAGTGAACAAGACAATATCAATTATCCTAAGACTAGGTCTCTTTAGTATATATATTGTACACAAAGGGCACAATTATAATAAATGGGACCATGAGGGGTTTTGGCCTACATAACAATATAACAACAAAAATGTAATCACTCAATATCTAGGCCTTAATAAAGGATTTTTGGGCTGACATGGGGCTTATATATAGGGATTAACATATTGGCAGGTTTTTCAACACCTAAAACCATTAATATTATTGGTTACATTAAGAAGAAAAGAGTTGTAGTGGTGATTGACTCAGGAAGCACCCATAACTTTATTTATAGAAGATTATAAAGTATCTCAATATTTTTGTATATGCAGTGATACATTTTAAATTTCAGCTGCTAATGGAGGGAATGTTGATTGTGTTGGAAAATGCCACAACATTAAACTATGCATGGGAGAGTATAATTTGGAAATCGCAATGTATTTCATTCCAATTAAAGGTGTAAATGTTTTTCTAGGGATTCAATGGTTAAGAACATTGGGTGTAATTTATACAAATAATAATGAATCACTTATGAGCTATGGATTGGAAGAAATTCAATATAAATTCGAAGGGCTAAACTCTAGACCTCCTTAAGTCATCAACTCTCATAGAGTGGAAAAGCTCATAAAAAGGTTTAGCAAGGGAGTTGTGGTTAAACAATACTCTATAAAAGTTAAGCAGGAAGATAAAAATATTCTCGAGGAGTTATAATTCACCTTGAAAAGACAATATAATGTCTTCCAAGAAAATTCTAGAGGTCTACCTCCATCTAGATATCATGAACATGAAATTGAATTATGTTGAAAATAGCAACAAAAAATGATAAAAATAGAATCAAGAATATTCCAATTTTAATTTGTCCTTGAATTAAAATTGTGAATTAAATTCAAATTTAGTCTCACCAGCTGCTTGGAATTGATTAATTGATTAATTATGGATTAATTAGTTGGAGAAATTCAAGTTAAAAGTCTTTCTGTAGTCATGCAACAGTTGTCCCTTAAATTAAGGAGATAAAATTGAGTTATATTTGAGTTGTCATTAGTTAGCTCAGTTTACTAAGTTAAGTCCAGTTAAATTAGTTCCAAACTGTTTGAGGAACTAATTGTGAGTTATCAGTCAGTTGATGCATGCATGCACTCAACTAGTGTACTCCAGGTAACTGAAGATTCCCTCATCAAAAACTCATGCATGTCTATTCTGAGAAAGAACCAGTTGAGCTAAATGTTAAGGACAATGTACTATCAGTTGCATGTGTTTTCCTATAAAGGAAACTCTTGCATGCAGTCAAGGTAAGGTTCCTTGAGGATTGCACAGTTTTACAGGGTGTGAGATCAGTGTGAGTGATTAGTGTTACACTTGGCAACAGTAGGATCACCCAAGAGAAACAACGCAAGGAAATAGGAGCTTGGAGGGCAGAGGAGAAGGCTTGGGAGAAGCTTTGTTTGCCTGTGAGCATCCAAGAGGATTGTACTGAGAGCTGGCTAGCTGCGAGAGCTAAGGCTTTGTATAATTCTGATGTATTTCCACCTTGTATGATAATACAGATAGTGGGGTTTTTAGCTGAGGCTTTCCCTTGAGTATTTTTTGTGTTTTATGTGCATTAATTCTTCTTCTTCTAGTTATATGTGTTCAACTCGATCTTTCTCAATATTTAAGCTTCCCCAAGTTTGATAGTAGAAGTAGATTATAGTATTTTGATTTGTATATTGCATTATCGGGTTAACCTACAGTCAGATTTTCTACAGAGATCTCAGAGGTAGATTTGTAGAGAATTTGAAGAATTTCTACATGGTATCAGAGCTAAGTTTATCGGAGCAGTGAACAGTATACAAAGAAGAGAATTCGAAGTTTGAAGTTCGGGGTTGCAGGTGCAAATCGAATTCATCTCATACTTCAAGGTTGGTCAATGGTGTTCTATGGCTTGAGACTCGAGTATGCCTTGGAAGGAAGCTCGAATTACATAGCATGGAAAGATCGCATGGAGGTTGTATTAGAAGACAACGACTTGAAGGATTTCATTGATCAAGAAATCCAAAAGCTAGCTTCAACTAATGCACAAGAGTTGGCTGAGTGAAAGAAGTGTGTGGCGAGGGCGAGATAGATCATCCTTGAGGGAGTTTAAGACCATATTGTCTTGAGTCTCCATGGGAAGGACACTCCATATTCAATGTGGAAGAAATTGAAGGACCTCTACCAGAACAGTAGCGACTAGAGGAAATTGGCGCTCAAGGATAAGCTTCGAAGAATCAAGATGGAGAACGACGATACTATTTCCACATATCTGAACAAGCTCACCACCTGTAGAGATGAGCTTGGAAGTGTGGGAATAACTACTGCTGATGATGATATGGTGAGCCTCACTCTCCTTGGCCTTCCAAAGAGCTGGAATAGCTACCAGGACTCTATGAATGGAAGGGAGAAACTACCGGATTGTGAACGACTATGGTCGATCTCATGCAGGAGGAGATCAGGAGGAGCACTCGAGATGGTTCTTCATCTAAGGATGATGATGAAGAAAATTTGGCCTTAGCAAGTAAGGCAAGGAAAGGGAAGGGGAAGGCGTCCCATTCCGAATCGAATTCTTCTCATGGAGGGAAGAAGGTTGACAAGTCTAAAGTGAGATGCTTTAATTGTCATGAGATGGGTCATTATGCGACTAATTTCCCATCGAAGAAGTCCAAGAAGGGATCCTCAGAAGGTGAGGCATTAGCCTCTCAGTTCAAAATGGACTTTACCCTCATCGCATGCATGGTTTCATCGATGATGGGTTGTGGTTGGTATCTTGATAATGGAGCCTCATTCCACATGACCAGCGATAAAAGTTTATTTAGTACCTTGGAGGAGAAAGACCTCAAGATGCGCATAGAGATGGGTGATGACGAAAGATTTAGTGTTTCAGGAGTGGGCACGATTGCTTTCCAGAGGGAGCATGGAGCTCTTATCACCTTGACGGATGTGAAGTATGTGCCTGGACTGAAGAAGAACTTGGTATCGATCGCAATGTTGGAGGGCAAAGGCTACGATGTTGCCTTTAGTAAGGGAAAGGTTTTCCTTATACACATCACCACGAGACAGGTGAAACAGATCGGTTCACGAGTCAAGAACCTGTATGCTCTTAAGGTTCAAGAAGCATGCAAAGCCTTAAGAAGAAAGGAAAATGTAGAGACTTGATGGTTGAGAGGGAAACTAAATTACCTCTCAACATACAGCCCCAGAAGAAGTCTCAGACAATTGTGGAGGAGCCACAATTGGAGATGCTGAGAGGAGACCAAGTGGAGGCATCCACTCATGCAGAGACCTCCAGTAGGGGAAAATTTCATGCCAAGTGGGCAGAGGGAGCACTTGCAGCCACCGCTCCAAGTGTGAGGTGGGGCGATGTGAAGTGATAGTCCCAAGAAGGCTGAAATTGGGAAGGGTCCATTGAGAGGATTTATCTCATGGAGGAATCAGTGGGATTGATGCAGTCAGAGATCAAAGTGACGGAGGCTAGAGAAGTTAGATACTAAAGAGGGCAGAGAAGGATTAACAACAGTGCAGAAAGGCTGAGTCAGCAGAAGCGCAGAGTTTTCAGTCGACAAAGGCAATAATAGTCAGAGACTTTGATGACAGAGGCATCATTCTGATTCAGGTTGGATGTTTTTTGTTTTTGGAGATTGTTGGAGCAACAACACTAGAGAGAAGTGTTGCATGCAGAACATTCCAAAGGTTCAGGATCGCGATCGAGTTGAATTCTTTTCTTGTTGAGAGGGCATGTTGAAAATAACAACAAGAAATGATAAAAATATAATCCAGAATATTCCAATTTTAATTTGTCCTTGAATTAAAATTGTGAATTAAATTCGAATTTAGTCTCACCAACTGCTTGGAATTAATTAATTCATTCATTATGGATTAATTAATTGGAGAAATTCAAGTTAGAAGTCTTTCTGCAATCATGCAATAGTTGTCCCTTAAATTAAGGAGATTATCCCTTAATTAAGGAGATAAGATTGAGTTATATTTGAGTTGTAATTAGTTAGCTCATTTTACTTAGTTAAGTCCAGTTAAATTAGTTCTAAACTGTTTGAGGAACTAATTGTGAGTTATCAGTCAGTGGATGCATGCATGCACTCAACAAGTGTACTCCAGATAACTGAAGATTCCCTCATCAGAAACTCATGCATGTCTATTATGAGAAAGACCCAGTTGAGCTACATGTCAAGGACAATGTACTATCAATTGCATGTGTTTTCCTATAAAGGAAACTCTTGCATGAAGTCAAGGTAAGGTTCCTTGAGGATTGCGCAATTTTAGAGGGTGTGAGATCAGTGTGAGTGATCAGTGTTACACTTGGTAACAGTAGGATCACCCATGAGAAATAGTGCAAGGAAATAGGAGCTTGGAGGGCAAAGGAGAAGGCTTGGGAGAAGCTTTGTTTGCCTGTGAGCATCAAGGAGGATTGCACTGAGAGCTGGCTAGCTGTGAGAGCTAAGGCTTTGTATAATTCTGATGTATTTCCACCTTGTATGATAATACAAATAGTGGGGTTTTTAGCTAAGGCTTTCCCCTGAGTATTTTATGTGTTTTATGTGCATTGATTCTTCTTCTTCTGGTTATATGTGTTCAACTCGATCTTTATCAATATTTAAGCATCCAAAAGTTTGATAGTAGAAGTAGATTATATTATTTTGCTTTGGTATATTGCATTATCGGGTTAATCTACAGTTAGATTTTCTACATAGATCTTAGAGGTAGATTTGTAGAGAATTTGCAGAATTTCTACAAATTAATAATTGGAAGTAATCCTCATAATAAAAGGCCTTATAGATATCATCATCAACAAAAGGGGGAAATATAGAAAATGATACAAGGCATGCTAGATTCATATATAATTCAACATAACAGGAGTTCATTTTTAGCTCCAGTAGTGATGGTGAGAAAAAAATATAATTCTTGGAGGATGTGCCCTACTTATAGAGATCTAAACAAAATGAACATCAAGGATATATTATTTATCCCAAATATTGATGAGCTATTAGATGAGCTTTATGGGGTTTCCTATTTTACAGAGCTCGATCTTAAATCAAAATATCATGAGATCGTATTAAGAAAATAAGACCCTACCAAAACAACATTTAAAACATGTGCAACGCATTATAAGTTCTTGGTCATGCCATTTGGGTTCATTAATGCTCCTTCTATCTTTCAAAATCCCCATGAACAAATTTGTTTGACCTCGTCTTAGAAATTTGTATTGGTTTTCTTTGATGATATACTCATTTATATAAAATCATGGGAGCAACACATTAAATGTGTGGATATAGTTCTACAAATTCTTGAAAACAATTAATTATATATAAAAAGATCCAAAACTGCTTTTGGGAACATATTAGTAGAGCATTTGAGTCATATTGTTTCAAAGGAAGGAGTTAAGGTGGACCCTTAAAAGATCCAAGCTATTGCAAAATGGTCCATTCCTGAGAACATTAAGAGTCTTATATGATTTTTGTGACTTATTGGATTTATTAGAAATTTGTTAAGAATTATGCATGTGTTGCAGGCCCATTCACATATCACTTGAAAAAAATTCATTTGTATGAATAATGAGGCTACTTTGACATTCTATCTCTTAAAGGATGCCATGTCTTCTACACCAATATTGGCAGAACGTAATTTTGGTAAAACATTCATTGTAGAATGTGATGCATCAAGACAAGGAATTGTACTAATGTTGACATGATAAGGGAGGCCATTAGCGTTTGAAAGTAAATAATCTAAGGAATTTTTTTTGGTGAAATCAACATATGAAAAAGAAATGGAAGCAATTCTACATGTAATAAAAAAATGGTGACAATATCTCATTGGGAGATGTTTATAGTAAGGTAAGATTGTGATAGCCTTAAGTACATTTTGGAGCAAAGATTTCCATTCGAAAAGTAACAAAAATAGGTAGCAAAATTACAAGGGCTTAATTTTGAAATAATATACAAGAAGGATAATGTAATGGTGGGTTCTCTTTACTAAATAAGTGAAGGCTCAAGTTTATATTCTATTCCATTTTTGAGGTTGTTAATAGATTCAAAAAATATGAACATTTTTCATAACTCAAAGTGCATACACAACAAGCCAAGTGTCATAATTGCTTGTGAAGGAATAACAATCTCAGAAACTCAGGAAAATCACTATTGCGCACATGGCTGGACTGCGGCTACCCTAGCTGCGTTCTCCCTTCCTATCGAGCGGTTCCTTGCCGCAATGGATCTTGGAGGTGGCTCTGAGGCCCCTCCTTCCTCGCCTCCTGAAGTTGAAGCATTCAGGAAGTTAATAGCAGCAGCTGGAAAAAGAACGATCTCCAGATCACAGCAGAAGTTTGTGAAAAAATTGGATAATATCCCCACGGTGGTATTGTCGGTGGAAGAAACTTGCAGATTAGCATTGAATCTAGCCGAAAGGGGTCTTATTGGCCAGTTCACAGGGCTATGGCCATCCCCGAAAGCAGTAGAAGAATGGGTAAAACGAAACTAGATTCCGTTGGTTTCAGAAGGAATTAAAAGTCACTTCGTTGGCAAAGGGTTCTTTGTCTTTGTGTTTGACAATGCGGAAGACAGAAGTCTGATCTTCAAGAATGGGCCATATTTTATGGGCCCTCAAGGGCTTTATTTGAATAAATGGTCACAAAATTTTGATATGGCACAGGATGTGCCCACATCAGTTCCGGTGTGGGTGCGCCTTCCTCATCTCCCTCTTCATTACTGGAACCAGAGATCGCTACAATATATAGGCAATGCCCTAGGAAAATACATAGACCAAGCGGTGAGAAAAGACCAATACTCCTGTGCCCGAATCTGTGTCGAAGTTGACTTGGAAGTCAGTTTACCTGAAGCCATCAAACTTTCGGTTGCAGACTGGACCCACATCCAAGAGCTTGACTACGAACAGCTTCCCTTCAAATGCCGACACTGCCACGAGTACGGGAATTTCGCAAGGTACTGCAAGAAGAAGAGCGAGGAGACAACAAAGAAAGACAAAGGAGAACAATGGAAGCAAGTAAAGAAACCAGCACACAACAGGTAGAATAATAAATCCAAAGGCAAAGAGATGGGGAAAAGATCTGGGCAAGACAGTGGAAACCCTCAAATCTCAGGGAGCATGGAACAAAACAACATTGAGGAAGATAAAAAAATTCGTCAAACCTCTCAACACTCCTCCAGAACCACCAGAAGCAAATCAGGAAGGACTCATCCAGACGAATGACTTCGCCTCTCCGGTTTCAAGTAATGTGGAAATCCTTCCCTCAAGTCCGGTTCTAGGTAGTAATTCCTCTCCGTCATATGCAGACATTATTAAAAAAAAAAAAAAAAAGACCATAGAGAATTCTGGCTCATCGGAGGATGAGACCTTCGAGAGGCCCTCAAAGAGAACCGGAAGGAGAACTCACAAGGAAACTAGAGAAGAAGAAGCAGAAAGACAAAAAACCCTAGGGAGCCAAGCCACCATCGAGATGACTCTCGAGAGAAGTACCAGAACCAGACCTCCCAAGGGAGGTGGACCCATCCCAACAAGCAGTAAGTAATGCAACTGGTCTCTTGGAACTGCAGGGGATTGGGGAATCCTTCAAAGGCAAAAGCTATTAAAGACTTATTGAAAATGGAACCCACAGACATTCTCATGCTCCAAGAGACAAAAATAGAAGGGGAGATCCTTCTAAATACAAGCAGCACAAAATGGAAATTTGGCAATGGGAAGGCAGTAAGCGCCAGAGGCTCGGCTGGAGGAATAGGCACCTTTTGGTCTGGAAAAATCTTCTCGTTAGAAAGATCCTATGAGACATAGCATTGGATCTTCACCGAGCTTCGACATACCTCAAGCAATCTCATCTTAGCTCTCTTTAACTTGTATGTTCCTGTACACTATGCTGAAAAGAGAGAGTGTTGGAAGTCACTCTCGGACTTTTTAGAACTTCATAATCCAAAGAACATTGTCATAGGAGGAGATCTGAACATTATTATGGATCCCAAAGAGAAGAGAGGAGGTTCTTATACCAGGGATCCTATGCTCTACATAGTGGAAAACCTCATGCTTCAATGGGATCTGGTAGATTTCAAGCCAGTGAAAGGAGAATATACCTGGACCAACAATAGAATAGGGGAGAATCATATCTCAGCTAGGCTGGACAGATTTCTCACCCACAGTTCAATCATGATGGATAGAAGAATCATCTTCTCCAAGATTCTTCCAAAATTAACCTCAGACCACAAGCCAATACTTCTCTGTTTGAAAGAAGAAGAGGACTTAGGCCCACTTCCTTTTCGATTTAGTCCTCTCTGGGCTGAAAGAGAAGGGTTCTTCGAAACAATTCAAACAGCTTGGCAAAAAGAAGTAATAGGCTCTCCAAGCTTTGTGTGGAAGCGAAAGTTAAAAAATGCAAAGTATGCCTTGAAATATTGGATAAAGAAGGCTTTAAAAACTCCTACCATCTAGAGGAAAGAAGTTGTCCAACAGCTGGCCGAAATCCAATTTGATTTGGAAAATACTGAAATCTCCTCATTGGACATTGACAAAGGAAAATCTGCTCAAAGGAATACTTACAATTACTTTAGAAGAGAAGAAGAATATTGGCGAATCAAGTCTCACAGCTTGTGGTTAAAAGTTGGAGACAGAAACATTTCATACTTCCACAGACAGTATAGGGCTCGCCTCTCGCAAAACCACATTGCTGAAATCACCACTTCCAGTGGGCAGGTGTGCAAAGGTTTTGATCAGATAAAGGAATGATCCGAATTTAAGCAGGAACACAATAGATTATAGAGATAACCATAAATACAGAGATGCGATAACCATAAAAACAGAGATGCAACGGAAATAATACTTCATTTCATTAATGGAGAATACTGAAATATGCTTACAAATAGAAATAACCCAACTAGGGCGATGGTAGCTTATCTCTGAGAAGAGATGTGTCGGCTACATGCCTCTGAACTGTTTCGAACTGTGTTTACAATGAGGCTCGAAGGCCTATTTATTATTGAGAAACAATGGAAAACCCTTAACATTCCAAAACCTAACCCTAGAAGATGAAACGCCAAACTATGGGCCCCGTTTGGGTAAATTGGTAGATCAACTTCCCGGGGGTGTAACTTTGGCATACGATCTCCATTTGACGCGCATGATAGCCCGTTGGAAAGATCTCTCTGAGGACTACGACGGAAAAGACGATTTATTTTGTTTAAAATTCGCGGAGGTAGATTTCCCAAAAAACGTCGTTTAGGGCCTCAAAATGGCTTCGGAAGTTTAGGACCCGAAAAAACTGCTAAAAATAGTAAACTGCGCTATAATTAAGGAAACTGAAAGAGACAGTTGTGGGGGTCCAAATGGGATAGGTGGGTGGCCACCAACATCCACCTGGATCATTCCTCCCCCCTTAGGAAGCAATGGTCCCCATTGCGTTGAGTTCCTCCTTGAGATGAGGAAGCTTCTGCTGAGCTGGGTCTCCAATGAGCTATTCTGCAATCTCTGATGTGTCCAGAAATGGTGGGAAGCATGGTCGGCGATGGTCCACATTGAACAATCGGTGCAAGCGAAGGAATGGAGGAATGCTGTGCTTCAAAGCATTGTTGCCCACAGCCTTGTTACTGGTGTAAGTACCATGTCGAAGCAGTCTGAGTTTCTGATGGGTTCTGGTAAGGCGTTCTCTCTGCAGATGTAACCAAACTTTTTTGCCCACCTGAAACTTATGTGGTACCCCTCTGGGTAAGGAGAAGTTGTTCCTGTGTTCTGTCATGACTGTATCCCTATGTTGTTGCTGCTGCGTGGAGGAACCCTTTGCGGGGATCATGGATGTAGCAACGATCTTCCCCTTACTTTGGGAGCGAACCAGACAGAAAATAAATTTCCTAGTCTGTGAGATGAGCTTGCTGCCTTTCTTAGCAGTGATCAAAGAGGTGGTGGTAGGTGGAGCTACCTCTGGTATCCTGTATAATGAATTATCCAAAGAAATAATGACAGCGCGAGGCCTTGACTCATACACAGCATGTCGCCTCCACAAGTATGGCTGGCCTAATAGTACATCACAAACATCCAGAGGTGTAACATCACACAATACCTCATCTGTGAAGGGCTTGATGCTGTAGGGAAGGCGACACTGCTGGTGAACTTTGAGATCTCGTCCTTCGTGAAGCCACCCGATACTGTACGGTTGTGGGTGTGGCGTAGTTGGTAGGCCCAACCGCTTCACAACCTCTGCTGAAACGAGGTTCTTTTGGCTGCCACTATCGACAATGAATTGCAGCGGCGAACCCTTCACCCACATCTGTGAGTGGAAAAGACGTTCCCCCTCCTCTGGCTCTTCGGGCTCATTCTTCTGGATCTTGGCAGTGGCAACAGTGGCACTAGGATCCGCATCAATGATTTGCTTCCCTTTGCCATCCCCCTTGTCGGGTTCCGGCTCAGAGTCAGAACATGCATCTGATTCAGAAGCCTTCAACTCGGCCACCAGCGACTGCTTGGTCCGACACTCACTTGTGTTATGAGTGGGACTCTTGTGGAACTCACACCACTTTCCTGTGTCCTTCTTCAGCTTCGTGATGTTTTTCTTTTCTTGCAGCTTAGAGGGGTTGTCTTGGGTCACCCCGCCTTGGCTTTGTCCTTTGGGCTTCGGATTTGCAGATCCAAAGTCTCGCTTCTTCTGTTTGAACTTTTGCTCGATTTTGACAGCGTATCGGTATGCTGTGCCGAGTGAGGAGATGTTCAAGAACTCCATCTCTTCCTGGATGTATCTGTGTAGGTAGTTGCGGTATTTGAGTACCAGATGCAGCTCAGAATATTTGATACCCAACTATGTGCGAAGGGTATGAAAAATATTTGTGAACTCTGGTACATGTTGGTCTCGTCCCTGCCGCAGTGTGGTCCATTTGATGTATTTGTCCTCATAGCTTTTGACAGGGTAGTACTGCTCCTTGATGGCATCCCGGAAGTCATTCCAAGTGGGGGCGGCTGAAAACAGTGAGCTTGTACTTTCATCCTTCTGCTCGCAGTATGTTTCCCACCAGTCCTTGATGTGGGGGGCTGCTTTGAGAAGAGCGAAAACAATCTTTTCCCGACTTGAAAATTAACCCATCTAGCAGATTTAACCATTTATCTATGGCATCTACGTCTATTTGACCCTCAAAGATGGGGATTTCAAAATTAACTTGTACCTTAAACGGTGTGGCGTTTCCAGAGTAGCTGTTGGAAGCCGATGCGTCGCCTCTGGGTAGCCGCTGAAGGATCTGCGCAAAGCTATCCATCATCGCGTTCCTTTGCCGCTCAAGGGCTTCTTCGAGCAAGATTCTGATAGGATCTCCTGCCCCCTCGTCTTTCTTCTCATCCGCCATGGGAGGTCGTCGAGATTTGCGAGGCTGGTCTTGCAAAGGTTCGACCAATTCAAGCCCTAACTCCTTAGATCCCAACCTCGTTGGGGACATGCAAAGAAAAACAGAGAAAAAGCAGACCGCTCTGATACCACTGATCCAGATTTAAGCAGGAACGCAATAGATTACAGAGATAACCATAAATACAGAGATGCGATAACCATAAAAACAGAGATGTAGCGGAAATAATACTTCATTTCATTAATGGAGAATACTGAAATATGCTTACAAATAGAAATAACCCAGCTAGGGCGATGGTAGCTTATCTCTTAGAAGAGATGTGTCGGCTACATGCCACTTAACTGTGTTTACAATGAGGCTCGAAGGCCTATTTACTATTGAGAAACAATTGAAAACCCTTAACATTCCAAAACCTAACCCTAGAAGATGAAATGCCAAACTATGGGCCCCGTTTGGGTAAATTGGTACATCAACTTCCCGGGGGCGTAACTTTGGCATACGATCTCCGTTTGATGCGCATGATAGCCCGTTGGAAAGATCTCTCTAAGGACTACGACGGAAACAATGATTTTTTTATTTAAAAAATCACGGAGGTAGATTTCCCAAAAAACGTCATTTAGGGCCTCAAAACGGCTTCGGAAGTTTAGGACCCGAAAAACTGCTAAAAATAGTAAACTGCGCTATAATTAAGGAAACTGAAAAACTGAAAGAGACAGTTATGGGGGTCCAAATGGGATAGGTGGGTGGCCACCAACATCCACCTGGATCAAGGAAGCAGCTAGGAACCACTTTCAGACTCTTCTCAGTGCTGAAAGGGATGGGTGTGAAGAGGACATAAATGATTTCCTCACTCATATCCCGAACCTAGTTAACACAAATGACAATAACATGCTGTTGAATCCCATCTCAGAAGAGGAAATCTCTAGAATAGTGTGGTCCATGGAGCCCGACAAAGCTCCTGGGCCAGACGACTTTTCAATTCATTTTTATAGACTATGCTGGGAGATAATTAAATCAAACCTTCTGAGAATGATTCATGGATTCCTGAGGAAAGATAAGGTTGGAGGTGGAATCAATTCCACCTTCCTTGCCTTAATTCCCAAGGAAGTGAACCCTGGGTCTTTTGAAAGATATAGGTTGATCTCGCTATGCAATGCCTCCTACAAGATTCTGGCTAAACTCCTAGTGAATAGAATCAAACCTCTGTTGCAAAAATTAATTTCTCCAACTCAAGGGGGGTTCGTGAAAGGAAGGCACATCCTGGACAATGTAATTCAAGTCCAAGAAGCTTTGCATTCCAGCCATTCCTGAAAAGAACAAGGTATGCTGATCAAACTAGACATGTCTAATTCGTTGACAGAGTTAACCGTTCATTTTTCTACAGGGTTCTTTTATCCTTTGGTTTCAGTCAAGAGTTCATTAATCTCATCAAAGCCTGCATAGAAAAGATCTGGATCGTGCCTTTGGTAAATGGAAGGCTTGCCAACTACTTCCCAGCCACCAAGGGATTAAGGCAAGGCTACCCTCTATCCCCCTTCCTCTATATTCTGATGGCATACTCCTTGAGTAGAAAGATTTCTTTTGAAAAACAAGCTGGCAGCATTCCTAGGATTCGAATAGTAAAAGGAATTGAACCCGTGAACCATGCTCTATTCGCAGATGACTCCTTAATGCTTGGAGGAGCTTCTCTGAGAATAGCAAATTCTTTTAAAGTCATCCTCCAAAAATTCTGTAGCATCTCGGGAGCCCTTATAAGTGAGAGGAAAAGCATTGTGTTTGGATGGAACACAGATCAACACACAATTGAGAAAATTGCAAACCATTTAGGCTTTGCTGGGCACGTTTCCTGGGAAAAAATAAAATACTTAGGCCTTCCTCTAATGCTGGGTTCCAACATAAACCAATTGTGGGAGGAAGTTATAGCAAAATTCAAGAAGAAAATCGTTGTCTGGGGAGGTTTTTGGCTTACCACAAGAGGCAATCTCACTTTAATCAAATATGTTCTTTAGGCACTGACTTTCCAGGCTTCTCTAATGCTGGCTCCAAAAGCAATCTCCAATCAGATTTCAAGGCTCATTCGTGATTTCCTGTGGAATGGAGGTTGTGGAAACAATAACCAATTTCACTTAATAAACTGGGACATGGTGAAGCAACCTATCGTGGAAGGTGGATTGTAAATTAGAGACCCCACGCATGCCAATTTAACAATGGGATGCAAGTTATTATGGCAGATCCACGTAGAGCCTATCCACCCAGTCAGCCAATTAATCAAACTTAAATATCTCAACAATCAGTTGTTGAGGCAATTCACGGTGGAGAAAAATCCAAAAGGATCTTTGGCTTGGAAGTTGTGTATCAGAGGCATTGAATTTTTTAGATCCTACCTGTATCGGATTCCTGGCAATGGCAAAAACACAATGTTATGGAGAGACGACATTATAGGCCATCCTCCTCTCGCAGAAGTTAACAAAATCTCTGAGTTAAGAGCATGGTTACATGCGAAAGGAATCAAGAAAATAGAAGACATCTCAGAATGGGATAGCCATGGGAACTGGCAGTGATGGAAGTTTCCTAGAACTCCAGAACATTTACAAATGCAGTTGGAAATTCTTTTTGAAGCAATCTCTGATTTCGCACCGGTCCACAAGGAAGAAGAAGATTCCTGGGGCTGGGGCAAGACTGGGGTCTATTCAGCAGCTCAAGGCTACATTCAAATGCAAACTAGGAAGGAATCGACTCACCAGGAATATTTTTGGAAGCATATTTGGGATAGCTTTAGCATCCCCAAAATTAATTTCTTCTTTTGGACTTTGATGCACAAGAAAATTCTGACCAGAGAAAACTTGTGCAAAAGGAATATAGTAGGCCCCCATCGCTGTGTTATGCAAATGCGCAAAGGAAACTTTTGATCACTTATTTATAGAGTGTGAGTTCGCGAAGGAGGTCTGGTCCTTTTTCCTGCATGGGCTGAATGTTTTCCCTCCATCTCAGGTCTCAATTGTCTCCATGTTTACCTCTTGGAAAGATAGTTATCCTCATAGCATCACTAGCAAGTCTCTTTGGCACTGAGTGTGGATTGCTGCCCCGAAATATGTCTGTTGGAAGCTTTGGCTCGCCAGGAACGATATCATTTTCAACAATACAGATTGGTCTCCAGCAATGGTGGCTGCCCGAGCAAAGGGCCTGCTCTTAGAAACTTTGAATCATTTCCCCGTCAAAGATGATAGTTCCCTTCTAATTGAAGAAAGGACGTGGTTGGATGCTTATTCCAGCAGGGTCAGAATCAAAGCAAATCCTCGCTCAATTCAAAAGGAAAGATGGCAAATCCGAGATTCAGAGGACAAATTTCAACATTGGTGGAGATCCCTGGGCAAGTGCACAATATTCTTCGATAGTGCTTCAAAAGGCAACCCAGGAAAGTCAGGAGCGAGCGGGGTGATTTTTTCACCGAATGGGAACAAAGAAGATAGTTTCAGCTAGGGGCTTGGTCAAAGAACCAACAACCAAGCAGAAATTCTCAGCTTATTGAAAGCTTGTCAAATGGCGAGAGAGGAAAATCCAAGAGAAATCTTAGTCTTTGGAGACTCGGAAGTGTTGATAAAAGCACTCATTAGTGAGAAAGAGCTAAAGGATCCGGTGCTAAACAAGCTGCTAACAAGACTAAAGAGAATTCTGAGAGAAATTCCCTTGGTTAAATTTTACCATATTCTCAGGGGTTTAAACAAGGAAGCGGACAAATTGGCAAATATAGGATGTACGTTGCAAATTGGGATGATAAGTACAAATGTTGATTCCCCGATCAAGGCAATAATCCCCTGAGTGGGAAGGTTGTGCTTTTGACTTTCCGAAGAATGTATTTTGGTTGTTTGGTGTAGCCCAACCTGATTCTCTCTATAAATAAAACATAATCGTTTCAGTCAAAAAAAAAATTGTTTGTGAAAGAAATCAATAGACTTCATGGTCAAATTAAGGCAACAATAAGTTACAAAGATCCAGAATTCACATTAATTTTTTTTGAAATAATTATGGAAAATTATTGGAACAACGCTAAAAATGAGTTCACCATATCATCCACAAACAAATGGTCACATAGAAATAGCTAACAAATGTTTATAGGGCTATGTACAATGTTATTCTATAAATATGTAATGTCAATGGATGAAGTGGCTCCCTTTGGTAGAATAGTGGTATAGTACTACTTGTCCTACATATAATAAAATGACCCAATCTGAGGCCCTTTATGTATGTCCATCTCCTCGTATCTCATACTTTTTGTAAGATGAGTATAAAGTACAAGCAACATAATCACATATGGAGAATACTAAAGAAGCATTGACAATTCTTAGGGAAAACCTTCAAAGGGTGCAATGCAGGATGAAGTAACAAGCAGATCGACATCGAAGTGAAAGACAATTTGAGGAGGGTGAGTGCGTATTGTTGAGACTACAACCTTATAAGAAATATACACTCATAAATTAGCTCCAAGATGTTATGGACCCTACAAGATTATTCATAGGATTGGGCAAGTGGCGTATGAGTTAGATTTTCCTTCTCCTCACATTCATAAGGTTTTTCATGTATCTTACCTAAAAAGGTTTCAAGAAAATTATAACAATGCTAATAGAACTTCCAAAATTGGATGAACAAGGGAAGTTGATTCTTGAAAAAAAATAAAAATAAAAAATAATGGATCATTGTTCTCTATCTCTTTGAAATAGAACCATTATGGAGTACTTAATTAAGCGGAAGAATATGCCTCTAGAAGATGCTACATCAGAAAATAGGTGATTCATGAATAAGAACCCTCAATCACAAGCTTTGATGATTTATTTTTTTTAAAGAGAGGGGATATGTTAATGTAGAAATTGCAACAAATTTGCTACTGCTAATGAAATCGAATTGAATTTAAGAGACAAAAAATTCTTCTATTATTTTGCGGAAAGGAAAACACACGATAGAAACACATGCAATAGCATGCAACCATCAAAACACAAGGAACACAATGATTTTATAGGGGAACCCAACTAGGAAAAACCCCTTTGTTGCTTTGCATTAATTCAGATGAGAAAGAGAAACAATTACAATGTCTTGCTTCAACTCTGAAGCACACCCTGCACTGTAAAATTGTTTTCCTACTTCTTGACCTGCTCTATCCAGCACTTAACCAATTCAAGCCTCATCCAACCTCTTGTTTCCTTTCACAATCTTGGAGGAAACTAGATCCTAAATAATAGGGAAATTCCTTATTTCCTTACGCAAATCTAAGGGGAATTGATCCCCTACTCAGTGCAAAATAACTGTACACTCAAGAGTATACAATTATAAATAAAAATGTGCCTTTTCCATCCGCTCAACTAGGAAATTTGAATTCCATGCATAATTGGGTCTCTTTTAGTTGATTTAATTGTTAAGTGAGAGATCAGTGAGTTAACAACAATTATTACTACTCAATCAAACTTCAACCAACTCAACTAATGACTACACGTGATTTAATTGAGTTCAACTAACAATAACTCAACTATATTTCTAGATTTTAGTAATCAACCCATGCACAAATCTACTTCTACACTACAAACTCGAATTTACTGATTTAACTAGGAGACAAAGCCATGTCACTCTAGCTAATTTCAATCCAAGTTATCCTGCTGATGTGGAAAATCGAATTTCTCCATTTGACTAAGGCACAAATCAAATGAAGAATTTTCTTACTACAATTCGAACACTCCCTCTTAAAAAGAAAAGGATTTTGCACAATCCCAATCCTGTTATAGTGTAGGAATGTATCATAATAAAATTAAAACTCCCTTTCTTTGT
This sequence comes from Pinus tabuliformis, assembly GCA_031772625.1. Taxonomy (NCBI): domain Eukaryota; kingdom Viridiplantae; phylum Streptophyta; class Pinopsida; order Pinales; family Pinaceae; genus Pinus; species Pinus tabuliformis. The sequence continues at coordinate 571,045,104 of CM062805.1, read as the reverse complement.
CATTGTTTCTAGTGGAACAACTGCAACCGAGAAGCATCCAAAATATTGAATCAACTGTGTCTTTGAGCTGCAACTATCTCCTAAGCATCTGACTGCTACTAGTTTCTACACTGTCTACTAGGAAATATGCACTGCTACTGAGCCTCCTGCTATGCTATCAACATTTCTCTATGATCCTTAGTATCTGACTACTCCAACTAACAATGATCCTCCTGCTACTGAATATTGTGGGCCCCTATAGCAAGGGTAATGATCCATGAGAAGAATACATGGAAACTAATACTCCTCTTCTATGGACCTTTCCAAAATATTTGCAACTATGGGACTAAGACTCTACATCGCCCCAGATCTCTCCTGAAGGTATGGATGCATGCATGGCAAAATATACCTCTAGCTTGTAGATATTTTTCACTCTAACTCCAATATGTTTTACGTGTCTAGTAGCAACATGCTTCAGAAAAGCTTTTCCCTTACTGAACACAACATCATAACCTTTATCCTCTAATATAGCTATATAAATCAAAATTTTCTTTAGCCCAAGAACATACATTACATTTTTCAAGTGAAGATGGAAGCTTGACTCCCTCTTAAATATGACAGTACCAATTTCTTTGGTCTTATACCTCCCATCATCTCCAAATTCTACGTGCAATTTGAGATCCTTCTCCTCTAGGCCAATGAAGAATTCATTGTTTCCTGTCATATGACATGAAGCACCAGAATCTATGTACCACTCACTCCCTCTTACTTTTCTTTCCATGCAAGAAAAGAGGGTGAAATATAACTCGAATTGAGATGCTAGAGCATCTCCTCCTACCCCTATTGTAGACTCCTTGGTGGATTTATTACGCAGACACTTGGTTGCATAGTGTCCATATTCATGGCAATGAAAACATTTTATTTTGTTAAGGTCCTTCTTATTTCCATTGTTCTGGTTGGATTCTGCCTCACCTTGGAACTTCATTCCTTTAGCCTTCTTTCCTTTGCCAACTAGAGCACAGTCTTCTTCCTCATCTGCAATGGATGTAACTCCATATCTAGTGTTTCTTTTGATCTCATCCTACACCAAATCAGACCAAAGTCTATCCCATTTTGGTAGCTCGTCTCTTCCATTAATTGAATCCCGATAGTTGTGCCACGATTTTGAAAGGCCAAGGAATACTAAGCTCACAAGTTCAGATGATGGCATGTTTTCTCCTACTCATCCATGTTCATCTCTAACTTTAGTGAATCTGGATATGTACTGATCAATGGTTTCATTTTTTTGTATTCAAATGCTCCTAAGTTTATCTCTCAATGCCAATTTCCTGGCATCACTGTTGCTCTGGAATAGATCTGTTAGAGTTTTACGCATTGCAAAAGGAGTCTCCTTTCCATGCAGTTTCGAAACCACATGATCTTTGACACCCTCCAGAATAATCTTCCTAGCTCTTGTTGAGTCTTTCTTCCACTGAGTAAGTTCTTATTCATTTTATATTGTTGGTTTTGGTATATCATTTTGTGTATATTCCCATAATCCATTATCAAACAGGACAACTTCCATCATGTCTTTCCGAGCACAAAAAATTGAGGTGCCTTCCAATGCATACTCCAGCATCAATTCGTTGAAAGACATTTTTCCTACACTTACGAGAATCTGCACCAAAAACTCTGCAAATCGAAATTTCTCTGAGAGAATATCTAGAATAAGGTTTTCGTGTAGTCTTTCGTAGCTCTGATACCATGTAGAAATTGCAATAAATTTGTTATTGTTAATGAAATCGAACTGAAATTAAAAGATAGAAATTTCTTCTACTATTTTGTGGAATGGAGAACACAAGATAGAAAAATATGTAATAACATGCAACCAACAAAACACAAGGAACAATCTGATTTTACAATTAGTTCCCTTGGATTTGCACAAGGAAATAGGGAATTTCCCTACTATTTAGGAGCTAATTTCCTCCAGGATTGCATAAGGAAATAGAAGGTTGGTTGAGGCTTGAATTGGCTAAGTGTTGGCCAGAGCAGGTCAGGAAGAAGGAGAACAGTTTTACAGTGCACAATGTGCTTCAGAGTTAAAGAAAGACATTGAAATTATTTTTCTTTCTCATCTGAATTAATGCAAAGTAGTGGAGGGATTTGTCCCAGTTGGGTTCCCTTATAAAATCATTGTATTCCTTGTGTTTTTTAAAATCACTATACACTTAACAATGTAAAATTATAAATACAAATGTTCCTTTTCCATCCACTCAACTAGGATATTTGAATTCCACGCATGACTGGGTCTATTTTTAGTTGATTGACTAGTTAACTGAGAGATCAGTGAATTAACAACAATCATAACTACTATAATGATCTTCAAATGACTCAACTAATGACTAGAGCTCAGTTAACTGAGTTCAACTAACAATAACTCAAGTAGATCGCTAGATTTTAGAAATCAACCCATGCACAACTCTACTTCTAGCCTGCAAACTCAAATTTATTGATTAAAGTAGGAGACAAAGCCATGTCACTCGAGCTAATTGCAATCCAATTCATCCTGTTGTTGTGGAAAATCAAATTTTCCAATTTGACTAAGGCACAAGTCAAATGAAGTATTTTCTTGCTACAATTCTAACACTCCCTCTTAGCAAGAAAAGGATTCTGCAGAATCCCAATCCTACTCTAGTGTAGGAATGTATTGTATGTTAGGTACCTATACTACCAGTGTAACCCCTTATTGTTATTAGTACAACCCCATTATTATATTGTTGTGCCCATGTAGTCCCCATATTGTTATTATTGTGCCCCATAGAAGCTCACTATTGTTATTATTGTGCCCTTACATTATTATTGTTATGTCGGCTCTCATTATATTATGACCCCTTAGACTCATATATATAGAAAGGAGGTCTTTTCATTTGTATCATCCAAGAATTGTTCATTTGTCTAATGTAAAGGAGGTTTCCCCCTCGAAGAGGCTAAATTCTAAGGCGTTGATCTATCTTTTCTATCTTTCTGTGAGCTAGTTTCATAAAATTTGGTATCAGAGCTTTGGGTTCTAGGGTTTCACTGCTCCACATAGGTCTTCGTGGAATTTTCGCTATAATTTTTTTTTTGTGATGTTTCAGAAGCAAAAAAAACAACCCATGTGAGACAAAATCGCGCTAAACCTCGGGTCTGAATTTCAGAACTTGTCTCCCTACATTTTCAGAGATAGGATTTGAGGAAGTTAGGGGTTTTGCAGACTCCCAAATTACATTCCAAATAGGTGACCTGGGGAAAATCGTCATAACTTTTGTTCTAAGCATTAGATTGAAATTTCGTAAGAAGTTTCAGAAAGAGGACAAACTATGGTTTTCTCTGTATATTTTTAAGATCCGAAAGTCAAAACAGTGACACGTGGCACATCATACAAGTTCTCTCTACTGAAACATTATATAATCAGGTCATCTTAGGAAATTGGGCATAACTCTTTCTTAGAGAATAAAATTCTGATCAGACTTGCAGGATTAGAAAGAGGACTCAGAGGGCTACTGCAGGACAATTTCAAAACTTGGAGAACTGAAAGTATAGTGTTACAGTTGTTTCAAGATCGAGCTCCTAAAATCAAGAAAAGGCAATATGAGGAAGTTTGATGGCAAGGATCGAGTCAATTGGATACTATAGATGGAGCAATATTTTGATCTACATGAGGTGCAACTGTTAAAAAAGGTACGTATTGCATCTTTATATTTAGAATCGGATCAATTTTTATGGTATAAAGGGCTTTGTTCTCATAAACCACTTGTTACGTGGTCAATTTTCATGGAGGAAATGATAGCACATTATGATGATACAAAGAGAAACACCTTCTTTAGCCAATTGATAAATATCAAACACAAGTGTTAAATGGCAGAGCACATTGAGGAATTTCAAAAATTGAAAATAAGGGAAAATGATATTCTAGAGCAGTAGAGGATTGATGTCTCCATAGGGACTTTAAAGGATAACATTCAACATGAGGTTCGTCTTTGGGAACCTGATCCATTGGAGAAGGAGTTTAAGTTGGCAAGAAAAGTGGAAAGAAAAATTATGGTAATGGGGAAGTCTACCCCTCACAACTATAAATATGGAAGTGTTGTTTCTCCTATCCTACCACAACCTACAAGGTTTACACCACAACAATTGGAAAAAAAAAGAGCAAAAGGGCTTTGTTACAATTGTGATAAGAAATGCACTAAAGGTCATCAGTGTGTTGAGAAGAAATTATTTTACATAGATTATGAAGAGGAGGAAGACAAGGATCAAGAAACATCAAAAGAAGAGGATATACACCAGGAACCAACCCCAGAGAAAGAAGAAATGAATCCTACCATATCTTGTAAAGCATTGGCAAGAATTACCACTCCTCAAACTCTCAAGATAGAAGGACATATCAAGAAGAAAAAAGTTCAAGAAGTGAAAGATCGCATCGAGAAAGAAGAAATGAATCCAACCATGTCTTGTAATGCATTGACTGGAATTAACACTCCTCAAACTATCAATATAGAAGGACATATCAAGAAGAAAAATGTTCAAGAAGTGAAAGATCACATTGAGCATCAAGAAATGAATCCGACCATATCTTGTAATGCATTGGAAGAAATTACCACTCCTCAAACTCTCAAGATAGAAGGACATAACAAGAAGAAAAAGATTCAAGCAGTGAAAGATCACATCGAGCATCAACAACAAGTTCTCCAACTTTTAAAGGATAAAGCCACTTTGGTACAGGCAGATCAACATCGCAGTGAAAGAAGTTTTGATGTAGGTGATTGGGTATTTTTACGGCTATATCTCAAGCAAGCTATTTATGAGAAGGAAATGTTGGCAACACTACATGCACTTAAGAAATGGTGACCTTACCTAATGGTAAGACACTTCAAGGTAAAAATGGATTTTGATAGCCTTAAATACTTTGTAGAGCAAATATTATCTTTAGAAGAACATAAAAAATGGGTCACAAATATGTTGGGTTATGACTTTGAAATCATCTACAAAAAAGGGAAGAAAAATGTTGTTGCAGATGCACTCTCAAGAAAGGATGAGGATGTGGAAGCATTGTTTTGTGTTATTTCCCTTATCCAACCAGATTGGATAAATGAAGCAAGGGGTGAATGGAAGAAGGACGAAGAAGTGTGGCCACTCATTCAAAAGTTGCAGAAGATCCCAGTTCAAACAATATTGCCAGAACTTGATGAGGAAGGAAAATCATATTGGAACCTGTAGTAGTCACAGAAAGAAGAACCTGGTAGCTATGAAATCGATCAATTTCAGAGTTTCTCATCAAGTGGAAGAACTTACCCGCTGAAGATTCCACATGGGAGGACAAGAATTTTATACAGAAGCATCATGAACAACTCAAGCATTGAGGACAACACTTTTTAAAGGAGAGGGGCATGTTAGGTCCCTATACTACTAGTGTAACCCCTTATTTTTATTAGTACAACCCCCTTATTATATTTTTGTGCCCATGTAGTCCCCATATTGTTATTATTGTGCCCCATAGAAGCCCACTATTGTTATTATTGTGCCCTTACATTATTATTGTTATGTCGTCTCTAATTATATTATGACCCCTTAGACTCCTATATATATAAAGGAGGTCTTGTCATTTGTATCATCCAAGAATTTTTCATTTGTGTAATGTAAAGGAGGTTGCCCCCTCGAAGAGGCTTATTTCTAAGGCGTTGATCTATCTTTTCTATATTTTTGTGAGTTGGTTTCATAACACTGTAACACAATTAACACTCCCTCTCACTGTCGTTGTTGATATTACAACATCTACGACTGAGAAGCATCCAAAATACTGAATCAACTGTGTTTCTGAGCTGCAATTGTCTCCTGAGCATTTGACAACTACTAGTCTTTGCACTTTCTACTAGGAAATATGTGTTGCTACTGAGCCTCCTGCTTTGTTGTCAACACTTCTTTGTGCTCCTCAGTATCTGACTACTCCAACTAACATTGATCCTCCTACTACTGAAGACTGTGTGCCCCTATAGAAGGGGTAATGATCTATGAGAAGAGTCTATTTCAATTGCTACTTCTCTCCTATGGACCCTACCCAAATCTTTGCAACTATGGGACTAAGGCTCTACATCGCCCCACCTCTCTCCTGGAGGTATGGATACGTGCATTGTGAAATATACCTCTAGCTTGTAGAGATTTTTAACTCTAACTCTAATACGTTTCACTTGTCCAGTAGAAACATGCTTTACACAAGATTTTCCCTTACTGAACACAACATCATAACCTTTGTCCTCCAATACAACTACATAATTTTAATTTTTCTTCAGCCTAGGCACATACATTACATTTTTCAGGTGAAGATGGGACCCTGACTCCCTCTTAAATGTGACAGTATCAATTCCTTTGGTACTATACCTCCCATCATCTCCAAATTTTATGTGCAATTTGAGATCCTTCTCCTCTAGGATACTAAAGAATTCCTTGTTTCCTGTCATATGATATGAGGCACCAAAATCTAGGTACCACTCACTCCCTCTTACTGTGCTTTCCATGTAAGCAAAGAGGGTGAAATCTAACTCGAATTGAGATGCCAGAGCATCTCCTCCTGCTCTTGTTGTAGGCTCCTTGTTGGATTTCTTATGCAGACACTTGGTTGCATAGTGTCCATATTCATGGAAGTGAAAACATTTTATTTTGTTAAGGTCCTTCTTCTTTCCATTGTTCTAGTTGGATTCTGCCTCGCCTTGGAACTTCATTACTTTAGCCTTGTTTCCTTTGCCAACTAGAGAACAATATTCTTCCTCATCTACAATGGATGTAACTCCGTCTCTAGTGTTTCTTCTGATCTCCTCCTACACCAAATCAGACCAAAGTCTCTCCCATTTTGGTAGCTCATCTCATCCATTAATTGAATCCCAATAGTTATTCCATGATTTCAAAAGGCCAAGGATTGCTAAGCTCACAAGTTCAGATGATGGCACGTTTTATCCTACTCATCCATGTTCATCTCTAACTTGAGTGAATCTGGATAGGTATTGATGTTTCATTTTTTTGCATTCGAATGCTCCTAAGTTTATCTCTCAATGCCAAGTTCCTAACATCACTGCTGCTCTAGAATAGATCTATGAGATTTTTCCACATTTGCAAAAGGAGTCTCCTTTCCATGCAATTTCGAAACCACATGATCTCTGACACCCTCCAGAATAATTCACTTGGCTCTTGTTGTGTTTTTCTTCCACGAGCAAGTGCTTGTGCATCTAATGTTGTTGGTCTTGAAATATCATTTTGTGTATATTCCCATACTCCATTATCGGCCAGGACAACTTCCATCATGTCTTTCCAAGAACAAAAATTTGAGGTACCCTCCAATGCATACTCCAACCTTAATCCGTTGAAAGACATTTTTCTTGCACTGAAGAGAATTTGAATCAAAAACTCTGCAAATTGAAATTTCTCTAAGAGAATATTTGGAGCAAGGTTTCTATGCAGTCTTTCATAGCTCTGATACCATGTAAAAATTGCAAGAAATTTGCTACTGCTAATGAAATCGAAAAGAAAGCAAGAGACAAAAAATTCTTCAGTTATTCTGCGGAAAGGAAAACACATGATAGAAACACATGCAATAACATGCAACCATAAAAACACAAGAAACACAACTAGGAAAATCTCCTCCACTGCTTTGCATTAATTCATATGAGAAGGAGAAAGAATTACAATGTATTGCTTCAAATCTGAAGCACACCCTGCACTGTAAAATTGTTCTCTTGCTTCCTGACTTTCTCTGGCCAACACTTAGCTAATTTAAGCCTCAGTCAACCTCTTATTTGCTCACGCAATCGTGGAGGAAATTAGCTCCTAAATAATAGGGAAATTCCCTATTTCCTAGCGCAAATCCAAGGGGAATTGATCACCTGCTCAATCCAAAAACATTGTACATTCAATAGTATACAATTATAAATATAAATGTGCCTCTTCCATCCACTCAACTAGGCAATTCGAATTCCATGCATGACTAGGTCTCTTTTTAGCGGATTTGTTAGTGTAAAATTTCTTCGAAGGTGTACCAAAAACACTTCACTTAAGTCACTAGGTGACACGTGACCCTAAAACAAATTTTTGGCTGCTTATGATTCAAATCTATGATAAAACTTGGAAAATCTGCAACAAAACCGTTTATACAATCCAAAACAACAAACAACAGTATAGATATCCAATGCAATAACCCAAACGGAAAGACTTTAAAATAAATAAATCTTTTATTGATAACAGATGGTGAAGGATATTTACAAAAAGGGTTTGCAAATCCCCCTCCGTGGGATGGGTCCTTTGATGTCCTTGATGCTTCAGTAATCGATTTTCTTTCTCAATGTATGAAAAAACCTAAAACAATGTGGAGAACTCAAATGGGAGCTCAAGTGAAAAAAGATGATAATGGTGATGATGATAATGATCATGGTGAAGAATGAATGGAAAACCCTCCTATTTATAACAAAGTATTGAGTTAATCTCGAAAATGGAGAATAATAAAATAATATTGACCAAACAAGATCTAACGGTTATGAATACTTTATTATGTTTTTTGGAGAGGAAAAAGATATTCAAAATGATCAAATATCTTTATTTAGAAATAATTTACAAATAAAATTATTTATTAATTATTTCGCGAGGATTAAGAATGGTGTGAAATTGATATAATTATTAAATAGTGATTTAATAATTATTACAATAATATAATTGAGAAATAATAAATGTAGTGATTTATTTAATTATTCCTAGGGGATTTAGTCAAATGTGACAAGGAATAATTATCAAACAATGACCTAATAATTATTCCTAGAGAAAATTAAATAAATAATGATTTATTCAATTATTCTCATGGGGTTTTTTAGTTTCAATCGGAAAATGATTTAATAAAAAATGGTTTACTAAATTATTTCTCATGGTGAAAGTGATTTTACTATGGTAAAATTAATCCGACATGGTGTATTTCGATTCGCCTAGTTAGAAATGGCTAGGTGATCATTTTTTGGTGATAACAGATTGCTCCCGAACATATAAGTGTTAGTAGAAAATCGTATGACCAAAATATGTTGTAGGTTACACTTCCACGAGACACCAAAGGGGAGTCAAAGAGAGAGAGAGGGGAGTCAGAGCGAGAGAGTTGAAGCAATGCAAGGATGAACAAAAATGAAGGGGGTGAGACCTACTAAAGTGATAGAAGTCTCCTTTTATGTGGGAGTACATGATCTAAAATGAGGCCAGGGGGGGCATACCCATACTCACTGAGATAATTGCATGCAAAGAATAATGGTGAGCCCAACAATGTGGGACTGAGCTACAAAGTACATGATACATGATATGTTGGCATCAATGGGCCAGAAAATAATACAATGGATCCCATATACATAATGCGCTTGGAAAGACATAGGCCAGGACTGATACAATAACATTTGAGTACATGAAACATAATGCCCCTCAAGCTGACATGGTGAGGGGAGATCACAACCAAAGAAGCCTTGATGAATAGGAAAGGGGTCTGAAGATCTGAATGGATCATCTAAAGGAGACATGCATGCTATGGGCATTGCAAGTGGTGGAAACCGAGCCCATTAAATCTTTGAAACTGCTTCTCAGGCTGGATCAACATCTGTGGACATCTGGGAATGTGGAGGGCTACGTGAAGGGCCACCCTATCATGAGATTTGGAACATCTCACACACACCCGGGAATCACTGGTACAATCTTCTGGATCACGGAACCATCAAGTGTACGATTCCCAATCGTGCGATATAGAGCTAACGTTGAGCACATGAGAAACAACCAAGTCAAAGGGATATGATGATTCCCTTTGCTTGATCTGAGACACCAAATAAATATCAAAGCTGGAACCAAGGTACACCACCCTCTAGACCACACTTCTACAATAAATGTGTTGAAATCGATAGAAGAGGGCCCGCCAGAGTTAAGGCAATAAGGAATCCTTAACAAAGGCGTGAGGTATTGGAGTACAATGACTGATGGACTAACACCATGGATGATAATGGAAAGAAACAAGATGAGTGGCAGACTAACAACTTCCCTTGTCAGAGCATGATATGTATGGTTGACTTGGCAGCGACTAACTCGATTCCGGAGGGGATGATCAATGAGTCAAACGGGGGTTTGGAAAAGATGGAGTAGTAGGTCTAGAGGCCAAATATGAATGCAGTGGGATGAATGTGACATAAATATGTATGGAACACTATAACTAGTCTCAAGGGGACTAAGAACAGGCTCCATAGATACAAGGGTGACTCGATGATGCTGCCACGTGGGGGAGGCCCAGAGGGGACCATAAAAACATTAGTAAATGACGGTTACTCATAATGAAAATCGACATGTGAGTCAACCAATGCAAAGGTAAAGTGGTACCAGAGTATGGGTGGCTCAAATGGAGAAATTTGATTTTAATAGGGGGCAAAGAGAGACCTCGTCAAAAAATGGCTTCCTGTTGAAGTGTTAAATTACCAAAAACAGAGGGAGACCCATTATAGAACTCGGTGAGAGCTTTCTAATGATGTTGATGTTTCATCAAACAAAGTTACAGTTTGGTTGCAACGAGCAATGGAAAATCTAGGGTTTTTCCTATAAAAGGCCTTTTTACCCCCAAATCCAATTCATTTGCATAGTGACCTGTTCGAGAATTTGGAGAGGAGGAGAAGGCCCTAAATCTTATGGAGATCATAGTGGACAAACCGACCATCGGAATTAGGATCTGCAAGTTGGAGGTAGGTGGCCTAACCTTACTCATCATTTTTGGTGGATTAGACTTTCATATTAGGGCTTCATTTCACTGTGGGGGACCCTTGCTTATCCTCACGGTCGCAACGCAATTTTGGGGGCCTATTTTGCATTCTAAAACATAGAAACTGGGGTGATAAGTGCGTCTAACGCAGTTTTGAGGGCAAAAACTATGTTTTGGGCTGAGAGGAAAAGCAGGATTGGTGGTTTGTGGTGAGTTGAAGCTAAGAACTAGACATGCATTCCTTTGACTCTGAACTGACAAAACATAATGGTATTTTGTAGGTATGGTAGAGCTAAAGGTTGTATGGTGAGAACAAGATTTGGAGACCCTTCGTGTTGAGATTCAGGGGAATCAAGCAGTGAGAGGGATTTTGGCATGGTATGGCATGCTAAAGTTCTTGGAGAACCCTTTGATGAGGGATGGTGAGCCCTTGCTATCGAGGATTTTGAGTTACTGGGACCCAGATCAGGAGGCCTTTGTACAAGATCATAGGATCGAGATCATGATCCAGGACATATATTTTCTGACAGGATTTTCCCTCCTCGGGGTGGTAAGGGAGATACATCCAGTGTTGCCTTGTGGGAGGCATATAGGTGAGTTTGTTGATCGTCACTGTGTATCGGGGGTTCGTGCAAAGGGCATGACCATTCAGATCAGTGACCTAGAGAGGCTTGAGACACGAGCTACAGCCGCAACAACGTTGTGGATCTTGGGTAGTCATGCCTTCCACCATATTATTTGGGGGCAGATGATGTTGGTGAAGTGTGAGTTGGCAGGGACTTATTATGGTTGGTCCCAGATGATGTTATTGTCATTGAAACGACAATTGACACTATGCAAGCAGAGGACTAATGATAACTTTTGGGACAATGTTATTCTCATTCTTCTTTGAGAAGATCCCCACTACCCATCCTCATACATATCCATGATGGGGACCCATAGGAGCCTAGGATGCATCGCTGGGGGAAGCTACTATGACGAGGCGGAGGAGGGGGAGTCGTACGGTTGTTTCAACTTGAATTTTTCACACATTAGGACCATATGCCACTATACATAGATGATTATCCATATAATGAAATGAACTATCAAGGGGATCCTGACTTACCACTTCCGCTGGGACAAGCATGTGGTCCAGATGGTAAGTGAAAGTTTTTATATATTTTATGCATTTATAATTTAAGAAATATGTGTATGTGGTATTGATTTCTAAACTTTATGGTATGCAGATATAGCACCGATGAAGCCGACAGGATACACGGGATGAGTTGCAGCGCTTAGGGCTGCAGACCAGGATGGGGCCACATCAGAATAGAGATAGGGTAGTGATGCTCTACGAGAGGATCTCCGACATAGATTAAACGTGTTACTAACTAGGGTGACAGAGCATGAGTGGCATGATATAGAAGATCGATATACAAATGAGTGCATTGGTCTTCCCTCAGAATGGCAAGGAACCATGCGATGCATTGCTATGGCTGGTCAGGCAGTACAAGACCTACGAGCTGGTGGTATGGAGCCATTGGCTTAGGCGCCTCCAGATGATAGTGATTGGGCATAGGTACATTTGGGTCCCCATTTTTTTTTTGTGATAACATGCTAATGAGCATGTCAGATGTATTTAGAGTAGTGGACTCAAAACATTGTATTATGATACATATTTATGGTTATGCATCTTGTGTGACGATTGTGGTTCACCATTTGTTTATGCTATGGATGTATTCTTGTATATGCATGTGATAAATGCCAATATAGAATGTTATTTGTAATGGTATCTACATAGTGATTTTGGGTTCTAGGAACATGACTGAATGTAATGGATTCAAATTCACATGCCAAAATCTTAACTCATAAATATTTTCTAAATAGGACAGGATTATGTACATGATAAATGTTGTTCAATTTCATGACAAGCATCAAGGAATCAAGACAAATATGAAGGTGAAGGATGCGATGATCAAGGGCATCGGCTAGAAAACCTATCACAACATCATATTCAGCCTAGTTATTGGTGGAAGATCCAATGCAGACGTCATTGGAGTGGACTAACAAATGAAAGGGGGTGAAAATGGGCCAAGCTGCTGAGGCTAGATTCCTAGTGAAGCAACTCGCACCATCAGCATAACCGATATGAGGTGTTATGATGGATCCATAAAAAAATACGCAAGAACACAATGTATAAGATGGTGGGGATGCAATTGACCTAAATGCAAGAAAAAGAAAGAGATACACGCATTCCAATCATAAATGCTATAGATAAAATTTCTTGAGGTAGAGTGCATTGCGGGGGTTGGGAAGGAGTTCTCCTTTTGGACCCTCTAAAAGGTATGCCCCTTTTCCCAAACACTTACGAATAATGTAAGGTCCTAGCCATAATGGTTCAAACTTTCTGTGCACCAGGGCATTATGAGCCTGGTCATAAATAAGAACAAGGTCGCCTTTGTGGAACGTATGAGGGTGGAATTTTCGGTCATACTAAGCTTTGGTGCACTTTTTTTCTGCTTCAATGGTTTACAATGCAACACGATGGTCTTTAGTGGCGTGCTCAAGCATGATAAGTAGTTGTTATAAAGGTTGGGTGTCTGGGAGGAGTTCAACAACAAGGTGGAGGGAGGGGATCACACTCAATTGGTAAGACTGCCTCCTCTTTGAAAACAAGGTGGAAAGAAGTGAACTCAATGGCAGTTTTGACAGAAGTTCTATAGGCCCATAAAGTAGGGAAGAGCTTTAGATGCCAGTTGGTCTTGTTTTTATTCATTGTGCATTGAATCATAGTCTTAAGGATTTTGTTGATAGCTTCAACTTGGCCATTGCCTTGGGGGTAATAAGACGATGAATATTGGTGTTTGAATACCAACAGAGAGGATAGCTCACACCATATCTCATCTTCAAAGTGTCAGCCATGGTCAGAGATCAATTGTTTCGGAACAGCGAATCGAGCGATAACATAGTTAAAGAAAAAGAGGGTTGTAGTAGCCATGGTGTTATTAAACGTTGGCATGGCTTCAGCCCTTTTGGTGAGATAGTCAACGACCACGATAATATACTTGTGGTTATTAGAATATGGGGGTCGACACTCCATAAAATCAATATCCCATTTACAGAAAGGATCGACTAAGATGACAGGGTGGAGGGGAGCAGGTGGAGCTCACGCCTTTAGGGCATATAATTGACAATTGGGACAGTGTTTGACTTCATCAATATAATCACTAAAGAGAGAAGGCCAAAAGTAATCAGCGCGCATGATTTTCTAGGTAGTGGCTATTCTAAAGAGGTGACCACCACAAACAACAGCATGGTAGGTGTTGATCACTTTCTCATCTTCAACATGGGTGAGACAATGACGGAGGATAGTGTCGACACTACGACGGTAAATATTGTCACCGACGAGGAGGTAGCAAGGGGCTTGATGTCAAATACGTCATCGATCATCACGAGTGAGGTGGGGGAGGGGGAGAATTTCTGGGTTCGCAGGTAGGTAAGGATTTCGCCATACCAAGGATCATTTGTAGTAATGGCTAACAAGTGTTCATCTGGAAGATCATCATTTACAACAAATCAAGTGTACCAGTGGGAAATTCATAAATGAGTTCAACCAGGGATAACCTTTATTAGTCTTGGGTGTAACAAATTTGAGATCGAATTTTTGAAGGATAATGATTCAACGGACATACTTCCTGTTAATGATCCATCGACTCAACATGAAATCCATGGGGTTGGAATTGGTCTCAACTTTGGTGGTACGTGTAATGATATAATGACAAAGCTTTTGAACATAGAACACAACATCCAGTGTCAACTTTTCTTCATGTGAATAGGACATAGGGGGGCCATTAAGGTTCTTACTGACATAGTATATTGCATGCTCATTTCCAACAGAATACTCTTGTATTAGGACCCCGATGAATGAATAGGCGAACGTAGAGATATACAAGATGAAATCCCTCTCAAAGTTAGGTGGACTAATCAAGGGAGTAGAAGTGAGAGCGCATTTGAAGGCATCAAAACATTGTTGAGCTTAGTCATCCGAAACAAATGGAATGTTAGATAAAAGGAGCCTAAGAAACCAATGCGATGTAGTGAGGGACAAACCGATGAAGAAAGTTAGCTTTCCATTGGACGATTTGTAACTGGCGAAGGGTACGTGTTGGGGTATTCGTTTTGAATTTTGATTTTGTGAAGCAAGGAAAGGTGGTGGGGAAAACTGTTGGAGTTGTGGGACTAACAACCTAGGGAGGGAGCAGGAACCAAGAGTGAATGGGTGGTTGCTACAAGGTGGTGGATGAGAGCAAGAGCAACCGAGCAAGGGGAGATAGAAGGCAGCCAAGGGCAGAGTCAGTCGAGCAAGAGATGAGGGGAACTGATAGTGGGAGTGCGGAGCAAAGGATAAAAGGCAGTAGATAGCAAGAGGAACGGGTTGGTCATGAAGCAGATGAATGAGGACAGGATCAGGAGAGCCTTCCTAAGTTGCGGAAAGGCATGCCTCATCCTTGGTTCTAGTTATTATTGGTCTTGTTGGTTATGTTCTTTATGTATTTGTTGATTAGGCTTCGAGCCTTTTGTAATCTATTATGTAATCTATTATGTACTCTTTTATTTTCAAGTTAATGAAAGAATCAGTTTGGGACCTATAATGTATTGATGTGCTTTATGTGGGTTGTTTACAACTTTTCTAACGAAAGGCTATAAGCCACATGGGTTATCGTAATGACATGATTAGGATCGCCTGATTAGATAGTGTAGATGATTGATTGTTGTAAGTTAATGATGGTCGTTGGCTGCAAACTCCTTGATACTCCATTCTACCCCATATAAATTTAGTCGTGACACGCCTCAGGTGAGACTCCTTGCCCCTCTGGGTAAGGTGAAAATGTTGGCGTTGCTCTAGACTACAACAGAGCCTTGTTGGCCCCTTGTGCCTGAACCCAGGGTCTCTTCCATGTTGTCATTTTCGTGCCAAAAAATGGTTCCGTTGTCGGGACTTGAAATCAAAAAGAGGGGTTCAGAATATGGTATCAAGGATTTTTAAGAAGGAGATATGAAACTGGTGGGATGACCAAGTGGATTGGTTTGTATCACAATAGGCCATACTTCGAAGCCGAGTTGTCGCTAAGGTGAACGATGAAATTTTATACTTAGAAGTTGTAAGTGATCAGTACAAGATATTTTGGGGTAAGTTCCTTGAAGCATTGTACAACTGGTTGCAGAGACTACAAGTGAAGGGTCGTCTAGAAGGACAAACACCATCCTGTTCCGATTGGGTTCTTGCAGATATCATAGTGCTCGACCGCCTTGACACATATTTGACAAGAGCGGTAGATTTTTGGGTATATACTACTCTGGAGGGATACGTGGTCGATTTCGCAACAAAAAATTACCAGTCCTTCTTGAAGGCTAATGTCGTGTTTCAATCTGGGCTAAGAGGAAAGTTGTTGAAAGAAGTACCTCTCTGGATTAAGATTATGATGGTGGAAGAAGGCTTGATTCATTTCCAAGGGTTGAGCATGGCAGCGTAAACCCCTAGTACTAGGGGAAGGACCTAAGGGGAGAAATGATATTGAGTGTGGGACTATGATGCCACCAAAAAAATGGATGCATAATATTCATGAAGGGCTAGGGAAGTAAGAGCGTAGAGGAGAGCGCAGATAGTAGAAAAGTGGCAGGAAAGGGCCATGCAGGCAATGAGAGGGAAATCAGAGGTACCACACCAAGTAGGAGTTTTTTTGAAGGGTCTAGAAGGAAGAGATGAGACAACGAAGAACTCAGAGAAGGGAATAGAGACAACCAGGATAGACGGAATTCCAGAAGTTGATAAGAGCCCTCCCTCACTCGTTGCGAGGGAGGTGTCTAATGGAAGTGATCACAGTAATCCCAAGACAGATATGGAAGATGAGATGTAAGATGTGATGAGATGGTTATTTGCAGAAGACAATGCGTCAAACATAATTAGAAATCCAACCCCCCAAAGCTCAGGTAGCGTTCACCCTAACCTTCCCCTGGTACTTTACAACAATCCTAGTAAATTTGTTGCTAAGTTGCTTAAAGCGATATGAGTACATAGTGTGCATGTTAGATATAAGACTGGTTCTGGTACCTCTAATAGTAGTGGGAATAGTAGCACTAACAATTTAGGATTGCAAGGATCTCAACAACTTGGAACCCAAGGCTTTGTGCTTCTAGCACGCACTCGGACCAACATGGCAGGATCCTTTACCAGATACCTGGAATTCTCTAGCCGAGGGAATGAGGATGTAGAACAACACTAGTACCTATGCAAAGCCATATGGAGAGCTCGCCAGACGCCCGACAACGTGAAGTTGATTGAATTCCAGACTACCCTTAGGGAGAGGGCCCTGAGGTGGTTTATCAAATGGGAAGAGTTAAACCAGAATCTGACCATAGACGATATCAAGAAGAGCTTCGTGCAAGAATTCAAGCTCCCCCAAAATAGATTAGCAAGGGTTGTTGAAGTTGTGGGAGATCAAGTAGCGGGAAGAAGAAACTGCTTGGGAGTTGATGCAGAGGTTTATCAAGGCACTCATACCCCTTACCCGGACACCCTTAACACAACAAAAGATTGAGACCCTGCAATATGCTCTGGAGCAAGCGACCCGTATAGAGACTATGGAAGGGTATCCATGCGAGTATTTGGGGGGGGGCATGTCGTAGGATCCATCAATCTTAGGTCTCCAACACCAGATAGCCAGCTTGACAGAGAAATTGAAAGACTTACAACCAGTCTATCCAGCGAGACCCAACGTGTGGTGTACCCACTGCCTAGTGGTGG
The DNA here is from genome assembly GCA_031772625.1 of Pinus tabuliformis. Classification (NCBI taxonomy): domain Eukaryota; kingdom Viridiplantae; phylum Streptophyta; class Pinopsida; order Pinales; family Pinaceae; genus Pinus; species Pinus tabuliformis. The sequence goes on along the minus strand of CM062805.1, from coordinate 571,027,579 downwards.
GTCATGTCGCGACTAAGTGCCCGACACTGAGGGGCACAGGTATCAAGGGCTCCGCCTACAGCAGGAGTTGTGGTAGTAGGATGGCAAGGGGCATTCCCAAGCCTAAATCAACCTGAGTACTGTGAGGTCTGCAGGGGATATAGATATTCACCACAGTTGTGTCCGATACTACAAAAGTTCTCAACGTCCAAAAAAACTACTATTGTGAGTTATGTGCATCCACGACCCACCACACAGATTAGTGTCGAGCATTGGATGCGCTAGAAAATCAACGAGACCGTTCAACATTTAGGATCAATGAGACTGCTCGTGGAGGGCGAGGAGGAGGAAGAACAGGGGGCATGGGACCTGTGTGCTGCTACAACTGTGATCAAGAAGGACATGTCGCCAGGGACTGTCCTCTCCCAAGAATACCTTGGTGCTCTTAGTGCCGGGTCAATGCATACATGATGTAGGATTGCCCAGAACTGATTGCAAGGTGGGAAGAACGAACAAAGCAGTGGGGGATGAACCTGATAAATGCAGAGCCCCAAGAGGCAGAGATAGCTCTGTTCTCTAACATTAACATAGTCACCCATGGAGGCAAGAAAATGGGGGTGGAAAAAGGTGTCCAATACCGACCAGCCATTATTAGGGTGGCCTTACCAAAAGAAGTCATACAACCATGGACAACGAAAACAATATTATTCGAAAGTGACAAAGTTGTTTGGAAATTTGGTAAATTACTAAGAGGAAAAGACAACCGGTCGACCAAGACTTGGCCACCCTATTGAAGAATGGTTCATATTGTTCTTGCATATCATCAACAATGACCATATGTTAGGGGAGTTAGCATAAGTCTGAAAGCAGCTCCATTGAAGGAAGAAACTAGAGAGGAAAGTGTCTCAGCGAATCTGCCTGAGAAGCACACAAGAAGAGTCCGAAGAAATAAGAGGAGAACGAGCAGGGAGTTCAGAATTGACGCACAAGTTGCTGGATTCCAGATCAAAGATATGATGTTAGACTTGGGTTCTGATGTTAATATTCTACCCAGGAAAACATGGGAGGCACTGGGGAAACCACAATTGAAGTACTCACCAATCCAACTGCGGATGGCCAACAAGTATTGCATTCTTCCCATTGGAAGGTTGGAAGATGTGGAAGTAGATGTAGTAGGAGTGAAGACACATATAGACATTGAGGTGATAGATATAATAGGTGACAAAGACCCTTACCCAAAACTGTTCGACATTGAGTGGGCCTATGAAAACTATGTTATCATTGATCTAAATAAGGAGCTGATGATCTTTGAGGTGGAAGGAGTACGAATGATACAACCACTAGATCTATACCAAGGGCCAAGATTCACAAAACCAATAGATGATCGAGATGAACCAGAAATGCTAGACTGACTCTACCGGTTGACAACAAGAAAGAGAGAAGACTACATCAACCCCACATCAAAAGGATCTATCAGCAGGGAAAATTTTAAGAACCACCCTAAATTTATATATATATAATAAATGGGCTAATCCCCATGATACATAGGAAAAATGGGAGGTGATTTTATCAATAATATAATATGCATATATAATTTTTTTGGCGAATCTCTCAACAGATTATATTATCTTGTACAATGATGGAGAATATTTCACTGAATTATAAAATCTTGTAAGATCTTGGCAAATATTTTATTGAATAATAAAACATTGTGAAGTCTTGGCGAATGTTTTGTTAAACTATGAAACCATATATGATAATAAGAAAACATATTCATTAAACTATAATATACTAACATACATGTTTGGAAAAAAGAAACATAATTTTCTCTTCCTACAAACAATGTTCCAAGTTTCAGTGGCCGTGTTTGTCAAGGTTCTTACAATACACTCTTTCATATGCTTCTATTAGTTTTGATAATATTCCACAACAAAGTTCTTGTAGGTGTTGATATTGACAACGAGTTCTGTCAAGGTAGGAGAGATTAATCTTTTCTCTACAACTTTTGTCAAGCTACCACTTTTTTCAAGTTATCAAATTTCTTTCTTATTCCATAGACTCCAACTGCGAGATAAAAAACAAAAAAACAAAAACAAACAAACAACAACAACAACAACAAAACAACAAAACAACAAAAAACAAAAAACAAAAAAACAAAAAACAAAAAACAAAAAACAAAACAAAACAAAACAAAAAAACAAAAAAACAAAACAAACAAAAAAAAAACAAAAACAAAAACAAAAACAAAAAAAACAAACAAACAAACAAACAAACAAACAAACATCAAGTTTGTTTACCCCAACACGCCAACAAGTAGCAAGCCCCAAGTATATTATATAAGTATTAGGTATCCCAAAGGCTTGAAGGGGATCTAATTGAAAGAAGTGACCATTGTGAGAATCCTTCCAATTAATATATGAATATATAAATGTAGATTTATTATTATTTTAATGGGAAATCTTCAATTAAATAATAAAATTTAATTACCTCTCTCCCAATCTAAATTGCTTATTAGCATAATTCACTACCCTCATAGGTCTCACATTTTTTAATAGCGTTGTAACATGTAGAATAATTTCCTTTTTGGTGAACAATCTCCACCTTTTAGGAAAATATGGTGCAGTGGCTCCAACCCCTACAAATCATTAGCACAAACTAAGAATAGCACAGAAGATGAAAGGTTGTATAAACCAGCTTATTTTTCAAAAAACTAATCCAACATCTGTACCTAAACTTTTTCATGAATATATCATATTGAGAATGTTTAAAAAATGGTGAGAAATCTTCTGCGAGAGTGATGTGGAAAGAGTGATAAGGTTTCATTGTTTAAATTTTTTTTGTTAAAGTAGAAAAAGTAAAAAACCAATATTAATGGAGATATTGGTATTTTTTACTAAATTTTTTGAAGTGACTAAATGTAGTTTTAACCATTCACATTAAGATGTTTTTACAATATAATTTCCTAAGTCTATTTAATATCTTCATTATCATAAAAACCAACCTATATCCATCTTAACTCCACATCTACCACTCTTAGGGGGATGAAATCTATCTATCCCTCTGAGCACTTGGTAGACAAAGAATTAAGATGGATCTAAGATGATAGAATTTCCCCTTTAAATAGTCTATGCTCACATGAATACTATGGTATTACCATGGGTTATCATAAACTTGGAGCTTAAAAATTACTATTAGTAATTTATAAAAATTAATAATTGATTTTTATTTTATTTTTTATTTTAACCAAGTTAAAATGTTTAACATACATTAAATTACAACATCCATTTTTACTCTTGATCCATTAAGCCCCGAGAGGGATCAAATATTTTTTCACTCTATGCTAGTTTGCATATCACAATATTTGATCCCTCTCGGGGCTTAGTAGATCCAGAGTAAAGATGGATCTATGTTGGTTTAATTCCCCCATTTAAATAGGCTACATTCCACGTGAATACCATGGGTCAATACTATGTGCCATTTTTATTTTTATTAATACTAATATTAGGATTAATAATGTTTTTTTGCATGGTATTAATAATAATCTAGGCCATGGTCTTTGGCCCATAGTATTTTTTCCATAGGTTTCACCTAAACATAACGCATTTTTTTTAGTGTTCGTAAATATAAGGTGACTTATGGAGTAAATATAAAAATTGTTTTATTTGTTTACCATACCTCTCATTTATTAATATTTTTATTAATTTACCATACATCTCATTTGTTTATATTTTTATTAATTTACAATACCTCTTTTACAAATATGGTATTTGGCCCATAGGATTCACTTAAATAAAACCTCTTTTTTGAGCCTTCATAAATAGAAAGAGGGTTATGGACTAAATATAAAAATAGGTTTTATTTATTTACCATACGCCTAGTTTATTTTTATTTTTATTTATTTACCATACCTTTTGAGTAAGTATAAAAAGAGGTTTTATTTATTCACCATACCTCCACTTTATTTATATTTTTATTTGTTTACACCCTTGCATGTATATAAGGTGACTTATGGAGTAAATATAAAAAATGTTTTATTTATTTACCATACCTCTCATTTATTTATATTTTTATTAATTTACCATACCTCTTTTATAAATATGGTATTTGACCCATAGGATTCACTTAAATAAAACATATTCTTGAAAATTAGGGTGAATGGAAGGTTGTAACTCCTAATTTCAAGGGCTAAATTTACCTTTTTTACCCTCTCCCTTAAAATAAGGTGGGTTATTTGAGGCGATTTGTAAAAATGTACTATGATACAAAATATTCGCCCACTAAAAATTTAAAACCCCTTAATTTCGCCTAAGGGCGAACATTCGCCCCTAAAATTTTCCATGTCGGTCAGCTGGAGGAGTATACAAAGCTCAGAGTTTGGCTCTGAGGCTGCATGGGATGCTTGGCAGCAAGGGGGATACGAAGTTGATACCAGATGTTGTGCTAAGATATGTTGCATCAACTAGATTGGAACAGAGGTAAGTGATTATCCCACCTTTCATGGCATATATTCAGTAGATGTATTTCTAAATAAGAACAATCGAACCGTAAGAGAGAGCCACAAGGTACCGTTTTTGGACATCGTACTACAACTGACCCCAACACGCTGGTGGAAAGCACACTGCAAAACACTCCACAACTGGGAAAGGATCAAGAGGGCCATGAGGGAAAGGTTTAAGCAAGCAGGGGACCGATAGCAAGAAATTCAAAAATATAGGGGGAACTCCTTGACAACATCTAAAGAAATGTACAGACAAATTGAACAGAGAACAAGTTTCGAAGGAACTATGGGTACACATGTTCTTACACACCTTAGGCACTGTACCTCAAGCATGGTATATACAAGAAGAAATTTGAAGACAAACGGGGGACTCAGACACATTGGCTGAACAATTCAGTAGCAATTTTTCGTTTAAAGATAGTGACAGACGGCTGACCGAGGCTCTGTATGCCATCAAAAGGATCCTCTTCACATCAAGTCAATTATGAGAAGGATGCATTGATGAAAGGTTCCTGCAATACTTTTATGAGTTAGGATACCTAAAGGCTATGGCTTGCAGAAAAGTGGGGGCAGACCCAGAGGAGGACGACCTAGAAGGACTGAGGCACCTGACGTTTCATGAGACCAAAGGAGAGAGGGATCTCTGAGAGGGACCTACAACATATGTCTCATACTTACTCTGAGTAAAATTGCAAAAGCACGACATTGGCACGAAGGACAAACCTAAGATGGCATCAATAGGGGACTACTAGGACGAGCACATAACTAAGGAGATTTTTGATCTTTTGCAAGAATATGAGGACTTGTTCCCAGCTTCGGTTGCAGAGTTAAAGGGAATTAAGGGGGATATTGGGGAAATGAATATTGTACTGAAACCTAACGTCAGGCCAGTGAAGCACAGACCATACCGACTGAACCCAAGAATAAAAGAAAAGGTCAAGAAGGAGATATACAAGATGTTGGAAGCAGGGCTCATTTTTCCAGTAGATGAGGCAAAATGCATGAGTCCAATAGTGATCCAGAACAAGAAGGATGCCACAGAGATAAGCTTCTGCGTAGACTAATGTAGCCTCAACAATGCTTGCGTACATGATTCATTCCCCACACCCTTCAATGATGAGGTCCTAGACAACGTTGTGGGGAATGAATCATACTCCTTGACAGACGAGTCATCAGGATACCACCAAGTCCAGATAGCGGAGGAGGACAAGAAGAAGACCAATTTCACCACGGAGTGGGGGTCGTATGTGTACCATGTCATGCCATTTGGCCTAAAGAATGTGTTTGTCATTTTCTCCCAGATTGTCATCGCCGCATTCAGGGATTACATTCACTGATTCCTGGAGGTGTATATAGACGATTGGAAATTTTACATCTTGTTGAAAAAGCACACCAGCCTACTTAGAGTGATGTGCAGACAGTTACAGATCTCCTTGAACCTGAAGAAATGTATCTTTGTAGTCCCATTTGGCACGATGTTGGGCCACATCGTTTGCAAAGATAGTGTTTATGTAGACCTTGCAAAATTTATGGATATTGTAAATATGGATCCACCAACCAATGTGAAGAAGTTGTGATCGATGTTGGGCCACACAAGGTATTATTGCAAATTCATTTGCAACTATGCTTCCATCACCGCCCCTGGGAGACTCTGCTCAAGGAGGCAGAAGCATTCAAATAGTTGGAGGATTGTCATACGACATTAAACATCTTGGAGGAAAAGATGGTGAGTGCTCCCATATTATTATGCCCATATTGGAATAAGCAATTCCATGTACATATCGACGCATCGGGCATTGCCCTATGGGCAGTGTTGGCGCAACCAGGAGAAGGCAACTTGGACCATCTGATCTACTTTTCCAGCAGGAAGTTTTCGACTGTGGAAAATAACTACGCCACAATCAAGAGGTATTCCTTACAAAAGTTTTGACACTATCTACTTGGGGGCCCATTCAAGTTCTTCACGGATCACTTAGTCTTGAGGTACCTGGTCAACAAGCCGATCTTAGAAGAAAGAATCTTCGAGTGGCTATTTTTATTCCAGGAGTTTACATTCGAATACATCATTAAACCAGGTCGGTTAAACTTGGGACCTAATCACCTCTCAACACTGGAGTTAGGAGAAAGTTGAGGCTCCCTTGATTACCAACTAATGGATGCTGGTTTGTTCTGCATAGAAGCAATACTAGATTACTTAGAGGAAATTGTAGCTTTCTTGGCCACAAGGAAATGTCTAGAGGGATATACAACGACGCAGAGGAGATATATGGTGGTGCGAGCGGCCGATTATTAGCTCATCACAGGGCATCTATACAAGTTGGGGCTCGACCAGGTGTTGTGGCAATGTCTCCTCCAGCACAAACAACAAGATGTTCTATGGGAATGCCACTCTAGAGTTGCGGGGGGACACATCGGAGGGAAAGCGATGACAAGAAAGGTTCTGCAAACAGGGTTATGGTGGCCTACACTCTACAAGGATGCTAAAGAGTACGCTAAATATTGTGATATATGTCAGAAAGTTGTAAAACCATCACATCGTGATGAGTTACCACAACATCTGATACGCGCGGTACAAATATTTGAGAAGTGGGCAGTTGATTTCGTCAGTTCGATCAATTTGTCGGCACGTCACTCTCAGGCACGGTACATTATTACAGCAACAGAGTATCTCACAAGATGGGCGAAGGTGGCTCCAGTGAAAGACTGTACAATAGACACAACTATAAGGTTCATTTTTGAAAACATCATATCAAGGTTTGGGTGCCCAAGAAGCTTGACGAGTGACTAGGGAACTCACTTTATAAATGAAATAGTCGTATCTCTGTTGAAGAATTTCCTAGTCCAACACCATAAGAGCAACCCATACCATCCACATGCCAATGGGACGGTCGAAGCCTTTAACAAGATACTTGAAAAGGGCCTAATGAAGGTATGCTCGACGAATCAGGATGATTGGGATGAACGTGTGCCAGCCATGCTATGGGCGTATTGAACAACAATAAAGAGGTCACACAAGCAAACACCCTTCCTATTGGTATTCAGATGGGAAGTCGTTGTGCAGGAAAAAATAAATAAATAAATAAATTTCGGTACCAAGTATCTTCATCGCTCAGGTTACCAAGATGACAAATGATGCCTCACTGCAGAAGCGATTGGAAGAATTGATGGAACTAGATGAAGCCAGGTTTCTAGCCAAATTCCACCAAGTCATTGAGCAAAGAAGACAGAAGGCATGGCACGACAGGCACATTAAGAAAAAATCTTTCACAGTCGGAGGGAAAGTTTTATTATATGATAGCAAGTTCCAGAAGTTTCCAAGCAAGTTGCAGATGCACTGGTTAGGTCCGTTCATAGTCGTGGAAATTGGGCAATTTGGAGTGGTGAAGCTCGCGCAACTAGATGGAATATTACTACTAGGATGGGTGAATTATTCACACCTGAAGTAATTCCACTAGCTCAATACTCAAATTTATCATTGACTAGGTCTCTGAAAAGGGTCCTTGGGTAGGTTTAGAGTGAGTTAGTAGGAGTAGGTCAGTTAAGTAGGCAGTCAATGTAAATTCTTTATTTTCAACACAATAAGCCTCGAGCAGTAGATCCGTTGCGGCATCGATGCCACCATATCACAACTGTTTGTGGTCGGGAAGTGTGGTAAAGTAAAATTATAAGTGCGGACATAAACAAATTCCTCTAGCGCGATAATGGGTCTAGCCACAACAAATACATTCAATGGAAGATTTCCTTAGGTTAGAACCAATCAAGAGGGCCTACCTATTGGTACGCTTATCCGATTTGATGATGTCCTTGCTTGCTTCCTCCAACTATCTCTCACTTCCTTCTTCAAGCATCTGAAACAAGTAAACAACAACAAACAACAACCGTGATAATAGACAAATTGTAATTCAGCCTACTTAACAAGTCAAGAAACATTAAGCCATGAATATGTAAGATGACAAATCATGTAGCAAAACCAATCGATAGTTGCATATATTAATATCAAAGAGATATTACAACCACTATCTTGACATTATGGTTCTCCTCTGACAAGACCAGGATCCCACACACTTCTGCTAGCATTCCATGATGGCCTCAATCAGCAATAGTTTTAAGGCTCTCCCCTTTAGGCTTCACTCCAAACCAAATCACACTTCTCCCTCACACAACTAGATAGCTATAACTTAGAATAGATTGTTCTTTACTCCAAACCAACATAGCACTAGCACACCAACATTAACACTTCAACACTAACTTGTGCTTAGGAAAAAAGGAGGTTTATATAGGATGAATGGATGGGAGATGGATCCACTTCTCATGAGAGAAGGTCTTATCTCTTGAGGTAGTTCCATCAATATAGGGGAAAGGAACCCAAACTAACATCCTCAACCCCATCCGACCAAACCATTTACCACACTTTCGTTACGAAGCTTCTAGAGCTGGAAGCTTTGGCTCTTAATTTAAAAAACTTTCCATAACAAGACCGGCGCGACTGGAACACAGCTCAGTCGCTCCGGTCGGTGCTAGGGATAGTGCTAATCTTTGAACATCGGCGCAGGGGAGACAAATCTCATTAGCACCGGTCTTGTAAACTGGGCAAAACAAAAGTTTCAGGGGAAATGGTGCAAAAGGGAATTGATCTGCTCATGAAGAGGGACACAACGGGAGTTTCTTCATGAATGGAAAGCATGTGGGGTTCACTGTAGAGGTCCTCCAAGATCAAGGAACAGGGAGTACAGGGACAATGACAAAATGATGTGTAACAGATGCCCCCTAAAGTGTGAAGGACGAACTAGAGTGAGGGGTGAAATGCTTTATGAATCAGTGCAAGGAACAAGAGTCTATTGTCGGAAAACCTGCAAGTAAATACATATACATATACATAATTGAGATCTCTGTCAAATGATACATGAATCGTGGCATGGAAGCAACCATCCAGAGAATGATCATGTAATTAGATCGAGGTATGGGTGTGGCCATCCTTCAAAGAGGACCATAATGAAACCAAGGTATGGTCGCAGCCATCCAATAATGAGAAGGATCACATATGATGACTCATGGTATGGTCACAGCCATCCATCTAAACAAGACATGCATATCAACATAATCATGTCACATCACTTCGCAACTTGGAATTTTGTGATCTGAGTCCAGGGTCTTGCGCTCCAACACAACCCAATCAAAGCACAAATGCTAACATGTGAATAGATGTGTTGACGTTGAACATGCTAGAAAGTCGCTTGATTACCAATCAATGATGTAAACAGTTAACAAGCACGAGAGAAACCACCAATAATAACAATGGTCCTCAAGGTACTATTAGCACAATCCACGGAATGTGAATAGAAGAACTGAAGTCGAACACCCGTGAAATCACTCGATCGAAATCCAATGATGTGAACTTGTCATCAAGTGCAAAGAACTTGCCATTAGGGCATGCAAGCACTAAGGTATTGGAATGGAGTCTCTCGGTCAACTTCCCAGATAATGAGTTGAAGTCGACGGAAAGTGACCATGTCGAAGGAAGGCCATAATGTATCCCACATCATCGACATGAGACAAAGGATGCAAAATGATTTTGGATGATATAAAGAATCAGAGGTAAGTGTAACTACAGAAGGACAACTCTTGAACATATCGGCGACACATCTTGGAAGTTTGGCAGCTTTTGGATCCATAGGATCGGTGGTTATTTGTTCTAAAATGCGGATGCAAATTAGAGTTTCATTTACTATCAACCCGGGTAAGTAAGCTTCAAAGATCATCCTATATATATGGACTTAGAGACAAACTAAACTAATCTAGGTGAAGAAATGCCAAAGCTCCCTTACAGGAGGTCTTTCATTGGGATTTCCAACACCTATTTAGTCATTTAATCAAAATGAAATCTAAATACTTTGTGACAAGTGTAATAAATATTAAATCTCCCTTACAGGAGACTGTCCATTAATATTTCTAACATCTTAATCAATTAACTAAGAAATGAAGGCATTTAAACATAATTCAAATTGATTACAGGAAATATTAAAGCTCTCTTACAAGAGACTATTCATTTATATTTCCAGCATCAAGATATTTAAACTAATGAAATTAAAAACATAAATGAAAGAAATCTTACTATACCAAAACAAGTATGCAAGTGAGGCAATGGGGGCCCTCCATAGCTCCACAAGCATGCTTAGAAAGAAGTCAAATGTAGAAGAAAATCCAATCCACTTTATTTATCCTCAATTGCAAATTGCAATTACAAGCTCCAAGTTCTACATTCCAAGAGGTCCTAAGCTCTACATTACAATGATTCTAAAATCTAAAATTACAAATGAAGGACTAAGTTTCTAAATTCTAAAAGTTAAGATTACAAATGAAGGAGATAACACTCCTATTTATACAACAAAATGGGATAACAAACTCATAATGATAATCCACTATTCCCTCTTCAAATCCACATATCTCTCAACCAATGGTGACACATAACCCTATCCTCCATGATCTTCTCCATGAGGTCCATGATCTTATCCATGAAGTCCATGATCTCCTCAAATTCGAATTTGAACATAGAGTGCCACATAAAGATGCCTTGGAAGCTTCCTTTGTACCTACACAGGTCAACAAACTCATTATAATTGTTAAGTATAAGTATAAGCATATTATTTTCTAAATTTTAACCATAAATCCACTTAAAAATGTTAAGAATTAATAAACTTTGGAAAAGCATAGTTATAACCCATTGATGAGGTAAATGTAATGATGTGGAGGTGGAATGGAGGTGACATGAAGGTAATATGGAAGTAGTGTGAAGGTATTGGTGAATAATGGAGTGAGAATAGGGACTATTTTTAGGCCCAACAGACCCCCAAGCTGAAGGTATTGCATGTCCTCATGCAATCTATTACATTACTTTTTGATACTTGAGCTTTGGCTTAAACTCTGCATGATATCATTTACTTAACTTTTGCAAAGTGTTTTTGATGAACTGCAACTTGGTTGGTTCTTGTGTTTGAACCATATTTTGTTTGTTGCATTCAATTTTAATGTATGATCTTTGCCTATTGATAATGTGATTTTTATTGCAGAGTATTTTTGTTGGAATTCATCATGGTTGGTTCTTGTGTAATAACCATGATTGTGTTGGCATCCAATTAACTTTTAAATACTTTTGACAAAGCAATTTATATGCTCATGTAATAGTGAATATATTTTGAAGGTATGTGGGTTTTAGAATGTGATATATGAATATGGATGTTATATGAATGTGGAAACAAATAAATGTGAATGTATTTCCCCCTTCAACTGATAGTTTTGGCAATTTGACAAATATGACGAAAAGAAGTGAAGTTTTTCCAAAAATTATTATTCTAACTTTCCAAAGAATTAAATGGTTAAAAGTTAGAAAATATCATATCTTAACTTATCATTTCAAAAATGGATGAGAGTTGTGCACGTGTGGCTGCAGAATTCTGTTCATAGTCTTCTTTACTTGGTTGTGAGAATGGTGGATGAAATCGTAAAAGTGAATCTTTTATTATTGCTGCATCTGTTGCTAAATCTGCTGCTGGAACTTCTGCTGAATGTTCAGAATCTGCTACTGAATGCGGCTGAAAATGTATAAGGCTTGGAAGGTATACAAAATTCAGAATTTACACTTTGCCCCTCAAGTCATCTACATAAAAAAAAAAGGAATCTATTTCATCTGTTACAAAATATGGGTCTTCAAGTCTTCAACGTTCGATGGCACAAATCTTACTATGTGAATAAATGTTCTGGTGTTGAACATAGCAAGAAATTGTTAACTTAGTGGCCATTAATGAATGCCACTAGCCAACACGAGAGCTCCCACCATTGATTCCAATGGGAGTCAAGATGCCTAACACATCTTTGTAGGTACGAATAAATTTGTTGTGGTCGAGTCACCTACAAGATCCAATGAACAAGGAATATTAATGTACTTCCATTGTTCATTGGCAAGAGTACTTGCCATTAAGGCATGCAAGTCTCTAGGTGTTTTTTTAAAGATTATTAAACTCTACACATTGACTCAATGATATGTAGAAGCAAGGTTTTATTGGAAACAGAAAATGGCAAGAAGTTTGTAAGTAAACTTCTTTGCTTTTATTGGTGGGTTAGGAATGGATGAAAGGAAGTGCATGTTGAATGAATAAAAACTCTTGCTGTGAAAAATGGATATGGAAATGGCATGCTTTATGGATTTACAATTGGTGGAATTCAAAATCATTTTCAAAAAGGGAGGTGCAAGGTAGTGGTTGTGGACATGGATTTGTCTTTAGAAATTTTCATGAATTTAGTCTTTGGAAGACCAATTGTCATCACAATGGAATCTCCTTAATGATCACTTGATTATCCTATAACCTGTAAAAAAAACTTGGCAGAAAGAAAACATAAGTGTGTTCAAGAAGAAATGGTCAGTTCCTTCATGATTCTTACGAAAAAATTTCGTACCAAATAAAACAAATTAAGGACAATCAAAGTGTTGAAATTGACTCAATCATGATATTAATATCAATCCATTCTTAAATAAATAACCATGAAAAGTAAATTTACTCCCTGTTTGTGCATGGCAAAGAGCTCGGCATTATAGATTTGTTGTGTCTTGCAGATTAGTATGTTATAAAGCATACAACAATATGAAGTTGCCATGCAAATTACCATCCAACTGAATAAATTTCATTTGTGCTACGTGAATTCTGTGCAAATTTTTTTTAATTTTTGCACCTGTACCAACTCTTGCAGTCTTAACCAATTCCTATAATTCTCATGATTCTCTCAATTTGCATACCACCAAAGTTTTGTTTTATAAAAATGCCAATATCCTTCACATGCCAATATTCACCTTTTAAATCACAAAACACATAACAATTTTTTATTTTTATTATATATCTTTTTAAAAAATGATAACAATCATAACATAACCATAACAATAACAATCATAACCTAACATTATAAAACAATATATTAACATATTAATACAATCATATATTAATATATATCCTAACAACATAACAAACATTAACTAATTAAAACTAAAAATATATAACTAAATCAAAACAAATTAAAACTAAATATATAACAAAAATAAATACAAATCAACACAAACGCAAAACTTGTGAAATAGCAGGATTGAAGGCATATGGAGGGTTTTTGGTTGAGGCGGGATAGGAACGGCTGTGCTGCAAGAAGGACCGGTCCCGTCGATGACCAGATTGCAGTGCAGAATACGCCAATCAGATTTGCTAGTCACCGATAGGTTCACGGAGGCAGGGATTACGTCTTGATTGCAGCAACTAAACACTTCCGAATCCAATGAATGAGATCGCAATCTCTTCATTCCCGAGCTTGATCCAACATTTTTGCCGCGCATAACTCAACAAGATAATCCTTGAATGCCTGCAATTCCTGCAATTTTATACTTGGTCTGTGAGGAAGTAGCATAGTTTTGGCTGTTAAATCATCTATGGGGCAAACAAGTAATTCAAAGTTGAAGATCTCTTCGCTCCTCCTCTTGAAAAAAATGGTTTCCACGATGGCTTACTACTGTATCAATTCCCTCAACGCAGAAAGATCAGAAAGATGAGTTACGTATTTCAGTTCTTTCCGTGGATCAGAAAGATTTACCAGATCTCTCGTTGTTTTATTCTCCGTACTTTTGGAAGTGGTAGATTTTGCGTTGAATGGTTGTTGGGTTGCGCACGAATCAGTAATTTAATCTAATGTCCAAAAAGCATTCTTAGACTTTTTTTGTCCAAGGTATCTATGCTTGTTGCCATGCGTTTCAGAAGTGTTGTTTTGTGATATTCAAAAATTGTTTTTCCTCAAAAAAGTTTGTCCTTCGCAGTGATCAATGCTTTCGGAGGTTGACCATGGAAAGACCTTCCAATGACCTTAAGTGCGAGTGGCAATCCTTTGCACTCTGCTATTATCTCTTTGACTAGGTTGTCATCTGCTGTTTCTGGAATGTACGGTTGATCAAACACTGAATGGCAGAAAAGGGACACGGCATCTGGCTCTCTTAAACAAGGTAGGTCATATCGGTAATCAGATTTAACAACAATGTTGTTTCTTGTTGTAACAAGTGTCTTGAACCCTTTTCCTTCAAATAACAGTTTGTCAAGGTGCTCAATTTCCCAGACATCATCCAGCACCACCAAAGTTGGCTGAGGTTCAATTTGACGAAGCCTTTGCTGCAATTGTATACGTGCATCTTGGATGTTATTAAAATCAGGTTTTTGCCTGCCAACAACCTTGTCCCACATTTTGTCCAGAAGTTTCTCAACATTTGGGCACTGAGAAACAGTCTCAAAAAAATTCCTCCCTCTAAAACGATCTGTAAACCAAGAATAGAAATATATAAAATCAATCAGTGAAAATGATTTTGTAGTAAATCCCAAAACTTTCAATTGAGATACAGATGTTGGGCACCAGATAAAAAAACAGGTGAAACTGTAGAGAAAGATTCATTGGTGAAAGAAGGGCATGCTAAAGCAGAAACAAGTCAATGACGCTACATCAAGATGGAAAACGCTTTTCATCATAACAGTCTGCCAGAAACGCGTAGTAATTATGACACATATTTTTAAATCTCGATTTCTGGCCGGATAAAAATGGATTTCTAAAAGATAAAATCTGGGTTTTTCTTAGAACATGGTCAATTATAAAACCCAGAAACGATTTTCTCCAATTCATAACCGATTGGGGGATATGCAGGGTTCTATGGAGCCTTATTTGACAAACTGCGTGAGAAAAGAACGGCTTTTAATCTGGATCGGATTTGGAACATATTCCTTCAGCGAAGTCCATAATTTAGTTGCAAAAAGTAAAAGCATCAAGATTAAACTCTACGAACCCTCCGTCCCTGTGGAACACTAGCTCTGCACAGCGCTATTCGGGGATGATATTTTTCAAGATGCGAGTGAGGATATTCTTCAAAATTTTAATAGCGATCCAAAAATAAATCTTGAGATCTGTTGTTTTATAGTGTAATAGGATTGGAGGTTCATCTCATTTTCTTGAATGTCAAAGACTTTCATGCCTTGTAGTGTAGGCTGCATGGTCCCTAATGTAAGAGTTTCGAATGCTTATATTGGCCAATTCAAATAAGATGGAAATGCATATTCTTCAATTCACACAGTTCAAGTTTTGTTTCTTTCTGGGGGTAATGGTTATTTCGATATAGGAGCAAATTGTGGCGCAGGAACAATAGATTTAAATTGAGAAGCCAGAACTAGAGAATGTGATAAAAAAAAATTGCAAAATCAAACAATCATATGTGCATTAATAATGCCATTGATTTATTTCAATATGCTGTGAATTTAGTTTGAATAGAAAATTAAATTGTTGCAGCAAATCGATATTGGAATTTTGCAAATTTCTTATAATCGATAGAATGCACGACTCAATTTTCCAGCGAAAGTATTTTTATTTGAAATAAATCGATAGATTTTATGATCTTCCTTATCGCACCAAGCATAGGAAGAGAGCATACTAATCTCTTGATTTATTTTTATTTTTGCAGGTTAGCGTGGATGAAGTGACTTTTACCTAAATTTATTCATGAGAAATGTGGATGATTTTTTTAGTTTTTTTTTTTTTTTTTTTTGAAAACAAAACTAAAGGAAAACTCTATGAGATCTCATTTTATTTTTATTTTTTTTAATCTATTCTACCTTTAACTTGAAAGATTTTTTTTATTTCCTAGGTAAAAGCATGCTTCCAGTGAAGCCATCTACGGACTAAAAATTCAAAATGGCTCACATCTAAATTAAAAAATTTTACCTGATTATTTGCAAGAATGTCAGTAACCTATCTTTTCCTTAGAGTTGGCTCAAGGTTCTTTCGAAACCAATCTTCAATATTGTTCTTGTTCTCCAAGAAGTACCTGTTCATCATCTTCAAATTTCTCATCTGTAGATGAATTAGTAAGAAATGGGGGGTTTAAAATAACTGAATTTGAAACTAGCTAAATACTAAAAACATCATAAAGCTTAAACTTGAACTCCTTTATGAAGATCCTGCTGTCACCAGGTTTCACAAGTTAGTTCATAAAAAGAAATTGCAATAAAAATGACTTCCTAAGTCTATCTCTAAATCATTCTCCCCGGCAACGGCGCCAAAATGTTTGTTCTAAAATGCGGATGCAAATTAGAGTTTCATTTACTATCAACCCGGGTAAGTAAACTTCAAGGATCATCCAATATATATGGACTTAGAGACAAACTAAACTAATCTAGGTGAAGAAATGCCAAAGCTCCCTTACAGGAGGTCTTTCATTGGAATTTCCAACACCTATTTAGTCATTTAATCAAAATGAAATCTAAAGACTTTGTGACAAATGTAAGAAATATTAAAGCTCCCTTACATGACACTGTCCATTAATATTTCTAACATTTTAATCAATTAACTAAGAAATGAAGGCATTTAAATATAATTCAAATTGATTACAGGAAATATTAAAGCTCTCTTACAAGAGACTATTCATTTATATTTTCAGCATCAAGATATTCAAACTAATGAAATTAAAAACATAAATGAAAGAAATCTTACTATACCAAAACAAGTATGCAAGTGAGGCAATGGGGGCCCTCCATAGCTCCACAAACACGCTTAGAAAGAAGTCGATTGTAGATGAAAATCCAATCCACTTTATTTATCCTCAATTGCAAATTGCAATTACAAGCTCCAAGTTCTACATTACAATGATTCTAAAATCTAAAATTACAAATGAAGGACTAAGTTTCTAAATTCTAAAGGTTAAGATTACAAATGAAAGAGATAACACTTCTATTTATACAACAAGATGGGATAACAAACTCATAATGATAATCCACTATTCCCTCTTCAAATCCACATATCTCTCAACCAATGGTGACACATAACCCTATCCTCCATGATCTTCTCCATGAGGTCCATGATCTTATCCATGGAGTCCATGATCTCTTCAAATTCGAATTTGAACATAGAGTGCCACATAAAGATGCCTTAGAAGCTTCCTTTGTACCTACACATGTCAACAAACTCATTCTAATTGTTAGGTATAAGTATAAGCATATTATTTTCTAAAGTTTAACCATAAATCCACTTTAAAATGTTAAGAATTAATAAACTTTGGAAAAGCATAGTTATAACCCAATGATGAGGTAAATGTAATGATGTGGAGGTGGAATGGAGGTGACATGAAGGTAATATGGAAGTAATGTGAAGGTATTGGTGAATAATGGAGTGAGAATAGGGACTATTTTGAGGCCCAACAGTGGTCACGATGACGTAGCAGAGATCAAATGGGAGGCAAAAATAAACGGCCCACCCAGGAAGGTCAACAATATAAAGGAGGATATCCCAACCCGACACGAAGCAGAAAGTGTCATGTTCAAGAGTGATCTGCCGACACAACTGATAGATTTCCAAATTTTCCCCCACCATTTCTGGCAGGTACCCCAATTATTTTTTAATCGCAATCTTGAAGGGGATAGCATATGCTTGCACTGTAATTTCACCCTTCGGATGAATCCGACCTACTAAGTTTAACAAGCCCTAGGAAGGAGAAGCTCATGTTTGTCATGGTGACGAATCCGATGTCGTTTAATATTTTAACGAGTCTGACAAAGGTGTAACTCGATATCTTTTTCATGTTTAGAGAGTTTGAAAAAGACACGTAAAATAAAACTCGACATGGTCCCTTTTCGTATGTTTATGTCTCTTGAGCCCGAAAAGGTAGAAAACAATACTTGAGAGAACAACTTAACCATTTCAGTCAAAGGATACCTTTTTCATAAATAGTGACTCCAAGCCCGAAAAAAGGGTAAACTTATACTAGGCACACGATGTTTTAGATCCGTTAACAAGTTCAAAACGACAAGGGCTCGGCCATCTTTTCGCTTTTAAAGGGTCTAAAAAGAGCTGAAAGCGGACCCCCCATTTTATTTTCTTTTACGAGCCAAAAGGGAAAAACACTCGACAATCTTTTCATATGAGCTTAACGAGTCGAGAAAAGAGCTGAAACGTGACTCGTCACCATCGTTGAACATCCATCACCTGTCGCTGTGCAAAAAAGGTAAAGTGTATTATCTAGTTCTTGAGGCAAAATAGGTTAAAATATTTACAATAACCTAATATTTTCATGAAAAAAACGAATAAAAAGGAGAAAAGTAAATATATTTTTACCATTTACCGTTTTACCTTGCTGTGAAAATTTTTTACTCAATTTTGCCCTAATTGTTACGGAGCAGATTGTGGGAGATCCGAGAGGTCAATCGCCGAGCCGCCAGTTACAGGTAAAAGACGAAGCCCTGAGCTCCATTTCCATGTCCTTTGTTTATGTTTTTAACCATTTTTTTTAGTTTTTTGAGGAGGTTTTGAAAAACTTTTTCACCCTCGGTCGGCGCGACTTCCGAGCACGGAATCGCGTCGACCGAGGGTGATTAACAAAGACAGTCACGTCGTTTGGCGCAATTGTTTTTAAAACAAGCACGTCGACACCGTGAATAGGGAAAAAAACCCTATTTCTTCAAAAATTCACCATTTAAACTTAAATTTTATGGGCCAAACATGATTTTTGACTCAAATTCATGGCTTTTGTAGGAAAGAATCGCTGAAAATGGTGGATTGGAAAGAACGGGAACATGAGGATGTTGACACACAGGAAATGAATGACCCAAATTTCCTGGAAGCTTTGAGGGCTTGCAAGCTCTTCAAATTCTTTCTCACGCTAGGGATGCAGGCCCAGCCTAAGTTTATGTGGTACCTGATTAGTCTTTGGGACATTAATTGGGAGATTTTTGTTATTGGCAACCAGGAGCCGGAGTTAGAAACTTCAGATATATACTTCATCACTGGACTATCCCGCAGAGGGGAACTAATGAACTTGTATGGGTCACGACCGATTGGGGCAAGCATATCTTCCTTGCTTGCCGAACACTACTCTGAGGCCCTGAAATCCAAAAGTGAGAAGATAGAGATTTTCAGTGTTCGGGATCTGACACTAAGAGTGCTTTTGTTGACCATCAACAGAGTGGCGAGGTCCCAGGCGGAACATGAGACTAACAAGTCAAAGTTCCTTTATGCTATCGACTGTACAGCTCCTATGATCTTCAACTGGGCCGAGGCCATGAAGATCAATATCAAGCACCAGCTGTCCAAAGCCAAGGTGGGGAATCTGAAGAAATTTTGCTTCGGATCGATGCTTGTGACCTTCTTCTTGGAACGGGTACCATTGTTCTAGTATCAGCTAACTGAGGTAGATCCTCCTATGCCACGCAATCCGCGGATGGCTCATTGGAGTCGTTTGATGCCCAGGATCACTGGGGGTTAGCACATGTCATACCGACCTACATCCTTTTCATGGCTATGATGACAGAAAATCATTGTGGAGGACTAACCATACAGTGGCACCGACTTCCGTGGAGATCCAAATAAGCTCGTACTAGATGGAGAGGATTTTAACGATGAAGGTAAAAAATCAACTTTCTAATTTTGAGATTTTTAATTGTTTTTGGTATATATGTGCTTATAACATTTCCCTTATTAATGCAAACGTCGGACCAGAGCAGCCTGCTAGGATGTCCCCAATATCCAGGCCTGTCCCCCGCCCTATTGATGTTGTCGCTCCTTATCAAGAAGGGAGTGACAATGAGGAGGAGATCACGAGGAACCTTGAGGGGTTGACTCGTGGCATCTCGGAGTATGCTCCAGTAGTCCTCGTCAGTACCAGAGACACACGGTGGGAGTCTCGGATCGGATCCATCGATTACTGACTCGTGTTGCACGAGTCGTATCATGCTACCATGATCACCATGCTGATTAGTTCCTAGGTCCAACATTTACATTTGTTGAGGCATGCGTGCCACGGATATATGGGGCTTGCGAACCACCGATGTTATTTTGGACACACATATTATTTTTGAGGTTTTGATGTATCAAACATTATCACCATATATATATATATATATATATAGATATATATATATATATATGTTGTATTTTCTTGTCTACTATGGTACAAATGGTTTGTTTTATCTTTTCACATGTTTCGTAAATGTCTATCCAACACATGATTAGCTAATGCATCTGTCAATGTATTCATTCGTCTAGGAATATGATGATATGTGTTTCTGATGGAATATTGCCCGTTGAGTTGAAGGACAACAAGCTGTGAATCCAGGTTGACAACCAACTCTCTAATGTCAAGAGAAATGGATTTTAACAATAGTTCAATGACTGCACTATATTTAGCAATGTTGTTAGTTGTGCGACCTAGATAGATACCTTGAAGGTCAATCAACCTACTGTTAGGGTTATAAATAGCCCATGCCACGAATGATAGGTTCCGGGTACTTCGACAATCACCATCAGTGAAACTAATGTGGAGAGTCGCAGACATTTGCAAAGCAAGAAAAGCATAGTAAACAAGAAAGTTGTTTGAAAACTACCACACAAAACCACACTGCACAAAAATGAATGACACACTAATGTACATAAGTAACCATTCAAGATGTCCTAAGCATAGTACTTCTTGATGTGGGAGTCCATGTTGGGACTCGGGTAATCAATCAACACAGAAGGACACCGGAGTTTTACCGTTGTCATGACGAGTAAGCATCGACTCGACCGAATAATTGAGTGAAACTCATATAAGGCTTTGCCCCCATGCCCCCTGTGCGAGGGAGGGTAACGAGTCAAATGGTTATCCCATTCCAATAATGGGTAATTGGTAAAAACTCGGGGAGGGTGAAAAATCATGAATCCATGAAGGGATAAATGTTTCCTCAGTTGAAAGATCTTGATCATGTCAGGATAAACTGACACATCAATAAGCAGCTGAGAAGAAAACTTCTCAGAACACATATACATGACCGCCGAGTGAGGCAGGAATGAGGAGCGATGATGAGTATCGATCCAAGGTGGTTCCTCGAGAGACATGACTTCCATGATACCTTCATCAACCAGGAAGGTCTCGGCTAAGGGATTAGGTGATTCCAAGTGCCAATCCACAAGGATTAAGAGTATGTATCAAGAGAGGTCTTTGACATAAAAGAATCAGAGGATGCAGAACTCAAAGCCGAAACAATTTCCATGTAACTGAATTCGAAGGGACTAAGCGGAATAACCGCACCCCAGGTATCAACAAGATATGGTGAAGGTATGACCCAAGGATCAAATTTGACCGAGATCATGTTGACAAAGGCAACATGAGGATGTGGGAGTGGAAAAAATCCCATTAAGGCAGAATCTTTGAAAATACCTGCCCCCACACTCTCATAGGGAGCACCAGTGTGCTTGACGTACGGAACATTTCCATCTGAGGAGGAAGAGGCAAAGAAAGACAGTTGGTCGACAGTGACAATCTTCCCTTGATGGGGAAAACGAATCACACGAAATAAAGAAGAGGCCACAACATGCATGGCATGGGTCCAGCTTCGGCCGAGTAGAAGATTATAATTGAGATTGGCGTCAATAATTTCTACCTCGACTTGCACTGTCTTGCCTTCTAGAGTGATGGCAAGGTTAGGTAAGACACCGAAGGGTCACGAATCGTGCCCATTGAAAGCTTCTAGAGTGTTCGGAGATTGGTTCAAAGCAGGAGAACCAATAGCCTTCCAGCATGCGGTTGACATGATGCAGGTGGAGGCACCTTCATCGATGACAGTCTGGTGGATGGTCTTCTCATTGATGATTACTTGAATAAGAAAGGAAATCTGATGAGGAAGACGTGGAACATGGTTCTCTAGATCAAAACATATCAAATTGGAATCGGTGGGATTGATGCCCCCGATAGCTGACAGCAAAGATTTCCGCTGTGATGGGCAGCTTTGGAGCACCTTGAGGGCCGACATAGCTGACGGTGCCTGAGCCAAATCCTCAACAATATTATAGTGTTGAGCGGCTCGGGCATTGGGATTATACGAGGATTTCCACAACACACTTCAAGAGGGCGGCCGTATAGCGGGGTCAGGGTTAGGGCGCTCAATATGAAGAGGGCTAGAATTTGGGGCAGAAGAAGAAGGTGTGGCTTCTTTCTCCTTCCGAGCTATTGAAGCAGGAGTTTGATAATCTTTTGATCTAGTAGCCACATTAATAGGCGTACTCATCATGAACACTTGAGATCCAGAGGAAGCAGATTGGGGTTGGTCTACCATTTGGGTTTGCTGAGACGAAAATGGCTCTTTGAGGACAGCGGGGGTCCCTTGAGCAAGCGGCTAACTTCGAATTGTCACGAACAATCCTTAGTGTAGTGATCTTCCTCGCAAATAAGGCAAGGATACTTAGGTTTTCGTTGCGAAGATTTTCCAGCAGACGATTTGGGAGGACCTTGTTTTGGGGCATCGGCTTTACCCTTGCCTTTGCCTTTCTTCTTTCCTTTCGAGGATTTGTCCACTGCGGTAGACTGGACAGCATGGACCTCTAAGGTTTTACCAGGGCCAGGTGGATTCTGGGATGAACTATTAGGAACAGTATTTGAGACCAACTTCTGTTTGGAAGAAGTTTTAGTAGGGGTTTGGGATACCGAACCAATAACTCCATCAACGAGAGGTACATCTTGTGACTTTGATGCCACGGGTTCGAATGATGGCTACAAAGCATTGGGTAATAACTCATACAAAGTGCCAGAATGAGAGTAAACTAGATCTAAGTACTAGGAACGAGCAATGGATTTCTCTTCAGTAATTCATTCCCCCATATCTATATCACAAGCAGTTGGGGTTATGAATCATTTGGTGAACCTTTCGGTGAGCAACTAATCAGTAATCTCAAATTTGATCAGATGACATCTACGTTTCCATTCATGGATGTGATCAGAGATGTGTGTCGTAGTATCTTTCTTAAGCGATGTGAGCAAATAGGTGTGAGTCTCATAGCGAATTGACAACTGGAAATGTGTGAGGAAAACCATGGCTAAAGAGTTAAAGTCATGGTAAGTACTTCGAGGTAGCTCGATGTACCCCTTAGTTGCGGCACTCGTGAGGGTTCATTGGAAACGAAGGAGAAGAATGGAATTGTCAACGTATGAGTTCGACGAGCACTAGAGGTGATATGTCATCACATGGGCCTGAGGATCTTCTTTAGCTTTCCCATCGAACTTTGGACAATCGCTTGGTATCTTGGACGACACCGGAGGCCAGTATGGTGAATGAAGGATTGGATCATTCGTAAGGCGAGATACATCTAGCAACTCAAGTGTAGCCAAGAATGGCAATTGAGTGTTAAAAGGCATGGGAGGTCGATAAGCGGGTCCTAATCGAGGAGCCCATCCCTGTTGGTAAGGATTTTGACCCTACAGTGGGGGATTTTGGCCATATGGCATCTGAGGCTGCCCCCATTGCAAATTACCTTGACCATAGAGGGGATTTTGACCTTGAATACATTGTAACTGTCCGGCCATAGGTTGTTGATAAGAAACGTGCAGGTTAAAAGGTTGTTGAGCCTGTTGATCTTGGACATATGGATATTGTACCTATTGTCCTTGAACATACGAGTGATGAGCCTATTGTCCCTAAACAAGAGGATTTTGGACCTGTTGTCCTTGGGCATAAGGTTGGTACACTTTTTTCCCTTGGACATAGGGATTTTGTACCTGCTGCCCTTGACCAAAAGGATTTTGAACCTCGTGACCTAAGGCATTAGGGTTTTATCCATGATGCCCTTGGCCAGCAGGATTCTCGACCGGTTGACCTAGGACATTAGGATTTTGAGCTTACTGCTGCAGGACTTGACCTTGACGTTGCCCTTGCAAGGGTTGACCCTGTTGATATGTATACAAGGGTTGTTGTTTCCCTGGTTCGTTTTGTTGTTGCAAGGGTTGACCTTGCGGTTGCAAAATTTATCCCTGAGGCTGTAGAGGTTGGCCCTGCGAGGACATGGGTTGGGAGGTGTGCAAAGCATATTGCATCTGTTGTTGCACGGTTTGCTGCAACTGTTGCAAGGGTTGACCTTACGGTTGTTGCAGTTGACCTTGCTGCGGGATCATTTGCCCTTGCGGTTGCGCGGAGAGCCCTTGCTACAACAAAGGTTTCCCTTATGGTAACAAAGGTTGCCCCTGTTGTTGTAGAGGTTGTCCTTGTTGTTGCAAGGGTACTTGAATAATGCCTGGGAAATTTTCGAACTGAATCTAGCCATAGCCAGGTTGAATGTACTGCCCATATTGGAGGGTGTAAGGTTGATTAACCATTCCTTGAGATCCATATGGAATGTAAGGAGTTTGGTATTGGACCCGAGCCCCATAGGGCTGCTGATACTGAACATTACTCGATCCAGAAGGACCAATGGGATTCTGAACCTGTTGGTATTGGACATTGCTTGATCCAATAGGGTTAACAGGGTTATGAATAATACCAGAAGAAGGCTAGTTTATACTAAGCATGTGATCTTGTGAGCTGCTCACATTAGTGGCACTTAACACCATAGAAACATTCAGGTTTTTCCCTCTAGATGGTGGCACAACCTGGCTACTAACTAGAGGGATGGAGGAACTGATAGAGACATTCTTCAAAACTGTTAGTTGTGCCTGACAGGTAATTGGGATTGACGATACAAGAGTATTCGGAACGGTGGGTTGCACCGGGACTAAGGTAACAACCTATTGGGAAGTCGTGTTTGATATGAACGGACCTGATGTGGGCATGGCGCCTGACGCCCAAACAAGGTTATGGTAAAGTGATGAGGCACTAGGTGTACCTGAAACCAACTGTGCCAAAGACACATAGTTGGGTGGAAAACTGGCGGGAATACCCCCTGAATAGGGGAAACCATTAGGAGGAAAAGGCAACTCTTCCTCCTCAATAGTGTGTGGAGTAGAAACTTTGGACTCTTCCGAAGAGGTGACTGGGGCATCGCCTTCGGTTCCATGTCTGGAAATAAACGACGACGAATATTCGAACGAGTACGAGGGGATAATTCCAATGGAACACCTGACCGGTCGTACGAACTGTAAAGATGTTGCGGTGATATCACAACATGGTCAAACAAAGGGTTCGGAGGATACATAACTAGTCCAAGATGATCGTCAGTGGTCGGCGAATCCTCAAGGGTTTGAACGGGATTGTTTGGAGATTCCGAGCCAAGATCAGCAGATGACCCAGTATCAAAATTATGCAGAGGACGATATGACAAAGGTTGAATACTCATAACAATTCCGAGTTCAACAACTTGGTCCTCGATTGACTCGGGTAACTCAGGAAATGGCTCCTCAGACAATCTTTTAGACGGAGGAGAGGAAGAGGAATTTGGTGAACCAGATAGTTCAGCCATGATGACCTTCTCTTAGTTGATTGAAAAATTAACTTCAAGGCTTTAAAATGTCCTTTAAGGGAAACTCGCGATTTGGTCTCAAAAAAGACTAATAGGATGTTTTCGGATCGTGGGAAATCAATTATTAAGACGCATAAAAGACTGGTGTTGTTTCATTTTTTAAGAGTCGAGAAAGAAACAAAGATGACTCTATCGCTGTCGATTGGAAACGATCTCGAAAGGACAAGTGCTCAAACGATCTTTTAAGTTTAATGAGTCAAAAAGATCAAATGATTGCTCTGGATGATCTAGGTAAACAAGATTATCAGGCAACCATGAACTGCAGAATACCTCCCGGTGAACCGAGAAGTACGAGCAGGAAATCTCCTCGAATGTTGTGTTCGGTGTATCACGTTTGCAAGGTGGCCAACTCGGCTTCCTAAGGATAAAGGATTGTATCCTAGAGGGGTCTCCTATTATATACTCGACGATACGGGGAGCACAAATCCGTACTAGCGTTGTCTAATGCCGAAGCTAACGACAACTGCTAGGTTTAAAGACACCGGAACATGTCTCTAGCCTAAACCTTCTAGATATGATCATTAATGTCAAATGCACCTTAAGTTAATTGAATTTGTTTTAAAGTTTGTCTTGAGTTATATTTCAGTTTTCAGGTCTTAGCGATGCAACTCAAAAAACCTTAAATCCAACTAATTGAGACAAGACCCTTTCAATTCGATGAAATGCCTACATTAGAGAGGGTAGAAACTACTCAATTAAATGCAAACAAACAAGCAACTGAAAATGAAATGATCTTTCACTCCCTTACTTTTTCAAAAAATAAACTAATGAAAAATGCATCCCAATTCCTAATTTCCTGACAAGCTATCTAACAGTCCTTTCGAAAGCAAAAAGATTTATTTTCCTTTTCCAAATGCCAATGCAATTCTAGTCTTTCAATGATGCAAGCTATTGTAGCGCAATGACGCAACAAACTAGAATTTCACACTTTTTCATGAAACAACGAAATAAAATTTTCGCATACAATTCTTCGATGAAGAAATTTTCGAGACAATAAGCTCTTCAAGCAGATGAAAACACGAAAGGAGAAACTCATTTAGATCACTGAAAAATCAACTATACCAACCACAAGATAAGCAACGTAATCCATGCCAGAAAAGAAACGTTTAGAAAAGCAAACGAAAACTTTTCAAACTTGTGTAATAGAGGTCAAAGTCGTAAAAGGACCAAAAACAAAAATGCACAGAGTAAGTACACCTACAACCCGACTTACTAAGTTCACAAACAACTGAATGGACGACAAACTAGATGCCCTAGTGTCGTTGACCACCCAATGACTCAAGCAATCAAGCAGAAGGATGATAAGCCAACAAGCAAACAAACCAAATGAAAAGCAGCTTTCTAGTTAGGGAGAAAATAGTCTAAAAGGCTTACGAGGTCAAAATCATAAGAGCAGAACACATTGGCCAAGATTGGGGTGAAACCCTAATCTCCACTTATAGGTATTGGTGTGATTGCCTAACTGACAACAACCACCAGAGGTTGGTCGGTGCGACTGTTCCTCAGCATATCGCGCTGATTGGCGCAACTGTTAGCGGATTAAGTGCGATGATCAAAGAAGTTGAAAAAAAAAAAACAAAAACAACGAACAAACACACAAAACAAAAATCAAAACAAAACAAAACAAAAAAACAAAAAACAAAAAAAAACAAAAACAAAAACAAAAACAAAAACAAAAACAAAAACAAAAACAAAAACAAAAAACAAAAAACAAAAAACAAAAGCAAAACAAAAAACAAAAACAAAACAAACAGAGACCAGTTTTGCTACTATGAATTTCAAACTCAGGCAGGCAAACAAGAGAAAAGAAACAGAACAAAAGGGAAAAAGTGGAACTAGAAAAGTTCTCACAAAATCATGAAATCCAAGACGAACAAAAGGATTGGTTCCCCAGTGGAGTCGCCAATTTGTGGTGAAGTAAAATTATAAGTGCGGACACAAATAAATTCCTCTAGCCCGATAATGAGTCTAGCCACAACAGATACATTCTATGGAATATTTCCTTAGGTTAGAACCAATCAAGAGGGCCTACCTCTTGGTATTCTTATCCCGTTTGATGATGTCCTTGCTTGCTCACTCCAGTTATCTTTTGCTTCCTTCTTCAAGCACTTGAAACAAGTAACCATAGCAAACAACAACCGTGATAATAGACAAATGTAATTCAACCTACTTAACAAGTCAATAAACATTAAGCTGTGAATATGTAAGATGACAAATCATGGAGGAAATCAATCAATAGTTGCATATATTAATATCAAAGAGAGATTACAACCATTGCCTTGACGTTGCCGTTCTTCTTTGACAAGACCAGGTTCCCACACACTTTTGCTAATATTCCATGATGGCCTCAATCAACAATAGTTTTAAGGCTCTCCCATTTAGGCTTCACTCCAAACCAAATCACACTTCTCCCTCACACAACTAGATAGCTACAACTTAGAATAGCTTGTTGTTTATTCCAAACCAAAATAGCACTAGCACACCAACATTAACACTTCAACACTAGCTTGTGCTTGGGAAAAAGGGAGGTTTATATAGGATGAATGGATGGGACATGGATCCACCTCTCATGGGAGAAGGTCTTATCTCTTGAGGTAGTTCCATCATTATAGGGGAAAGGAGTCCAAACTGACATCCTCGACACATCCAGCCAAACCATTTACCAGACTTCGTTACAAAGCTTCTAGAGTTGGAAGCTTCAACTCCTAATTTAAAAAACTTTCATAACAGGATCGACGCGAGTGGAACATAGCTCAGTAGCTCCGGTCGATGCTAGGGATAGTTCTAATCTCTACACATCGGCACGGGGGAGACGAAGGTCATTAGCGCTAATCTTGTATACTGGGCAAAATAGAAGTTTCAGGGGAAATGGTGCAAAAGGGAATTGATCTGCTCATGAATAGGGACACAACGAGAGTTTCTTCATGAAGGGAAAGCATGCGGGGTTCACTGTAGAGGTCCTCCAGGATCAAGGAACAGGGAGTATAGGGACAGTGACAAAATGTTGTGTAACAGGGAGGTCAGTCACACGTTTCACAAGTCTTTTATGTCATACTTAGAGTCTTTTTTTTGTAATAAATAGCAATAATACACCTGTCAGGAAAATTTATGTAGGATGTTTTCCTATTATGGATAGAATTAACTAATAAATGTTTGCCATTATGGTAAACATTATTACCCATCCACCCCACTTTGTCCTTTCTTCTGTAATACGTCATCCAAGTTAGGTACAGATCATTCGGCGGCGGATTAACACAATCGAGTCTGCATAGGGAAAGTTGTTGTAGTAATTAGTTAGTGAGTCTAGTCAGAAGCGTTGTGTCAAAGTTAGTCTACTTAATTTGCATGGATATGCCGAAAGTTTCAGAATTTCCAACTCAGGTGGTAGAATTGCTCGAGTCCCAGTTCGAATCTCAGCAACGTTGCCCAAGCATTCACTATCAGCCTCCTATGAATGTTGTTTATCAATGACACTACAGAATGACGAAGCCGCTCATACCAATTCCTGAAGAAAAAGTGGATGAGCGAATTACTATTTTAGAAATGTTATATGGGAAATACGACAAGTCAACGTTAGTAGACAATGACCTCTCATATTGCTTCCAATTCCCAACGCTAAAGCGGGAGGTGTACATAGAATAAGTTACAAAGGATGATGGCACCAAGGTGACAATCCAAGGTAACATTTCAGGGACTTCAGCGATCGACATTGATAAATCTGTGAGTCTACCAGTCTTCGAAACGTCTCTAGCTGCAATGAAATTCACCAAACTTCTAGTAAGAAAGATGCATGGTGGTATTTGAAATTCAACAGATGAAGGTGGGGGAGGATGTTTCGACTTGTAAACATGAAAGAAAATCATACAATTGTCATGGGGATCCACAAACACCCAAGGAAAAGAGTAGAGATTTCCATTGGGATGGGCACGTCTAGAGGACTTCCAGTGTTGACATGGCAGCAGGAGATTGCGCCAAGTCATCTACTATGTTATAGGTATGGACGAATTTATCAGAAGAAACGTTTCAACATAATGGAACTTTGCAGATCTTAGGGATAACCTCTACCTTAGGTGGAGGGATCTGTAAGGTACCATTTGATGATGACAAAGGATTGGTGGAAACTTGGGGTTGAGACTAAGTCGTTGAATTAGCAGGTGGCTTGTCATATTGGCATGATCAAGTTTGGAGGTTGACTTGTTCGGTATTCACCTCATTAGAATTCATCATAAGAATTTGATAATCATGGTGACCAGATGGTGGAGCTAGTGGAGCTGCTTGACTTTGTGTAGGTTGAGCAACAAGATATCCTTGGTGAGGAAAAGGATTGGTAAGCACTATCAGTCGAGATGAAGCAGGAGGGGGAGGAGGAGCTATGGGTTGCAGTCCTTTAGAAGAAGCTGCTTGAGCTTCCCATACTTGACGCATCTGAGGTAAAAGGGGAAACTCATGAGTATAATGGTCATATACGTCGCAACGGGCACAACGTTTGTTCCTATGAAGACCCTTGTTTTGCTTGGGCTCTCGGCCCTATTGTTGGGTTGCGGGATTAGGTTGGGCTCCCTGAGGTGCATTAGGTGGTGGACCCTAGCTACCTTAATTACCTTGAGATTTTTTGTTCTAGTTATATTTCTCCTTTTTCCTTTTTTTGGGGTTAGGGGGGTTGGTTTCGCTATGTTGAGCATACACTTGACCTTGTGAAGGAGGTTGTTGTTGTGGCAGAGGTAGAGCAGGCATGGGGGTTTGGGGTGTTGGTGTCGGAGGGGCTGGAGCACTAGGAGGTGCATACATATAGTAAGGAGATGGGGAAACATTGGGTTAAAAATGTGTAGCAACAATTGGCCCTGACATCTGTTTATGCGGATGGGGATACACATATGGTGTGTTGGGACCTAGATAAGAGTTTCCATGTTAAAGATTGGGGGAGGGATAAATGTAAGAGGAAACGGTCCCTCCCTTAGGTTGACCATAACTCATCATAGGTGGAGCATATGGTTGAGGGTGTGAAACGGTTCCAACTATGCCATCCGCGGCATGAGATTCCCTCGGTGCATTAGCAGCACCAGGCCGAGGCAGATCGAGGATGACACCAGTAGATTAGATCAAATTTCAAGGCTACTTGGAGTGCATCTTCCTCAGACTGGGGTAACTGTGACGTGACATCTTTAGAAATGGGATCCAAAAGTGATCTAAGGAACCAATCCATATAGACCTGGTTTTCAAATTCAGGAGCTCTGAAGATGCTCCTCCTTCTATGCCATTCTTGAACATGGTCGAATATGCAAGTGGTAAAATTTGATAGAAATAAGTTAATAGTTCAGTACTAGGTTCATAACAGAGAGGTAACTGGAAATAGGAATAAAATCTTTGGCAAGAGTCGCAAAAGTGGAATGAGAGGCTCTAGGTTTATCAACATATCACTTAGCAGTATCTCCAGTAAGATTGTGTTGGAACAAACGAAGACGAATGGAGTCTTTAGTGATAGAATTGGATGAATAACACATATGTAATGAGTGAACATGATTCGTGGGATCTTATCCAGGATTACCTTCAAACTTGGGGATGACTAAAAGAAGTTTAGTAGGCATAGCTAGCCAATTAGCATCATGGAGAAGAGGATCGTTGATGAGATGGTTGAAATTAGGGAGACACAAACCAGCCATAAAAGGAAGTAATGGAGGAGGAGTGACCACGTTGGTGGAGGTTTCACTTGTGGGGTTACCTTGGTTGGTCCCTGGGTTACCACCTTGGTTTCTCGCACCCACGTTGGTGCCTGACATGGTGACGATATGGAGTTGAGAAGATACAAAATCAAAGGAAGAACTTGAAGAATTAGTAGAATCGAAATCAGAATGATGACTCGATGGAGGACTAGGAGGATGTACTCTAACTTTACGGGGACGAGTAATATGTCCTAATGGCAACTGAGGTTGAAGGCCTACAATTCTTCGAAAAAAATGCCTAGGGGGCAAATGATGTCATGAAAATGATGACTCTAAGGAATAAAGGGTGATGATAGGAACAAAAGAGCAACAAACAACAAGAAAACACCTAGTGCAGTGGTGCCAAGTGTAAACTAATTATATTGATGATGTTACTCTAATGCAATCAAACACTAGAGAAGCCCATGCCCTATCCAAAGCTCCCACATGAAGTGTTTATCCTTCAATTGTCGAGCGTTAGCTAGCCCCTCTAAAAAGCTAGCCCTAAAACTGTTGATTTTATCAGACTGTCTTGACATCATTTTTCTACAAGAAACATTGGGATATGTTGATGGTGCTGGACCCGCCAACATTTAGGGGATCACCCCGGTATGAAGTCCCAACTAGACCTCACACCATTTGGTGTGGGAGTCCCATCTGGTATGATGGCCTGGTTGCCATTGTCTTAAGGATTTGCCTCAATTCTTGCTTGTCAGCATAGGAGAGTGGTCTTCTTTGCCTTTGAGAAATGAGGTTCGCATGCCTGGTGAATGCTAGTGTACTTGTGTTAATGGTTCTTTCACTGTAAAGGGAGAGGGTGAAAGTGAGTCCCAATTTGGTTGGGATGAAGTCCTAACTCGGCTAGGAACACACAACACAACAGGACATGCACAGCTTTCGGAGGAGCAGTCCACACGGATGTGACAATCACAACACACAAGGTAATATAACACGTACAACACTCAACAGATGAGTCTGAATGAGTGCAACAACTATTACAACAAGATTTATGTGAAAGGTCTGTCTAATGTCCGGGGAGATAGCCACCACAGACGAGACATCGTTAACAGCATATACAACATTTCCATTACAACAAGTGAAATAGTTCAAGTGTTCAACACAGGTTAAAGCAACATGCATTACAAGTGTTCAAGATTAGTCTTACAAAAGTTACAATACATGTGTGAAAACGTGATGGCCTGTTAGTAGGCTTCTGAATTAAGCGAAAATTCCAAGACACATCGTTACACCATACATCACTAACCCTGTGAGCGGGCCGTTGGAGCCACTACTTACTCCTAAAAGAAAAGATTACAGACTCTCTTGCCTTTGTGGGCAGAGCTGAGGTGAAAAGTCCTTTCATGTACAAACGAGGGGGGTATTTATAGCCATGGGTGAAACTTACCCTTGTGGTTGTTCGACTACCCTCATAACCGTTTGACTTCCATGACTTTTCGACCTTACATGACTCTTTGTACAACAAGTGAGTCTCTTGGACTTCCACATTACATTACATTGATTGACAACATAGCCCATAAAAGAGATGTGGGCGACATGACTCGACATGACAGTGTTGGTACATCCGTGCTTTTGCTGGAGTGTATGTCGAGCTACAGTGTTGTTGGGTGATGGATGTCTTCATGGTATATCACAACTTCACCTCCGCATGGAAAAGTACGCGAAGTCTTTGATGGTCTTTGGTTCGCTTGATGAAGTTTTGGCATGTTGTTCCTTGCTTGCATGTTAGAAGGCTTGACAAGATGATCTGTTCACGAAAGGTGCGTGTTTGTCCGTTTGTCTGTTGGTGAGCACATCTTGCATGTTTTCTCATCCATTCGTCCACGAAAACATCTTTGCATGATCATTTATTCACGAGCACATCTCTTTGCATGCATCATTCGTTCACCCGTTGGTGAACTTGTCCTTCTGCATGTTCTCCCTTCGTTCATCCCATTCGTCGTCGTGCCATGTTTGTTGGTGTACCTGTACCTGTAGTCACTCATGACGGGACGACATCAAATCCAAAACCTCCTAGTCTATCATGATAGATGATCATTTCAGATGCAGGGGACTGAGAGAGGCAAGAAGGTTGTGAAGTGGGATGATGGCTCCGAGCGATGCTAATGAAAACTACGCAAGAGTCACTGAGTGATGGAGATGGGCAATCTAAGTCAATAGTGACTGTCTACGAGGTGTGGCTTGATTGGAAGGAAAAATTGCGCAAATTTTGGGAGGGACAGTCCGGGCTGTAGGAAGGCAAGGTGTTGGTAAGGTAAATCCCCTCTGCGGACAGAGGCGATCCCACTAGCCTATGACAGAACTAGCCACAAACAAACCACGCTGCTACGCAAGTTCCTAGTTATGCCTCAAAGGTGAATCAAGAAGACTAACCTGGAGTCCAACGCTATGATTAAAGCAGAGTTGATATCCTCGCTCCCTTGCTCCAACAGATCATAATGAATACCTGCACATGCAAAGGAAGAGACAGATGCCAACATAAAAACTACCAAGGCACAACTATATTTCAGTCAGAAAGGAAATAAATCAACATATCACCATGATAGATAATGAGATTGGAACTATAATAGCAGTCGCTCATCAATTAATAAACAGGAAAAGTTACAACCATTGTTCTGACGTCGACCCTTCTCCTGGCTGGGCGAGTAACTATATGTGTCTTGACATGCATCTCCTCTCCGGCAGCATAACCTCTCTAGCACTCGTTAGCATTCTCTCCATGACCAATAATCATCACTACTATAACTCAATTACCAGATCACTAGCATAACACTAACACCAACACTCTCGCACTAGCACTAGCTTGTCCAATGCATAATGACAAGCTTATATAGATGGAGAAGGGAGGAGGATGCGATGAACCGGGACACCTTTTGTGGAATTAGCAAAAGCCATAAAGATGGATAAAGCTCGACAAAAAACTGATTTTCTATCCTCAGAAAAGCTCCATGTAATGAAGGAAACAACAGTCGGACGTGCATTAAGGCAAAAAGCACGACTAAATTTGGTTGGCGCGACTGTTGCTCTAAGATAGAGCGCCAATGGTCGCGCCCCCTTTTGAGGATCTCCATCATTGGCGCGGGTAGGATACTGTGGACTTGCGCCAATGGAAAAAGAGCATTTTTTAGGGATGATCTGCAGAAGGTGTCTTCAGGGAACATGGAGTACATACTAAGGGGAACATAATGCAAGTGTTTTTAGACTTTGTCACTTCTTATAACTCCCGGGATGGGTCCTCCAAGGTACGACAAGAGGAGTAACAGGGATGGTGACAAATTACTGTGTAACAGATGCCCCCTAAAGCATGAAGTCCGAGAGGTGGAGAGGGGTGAAATGCTTTACAAGAACACACACATAAGAGCACACAAGAGCACATATAGTTACTGCCGCAGAGGAGCTGTATTAAGAGACATGACTGATAGTTCAATTACAAGATGTACGTGGTATGGTCGCAGCCATCCATAAGAGAGTACATAAATAATCTAGATCCATAGTATGGACGCAGCCATCTGGTTAGGATCAATGATTTGACTCAGGTATGGTCGCAGCCATCCAGTGAATGAGTCAAGTATCAAGAATCACGCCTGGATTACAACAGACACAATCCAGGGTCTTGCGCTCCATCTCGACCCGAACAAGAGTACAAGTCCAAGCATGTGAATATATGAGCTGAAGTCGAACATGCATGAACATCGCCTGATTACCAGTCAATAATGGAAACTGTTAACAGACGCGAGAGGTACCACCAATAATGACAATGGCCCTCAAGGTACTATAGGTACAATCTACGGCGTGTGAATCAATGCGCTGAAGTCGAACACCCGTAGAATCATTCGATCGGAGGCCAATGATGAAAACCTCACGTCGAACACGAAGAACCTGCCATTGAGGCATGCAGGCTCCAAGGCACCGGAAGGGAGTCTCTAGGTCAACTTCCTGGATAGTGAGCTGAAGTCGACAGGGAGTGACCTTGATCGAAGGTGGGCCATAATGTTTCCCACATCATCGACACGAGACAGAGAGATAATGTCGTGAATCAAGATTGTGCGAACTATCAGAGGGAGGTTGTTTATTTGCAGAGGTCAACTTCTCTTGAACATATCGGCGGCACATTAACGGAATTGGCAGTATGTGACATCAATGTATCAAAGGTCATTATGACGAGGCAATGAGTGAATGAGAGGTCAAATAGGGTACCCAAATCCATGGAAGCAAGTGAAAGATATGAGATGAAATATCCCCACCCTGGACACGAAAGCAAAAAGTGCCATGTTCAAGAGCGACATACTGCCGTTACGGTAATAATTATGGTTCAAAAAATTTTATTTTCCCCCACCATTTCTAGCGAGTACCCCAGTTATTTTTAACAAGCTTGATGGGGATAGCATATGCTTGCGTTGTGACAAAATCCGATGTCATTAAGTTTTAACGAGTCTGACAAAGGAAGAACTCGGCATCTTTTCTTGTTTAGAGAGTTTGAAAAGACAGCGAAAAAGGAAACTCCAGGGATGTCCTTTTTCGTAAAGTTGTGTCTCTCGGGCCCGAAAAAAGTATAAAATAATACCCGAAAGAACCGCCCGATCATTACGATCGAGGAGTACTTTTCATGATTAGTGACTTCGACCTGAAAAAGTAAAAAAGCGGTCAAAACCACGTCGTTTCGTAACCACTAACGAGTTTGAAACGACAAAAACCCGGTAATCTTTTTATGTTTTAACGGTCGACAAAAAGAACTTAAAACGACCGCCCCTTATCACCATTTAACGAGTCAAGAGGAGCGACTCGGCAATCTTTTCCTCTTTAAATGGTCAGAAAAGAGCTGAAAGCGGACCTCCATTTTATTTTCTTTAACGAGTCAAAAAGGGAAAAATACTCGGCAATCTTTTCATATTTTACGAGTCAGAAAAGAGCGTAAAGGCGACTCGTCCTGAAGGAACGAGTGGTATAAAGGATAGCAACTGGTTCCGGTAATGGTGGAACTTTACTTGAAACACATAAAGGTTAAGAGGCTGGCTAACAAGACCACTCATCGCTGCGGTTCCTCAGGAAAGGAGAAACAACCAAGTGAAAGCATATGATCGGCCAAAAAGATGGTGGCGATGGAATGAAACAACCAAGGCTCATCTAGCAGAATTTTAGCGGATAAAAGGCAATCACGGGATGTAACTGGGTTCATTTTTACACAAGCTTGAACCATGAAGAACTTTGCTTGGATTCGGTTTCATTTTTACACAAGCTTGAAACGAAAAACTATGCTTGGGTTCGGTTTCATGTTTACACAAGCTTGAAACGAAAAACTATGCTTGGGTTCGGTTTCATGTTTACACAAGCTTGAAACGAAAAACTATGCTTGTTAAAAAAAATAAAATTGTTGCATGCCCCCAGCATGATTATACCAATCGAGATACATGCCCCCCAAGCTTCATGGCATTCACGGAGTGGATGGAATGAAGGTTTACTTGGAAAGACTCGATTGGAGGATGCCCCCGGGCTTCAGTCACGCGCCCGGGTGAGCTGCCGTCATCAGAATGACGGGGTGGGTGCTGGGGCATTTCCTGTGGAAATAAGACCATTTAGGAATGGCAAATGGCTATATGTGAAGTGTGAACCGGGGAATGAAAGTTGGTCTACGACTTTGATCGTTCTTCCTTCATGCGGAAAACACATCACTCTGAAGAGTGAGGACACAATAGCACGTATGCGATAAATATAATCTCGTCCAAGGAGTAAATTGTAATCTAACGGACCTTGGACTACCATGAGACCCATTTGGATAGTCTTCCCTTCTAACGTGATAGGTACATTGGGAAGAATTCCTAAAGGTCGAGTGATTTCTCGATGGAAACCTACAAGGCTTCTTATCTCAGGCAGAAGCAGTGGGGAACCAAGTGCTTCCCAAGCTGTTGAAGAAAGGATACTAACAGGAGATCCTTCATCAATAATTGTACCAGCCATAACCATGCGATAGACTTGAACTATAATTCGAAATGGTATGGAGGCTGGTAACCGAGGATTGACTAGTTGATCCCAATTAAAGGAAATAACTAGGTTGCTCGGAGGTGGGACTGGATAAACAGCCGGATATGCCTCTAATGGACTTTCTTCCTGTTGTGAAGAAATGAGAGGGATGCTCACTTGATCATTAACGTCTATGTCAATGAATAGAATTTGGACGGTGGGTTCGTCATTCTTGGCAGTGATAACATCATCTGAGGAGGTAATTTCTGAAGGCGAAACCGGGTCACTTGTAATCCGGACCGTTTGACTGTTGTCTGGTTTGGATTCAGATGTAGGATCATCTAGGGGTGGAAGTTCTGAAAGCAAAACTGGGTCACTTGTAAGCTGGACCTTGAAGTAATCTTTTCTCGTGTTTTACCGAGCTCAAAAACCGAAAAAAAAGTTCATTACGTTGCTCGAGTGGCACTAATCCCTGTCAACACACAAAAACAGCGTAAAATCCTACTTTGACATAAAAATATTCACAAAAATATGATTTTAATGTGTTTTTTAAGCCAAAAGAAGTTATAAATAGTGAAATAGTAAAAAATAAAATTACTTTTCACTTTTTACCTTGTGAGTTTACCGTTGGAGGGTTTTGGGTGCAAATTTCAACTACTGATTGCGACCAATCCAGGAGACCATTCGAGCTGCCGTTTGAAACAGGTAAGAGGCCTCATCCTTAGCTTCATTTTTATTCCATTCTTTAAGTTTTATATCCACAGAATTATCCTCTGTAAGGGGTATTGCAAAAAATAGGGTTGCGCCCATTGGCGCGAGTTTCCCACGCGGGTTCGCGCCAATGGGCTGTTTTTCTAAAAGGGGTCGCGCCATTTTCGCGACTGTTTGTAAAACAGTCGCGCCAATTGCGCGAACCAATTTACACATAATTTTGACCGTTGAAAATGCAATTTTCTTTGATTTTTGGTTCCACCATTGATCTTATGATGACATTTTGGTGTTTTGGTTGCAGGAATTGGTCAAAATGGCTATAGAATGGAGAGAAAGGGAACATGAGGCCATACTCAGGGGAACATAATGCAAGTGTTTTTAGACTTTGTCACTTCTTATAACTCCCGGTATGGGTCCTCCAAGGTACGACAAGAGGAGTAACAGGGATGGTGACAAATTACTGTGTAACACAAGGTAAGCAGGATCTGCGCAGTTTCCGGAATGAGCGGGCAACAGGGGCTGGAAGGCAAAATTTGTGGAATTTTTTGGAGGAATAGGACGGGTTGCAAGGAGGGTCAGCAGGTAGAGATTGTGCAGTTTTTGGGAGGAACTGCCTGGGAGCTTGGCAACCAAAACTGTGAAATTCCTAGATGGAACTAGCAGTTGGATGTTGGGTTACTGGTAGCCAAAACTGCGCAATTCCTAGAGGGAACTGGCATTTGGCTGCTGGGTCATTGGGAGCAGAAACAGTGCAATTCCTGGGAGGAACTAGCAGTCTGTTGCTAGGAGTTGTTGGCGAGGGGTACTCCACTAAGGCTTGGAGGCCAGCATGTTGATCATCTCTGCGCAATTTCTGAGTTGAGCGAACTGTTGGGCAGCAGAAGGCCTGCTTATGAAAACTGCACAATTTCTTAGATGAGCAGCCAGTGGACTATTGGGATGACTGACTTGGAAAACTACACAATTTTTTGTGGGAGATAGGGACGGGCACTTGGTGTCTGTCCAACATGTTTGCGCAATTTCCTTAGTCAACAAAGCAGGCAAGGTCAGTACCCTCTACGCAATTTTGGAGGGGAGTCAGTCCCAAGGTCGCTGTCGGGTCCGATTGTCCAGGTGGCCAACATGAGAGCTGATTGAATTGCTTGCGATCAGCGTAGCTTGGAAAGACTTGCTTGGTGCTTCTGTGCTATTCTGGGTGATAGTCAATCTAATCGATGGCGGGGTGATGGTCCCGATGTCATAGGGGGGTTCGTTCGTCACAACTTCAGCAATGACTAAGTGTGTGAACGATCAAAAGATGCATAGGTGATCATGCAAACACACACTCACATGACTTGATGATGAAACGACTCAAAACATCCAAACACACATGTTCAACATCACTGACTGACGGTGCAAGCGACAAGCGAGAGACTCATTATTGATCGTTAACCAACCATGGCGACGCTTGTGTGACAGTGAATGTGACTCCATGTGTGAGTGCGACAGATGCTTTCATAGAGAACACAAGAAGTACACACGAAGCGAAAACCTTGAGCATAACCATAACATGGTCGCAAGCATGACTTAGACACCAAAATGCAG
This sequence comes from Pinus tabuliformis, assembly GCA_031772625.1. Classification (NCBI taxonomy): domain Eukaryota; kingdom Viridiplantae; phylum Streptophyta; class Pinopsida; order Pinales; family Pinaceae; genus Pinus; species Pinus tabuliformis. The sequence goes on along the minus strand of CM062805.1, from coordinate 570,987,826 downwards.
AAACTTGGGTGGAATGAACAAGCAAGGCGGATGCAAAGACTCCCAAGGGCTCACGGGGTGAATCTGAGGTTGTGCAGTCATCAAGCGAAACTCCCAAGAGAGGCTCCGAAATTAGGTGTAGGCCAAAATTTTGGAGGGTGGTTGTAGTTCTACAACACTTGGCGACACACTAGTAGAACTCCAGCTTCTTTATTTTGGGTCATTACCAGCATAGGGCCTTGGTATTTCGGGGAGTATTGAATTGTCGCGTGGGTTACTTCAGCTTCCTCACTTACCCCATGGCCATACATGGTTCACCCTTTACCAACTCAGTCAAACACAATCAAAAGTTCAGTTTAGATCTTAATGTTTCGAATCTGAGAAGGGTAGTTTAGCTCGTGAGTTGAAGATTTTCAGAGTATAAGTTTTCATCTCTGGTGTTGCTCCGCTGCCAGCCGGCCTGGATAGTACCCCAGCGAAGTCACATAGGAACACACACATTGCTCCACTATCAGGGAGCCTGATCAGTACCCTGATGGAGTTGCATGCTTCACCTCTCTACACAGGAAGCCTTTCTCTTCTTTCGCCTTTATATTTTTCAAGAGGACTATGCATAGGCACTTATTTATTTTTTAGGCAAAAGAGGGATCCCAGCTTATTGAGAGCAGAAGAGGTTGTTCCTTCAAAGAAGCATGTGAGACCTCTGACATAGGTTTGCTCGTTTGGATTTTTCCCTTTTTTATTTCTACTAGTTGGATGAGCTTGAACACACATGGCAGAAGGCTGAGTAAAAACATGGGGCTTCCCAGTGTCGACACAGTTCATGGTTGGACCAAAACTTCCCTTGTAGATGGCTTGTATTTTCCATTAAGACTTCATCGGCCGAAGGTTATAACCAAGCACAGAGAAGACAGACACAAGACTGGCCAAGTGCTGCAGTGTCACAAGTCCCTTCAAATTTCAACCACATACTCCATTCAAAAGCTAAAACGTAGTAGTTGGGAGCACTTATTTCCATAAACAAAAATAGTAATATACCAAGCAAACAAAACAAACATAAACAAAAATAGTAAGCATAATCAAACAAAGTAAAAACGAAGATAATAAGCAAAGCAAACAAGATGAAAACAATAAGAAACAAGCAAACTATGTACATGGCACGGGCGCAGCCCGACCTACTAAAAGTAATGCTTGAGATCTTGGCCATTGACAGGAAGGTTGTCAATCCTCATGTCAAGTGATTTCAAATGATACCTGTGCGGGCCAAGCTTCTCATGGACTATGTACGGACCAATCCACAAGGACTGGAACTTCGTATGTTTGCCTTTTTCTTCATGGGGCTTATCCCATTTCAGAACTAGGTCATCAACGTCGAAGTTAGCTTTCCCTGTGGAGTTCTTATTAAACCATCTCTTGATACGATTCTCGTGGAGTGTGAATTTTTCTTTTTCTTTCATCCTTTCTTCTTGAAGCTTATGGAGGGCATCGATCCTACGATGAACTAGCTGGCAAGGCTTGCCTTGGGATTCTTGGGAAAGCTAAAGTGCAGGCAAGTAGATATTTGGCGGAAGGATGGCTTCTTTACCATAAACCAGGAAGTACAGTGAGGTATTCAAAGAGGGCTTGGGTGTTACATGGTCAGCCCATAATGCATTCATCAGGGTGGTATGCCAGTTGTGCTGCTCAGAGAAAACGGTCTTCTTGATTATATGGATGAGGTTTTTATTCGTGGACTCTGCTAGACCGTTTCCTTGTGGGTAATAGTTAGATGAATGCTTTAACACAATACCATTTTGTAATGCAAAGTCATAGAGTTTCAAAGATGAAAAATAAGTTGCATTATAAAAAACAAGTGATACCGGAACACTGAAGCGTGAGATGATGTTCTGCTGGAGGAAGCTGATGACCTCCTGGTTGTTCAATTGTTTGAGCAGAACTACTTTTATCGACCGTGTGAAGTAATCAGTTGTTGTTAGGATGTAGCGGTGTTGCTTTGACGAATGAGGGAAAATTTCCCTAATGATGTCCAGGCCCCACTATTGGAATGGTTCGGTCACTGCAATAGGGTGCACTGGGGTCGTTGATCTTCGTGTTCTATCAACGCATCATTAACAAACCAGGAACTTGCAGGCATAAGCATGTGCATCCTTGAATAATGTGTTCCAATAAAAACCAGCTCGCATAACTTTGTATGCAGTAGTGTTTCTCGCAAAGTAACCCCCGACAGGTCCGTCATGCAAATCTTGAAGTACCTTCTCTGATTCATGTGCCTTCAAGCACCTAAGAAAAATTCCATTATTGTGCTTTTTGTAAAGCACTCCATGCACCAACTAATATGCTAAGGCCTTCAGGTGCAATGCCCTCTTTTGTCTGATGGAAAAATGAGAGGGTATGGTGTCATGCTCAAGGTACTGGCACACATCTGCATACCAAGAGGCTCCATCTTCTGTGGGTGTTGCTCACCTTATGTCATACATCTCAATTTCCTACTCCTAATCGGCGGGCTCTTCTTTGCTCTTGTGAATGTGTAGTACTTCAATTGCAAGTCTGCAGAGCCCATGTCCTTTGATCATGTGCAATGGATTGATTTCAAGATCATACTCTTGTAAACCTGTCATCTAGTTTGCACGTCGTTCACCCAGTTCTTGTTGTATAATCAAGGTGCGGATTGCGGGGTGGGGGATGAAGACTATGTAGTGGTTCTTCAACAAGTAGGGTCTGAAGTGTTTCACCACCTTGTAAACTGCGTAAACTTGTTTTTCAATGGCAGGGTAGTTGAGTTATGGTCCATGCATGCTTGCACTCATGAAGGATATGGGACGTTCATCATTAGCTTCGTCCTTCTAAGTGAGTACTGCAGCTAGTGAATTATCGGAAGCGAAGGTGTATAGCATGAAATCTTTCTTGAAATCTGGGTTATAAAGCGTAGGCACTTCTCCAATGGCCTGCTTGATCAGCGCAAATGCATACTTTTCCTTCTTACCCCAGTTGTAGACTCCATATTTTTTTATCATGTCTTGCATGGGCTTAACTATCTGCGCATAATCCGAGATGAACTTCTAGAGGAATTTTATCTTACCCAAGAAGGATTGCATGGCTTTCTTGTTGACTAGGTAAGGTATCTGTGTAATGGTTTGGACCCATTTGGATCCACCTTGATCCCACTTTTGGCTAATGTGTCCAAGGAGGTTCCCCTCCGACACTGCGAATACACTCTTTTTGGGATTCAAGGAAATCTCGTATCTCCGGCATCGCTCAAAGATTTTCTTCAGATGGCATATGTGGTCTTCTCGTCTTCTTGAGAACACAGTCACATCATCGAGGTATACCACCACGCTCTGTCCAATGAGTCCCCGAAAGGTGATGTCCATTGCATGCTGAAATGTTGCGCTACTAGAACCTGATTGTATCTTGAGAAACCGTCAAGAAGAGAAAACATCTGTGCACCAGATATTGTTTGAAAAACATGGTCCATAGACGGCATGGGGTAGTTGTCTTTGTCCGAGGCGCATTTTACATTTTCGAAATCGACACACAAGCGGATTTCCCTGGACTTATTATGTACTGGAACAATGGTTGGAGACCCATGTGAAATGGTGAACTTTGTATATGATTTGTGCATCCAACAGCTTAGTAAGCTCTTTCTGTATGAGGGGTTCAAGCGATGGATGTACTTTCCTCAGCTTCTGTTGATATGGCTTGATTCCTTCTTTGATTGGGATGATATGTTGGATAATCCACGTGTCATAAGTTTTCAGATCATCATACGTCCACGCGAACACATCTCGGTACTGTTTGAACAAGCGGATAAAGGCTTGCCGCTCTTGCTGTGTACAACATGTACCAAGATTGACAAACTTCGGATCTTGTTCTGTTCCCAGGTTTATCAGTTCGTGCCTCATGGTGGAACTGTGGGTCTTGCTATTCCTTGGCCCCTGAAAATGTTCTTGCAAGTCATAAAGCTTTTCCAATGTTTCCACACCTTTTGTGATAAGGTGGTGTAGTGGCCAATCTAGGGTGCTAGATTAGACTAGATTTATTATCAACCAGGGTAAGTAAACTTCGAGGCATGTGTCTAAAGTCCATATACATAAAGGATTCCTAACTAAGTGTTTATTGTGATAGGCTACAGTACTCCTTTACAGAAGGTTAAGATATGTTTCCTCTCACCTTAACACTCAGATCACCTAACTTATCTAACTGTCCTAAGGATACAGCGTATTGCTAGACTGAGATTTTAATCCTCTTACAAGGATGCTATGCACAAAATCTCTGTCTAGTTAACACTTAAGCATTCATGAAAAATCAAAAGCACACTAAAGTTTAAATGCATGAAAACAGAGTCTATGGAGATGCTCTAAAATATAACGATGGATCAAATCTCTTACAAGATATGGTTCAATGATCTAACGGTCTATCACCATAAATACCATTTGTGAGAATTTCCAATCAAATCGACAAAGTCATAAACATGGAAATAACACTAAACACTATGTATTCTATTCAAATTCAAAAACTGCTAAGGAAATGAAATTAACAGTATACCAATCCACGCAGGGCCCGTCCACGTTTCAATGGTACACTGAAGTAAACTCAAGCAACGAGAGTATTAACGCATAAACACTGCTGGAGTAAAACCGTGACTATATTTAAGTGCTGAAGATTGCAATCACATACAAGAGTTCTGTTCTCAAACGATGCACAGAGATAATAATCGTAACTGTTCTTGAAAACAAAATAATACGCAGTCTTTATCTGCTTGTCCCTATCTGAATCGAAAGTACATTCATTAAGCAGATGTTTCTGCTTTTACAATGGAATGATTTTTGGTCATTTCTAATCTAAACCGATTTCCAAAAAAACAAAATGAAACCAGTTTGGCAAACCATGGCTTTTATTGCCTTTATAACCAAAAGGCTGGGGTTTGACCAACATTGACCGCATAACTAGGAGCTTTTGATTTGCTGTAGAATCGATTTTTCACCATGCATGTACATTCCAGGTCTCATTCCTATCCATTGCTTTGGCTTGCCTGTCATGCCACGTGTCAGATGATAAACCATTTACAGGATTTTATGACTTTCTGTAATCTTTTTATTGAAAATTCCTAATTTATAACATAAAAATTCATAAATTAACTTTAATGCAAACTAACAACTATAATGCTATTAATTAATCAATTTTGAGGGATATAAGGGGTCTATGGAGGAAAAAGGTAGACAAATGATGGTGTTTCTAGAAGGAAAAGATGGTAATGGAATGGTACCAACAGGTGGCCTTTCCTGTTACTAGCTTCTGCTTGAAGAGAGCACTCGTGCTCATCATCATCTATCGTTGCATCTTTGAAAACGTCGGCATTGGCCATGAAATGCAGTATTTTTTGGTCATCATTAAACACACATAAGTTAGTTATGTTGTCCAGGATAGATGGTTCGTACAAAATATCAATAGTAATCCTATCCCTAATTGACGACATTCTCGAAGTTGCATTTGCTAGTGCATTAGCAACTGCATTACGCGTACGTGGTACAACAATAATATTAAAAGCTTGGAAGTATGAGATTAGTCTCCATACCTCTTGTTGGTAACTTTTAAGATGCAGTGATAAATAGTGAATGGTGTTACGTACCTGCCCACCACTATCTCTGAATCACCTACCACTTTGAGCATGACCACGTTGAGGCTGATGGCTTTCTGTAAGCCCAACACGAGTGCTTCACACTCTACTACGTTGTTTGTGCACTCAAACTCCAAGCAACTTGAAACCAAATGATTCTTGTTGTAAGGGTCGATCAGAACACACCCGACTCCTGAGCCGTCCTATGTCTTTGATTCATCAAAGTACATGGTCCACAACTCATTTGTACATGGACCGCTTGATGTGCTAGTACTACTGCTACTACTGTTGTTGCTACTACTACTACTATTGGTACAATGTGTTGTACAAGTTTCATTACCATCAGTTGGGCAAGGAAGGAGTCCCAACTGCAAATCTAGTGGGGTTGGAGCTCGCCGTGCAGGATAACACCCCAATGTTGTCTCAAGGAGGCAGTTGCCAAACATGAGTTTTGCGAAGGCCAACAGTTCATTCTCGCCATTGAGGGGAGTGACATTAAATTTCATATACCTCTCGGATTATACATGGATTTTGTTGCACTTTCCCTTGTACGGAAGCCACATGTGAGACCAGCCTGTAGCAAAATATCCATCTAGCTTGTTGGACCAGTCTCTACTAAGTAATACACCATATGCTTTTGGTATGTCCACAATGGCTATGTCGATGAATTGGTGGACTCGACTGTCACGGAATAGTCAGATGATCATGTCTCGTAGTTCACCAATGGATGGTACTGATGTTCGATAAAGTTGGATGATTCGCGCGGATGTCTCGCTCCATTGTGCATTGATCCTCTTAGCGATGGAGAGTGGCATGACGTTGGTTGTCGTGCCAGAATCAACCAAGCAATTGTGAACATTGTGGTTAAAAACTTCAAATAAAAGTAGGAATGGAGGGTAACTTGAGTTTTCTTCTTCCATACAAAGTGTATTGAGCACAGTGGAAAGTGATCTAGGAGGTGTGCTTGCTCCCTTGCTGGTAGAGGCTGCGTTGTCTGTTGCTGTCTGTCCCAGTGCGCACAGTAGGATATCTTGCTGACTCTAGATCTTGGCTAACTCGAACAAACTGATGTTCGCTCGAGTTTTCTTCATGTCTTCAACAATGTTGTAGTCCAGAGGTGGTAGACTTACCGAGGTGTCTGGGGTGGAATGGATGTTCATGTTATCCAGTGGAGTGTTTTGCAACTTGTTTCTCATGGATGTACTCTTATTCACCGCTGTCTTCTCAGACTTGCTTTGTGTTTTCTACTTTGGGGTGGCCGGTGGATCAGCTTTCCTTATCAGCAATCTGACCTTTTCTTGTATCTCCCCAAGTGTAGGGGGAGCCCCTTTACTCCTAAGATTGTAATGGTCAGTTTTCTTTCAGGGCTGCTTCTCGGTGTTCATCTTTGACATCGTTTGCGAGCACTGATACGCGTTCACCACATGCCCAGAGCTTGATGGCTCATCAGGTGAAACTTCTTCATGATCGTCAGTGTCTTCCAGTTGCTCCTACATATTGCTTCCTACATCAAGTGTATGACTGTAGAAAGCACTTGTGACTCACTTCCAGTCCGAACAAGAGTTCTCGGGGTGATGTTCTTCATGGAAAGAATAGAACTTAGGATCTGCACACTGTTCGAGCTGGAACATAGTCTTCTACACAGTTTTTGAAGCGAACCGGTTGTTGATTGATGAGCTGATAGCCTGTCTCTACCTTGGCGGATGACTGCTTACAAATGTGTCAGTTTTATGTTGTTTGAGTTCGGATACTTCAGTGGTCAAGCTCTTGACAAGATGAGTGAAGGTGTCAATATCGCTTACTTCCTTGTCTCTACCCTTACTCGCCACTACTTAGGACTTCCTACTCGCATCCTTGGAGTCCTTTGTTGATTCATCATCCTTGATGACTCCAATTACGAGCAGGTTTTTTTCAACAGTGATAGCCTCTTCAATGTTTTCTAGAAGTGTTGGTTTCGCAGCTCGCTTGATGAACTGCGCAACGCTGGTTGGTAGTGCGGATGTGTAGTAATCAATAGTGATGGAGTCATGAGGTTTAATGTTTGCTGCAAACTTGTTCAATGTATGTGTAAACCTTTAATTGAAATCTTTCACTTTCTCTTTTCCCTCCATCTTGAGGTTTCCAAACTCTTTGAGTAGCATGGCTAGGGTCTTGTCATTAGCGAACTTAGAAAAGGAACATGCATTTGAACGCACCCTAGTTATGTATAGAGTTTGATGGAAGGCTGTGATACTAAGCAGTTGCGTGACCATCCAAGGTACATGGGAACAATCTACATGCTACATCTTCATGTCATACCTCAAGGGTCTACAACTACAGGTAGAAGTTGTCTAAGTGGTCTTCTGCCTTCACCGTGCTGTCGGGGTCGAACTTGATGTTCATTCTCTTCGCTCGCTTCGGCATCTTGTGCAGAACATCTAAGAGAGCTAATGGTCCCTGAGTCATCCACTTCAAGTTTGGGCCAGCCATCTCTTCTTCTTCCCCGTCTTCTTCCTCTATTTTAGAATCTGATGGTTCTGGCTCTAAGTCTGTTCGTTCGTCTCCACCTCCACCTCCTCTGCTGCCTTCCCCTCCACCTCCTATACCAGATTTCGATCCCAAGATCATAAGAGTGTCTTGTTCACCTTGCCAAAAAGTTAGAGGTTCCTCTCCTCCTTCAATAGCTTCTTCCAGACCTTCAAGTGTGGCAAGGAATACTTCTTCCACTGATAATACAACAACTCTCGTGGGAGTGGCTTTTGGCTTCCTAGATGTGTGTGGAAGGTGTTGTATGCCTGGGATCAGTCCGACTGCTTTCACGAACTAGCGAGTGATGGGATGGACGAAGCGAAGGTGTTGATATGGAATCTCATGTTCAATCCTCGGTGCTGAGGAGTAACCAATTGTGGAGTCGAGTGTAGGTGATAGGGAATGCGAGTTACTTCCTTGACCAGATGTTTGATGAATGAGTGTGAGGGAATGTTCAGCCATATACAACTGGATGCCCTCCTTCTAGCGCCAGAAATGTTGACGGTGCTGGACCCGCCAACATTCAGGGGATCACCCTGGTATGAAGTCCCAAATAGACCTCACACTATTTGGTGTGGGAGTCCCATCCGGTATGACGGCCTGGTTTCCATTGCCTTAAGGATTTGCCTCAACTATTGCTTGTCAGCACAGGAGAGTGGTCTGCTTTGCCTTCGAGAAGTGAGGTTCGCGTACCTGGTGAATGCTAGTGTACTTGTGTCAATGGTTCTTTCACTGTAAAGGGAGAGGGTGAGAGTGAGTCCCAAGTTGGTTGGGATGAAGTCCCAACTCAGCTAGGAACACACAACACAACAGGACATGCATAGCTTCTGGAGGAGCAATCCACATGGATGTGGAATTCACAACACACAAGGTAAGATAACACGTAGAACACTTAACAAATGAGTCTGAACGAGTGCAACGGTTGTTACAACAAGCTTTATGTGAAAGGTTTGTTTGATGTCCAGGGAGATAGCCACCACGGGCGAGGCAACGTTAACAACATATACAACACATTTCCATTAACCTATTATGTATTACAACAAGTGAAAATTATCTTCAACACAGGTTAAAGCAACATGCATTACAAGTGTTCAAGATTAGTCTTACAATAGTTACAATACATGTGTGAGAATGTGTTGGCCTGTTAGTAGGCTTCTGAATTAAGTGAAAGTTCCAAGACACATCGTTACACCATACATCAATAACCCCATGAACAAGGCGTTAGAGCCACTACTTACTCCTCAAAGAAAATATTACAGACTCTCTTGAATATGTGGGAGGAGCTAAGCTGAAAAGTCCTTTCATGTACAAATGAGGGGGTATTTATAGCCAAGGCTGAAACTGACCCTTGTGGTTGTTCGACTACCCTCATGACTGTTTGAATTCCATGACTTTTTGACTTTACATGACTCTTTGTACAACAATTGGGTCTCTTGGACTTCCACGTTACATTAGATTGATTGATAACATAGCCCACAGTAGAGATGTGGGCGACATGACTTTGCATGACAGTGTTGATACCTTCATGTTGCTGTTGGAGTGTATGTCGAGCTACAGTGTTGCTGGGTGATGGATGTCTTCAAGGTATATCACAACTTCACTTCTGCATGGCAAAGTGCATGAATTCTTCGATGGTCTTTGGTTCTCTTGATGAAGTTTTGGCATGTTGATCCTTGATTGCATGTTGGAAGGCTTGACAAGTTGATCTGTTCGCGAAAGGTGCATGTTTGTTTGTTCGTCCGTCTGTGAGCACATCTTGCATGTTTGCTTGTCCGTTCATCTATGAAAACATCTTTGCATGATCATTCATTCATGAGCACATCTCTTTGCATGCATCGTTCGTTCATCCATTGGTGAACCTGTCCTTCTGCATGTGCTCCCTTTGTTCATCCCATTCATCATTGCGCCATGTTTGTTGGTGTATCTATAACTGCCGTCACTCATGATGAGACGACATCAAATCCAAAACCTCCTAGTCTACCATGACACATGATCATTTCAGATGGAGGTGACCGAGAGATAGGCAGCAAGGTTATGAAGTGGGATGACGACTCTGGGTGCTGCTGATGAAAACTAAACAAGAGTAGCTAAGTGATGGATATGGGCAATCCAAGTTGACAGTGACTGTTTGCGTGGTGTGGCTTGGCTGGAAGGCAAAATTGCACAAATTTTGGGAGGGACAGTCCAGGCTGCAGGAAAGCAAGGTAGACATGATATGCGTAGTTTCTGGAATGAGCAGGCAACAGGGGTTGGAAGGCCAAATTTGCGCAATTTTCTGGAGTAATAGGTTGGGTTGCAAGGAGGGTCAGTAAGCGAAGAGTGCACAGTTTTTTGGAAGAACTACCCATGAGCCTGGCAGCCAAAACTGCACAATTCCCAGAGGGAACTGGCAGTTGGCTACTAGATTACTGGCAGCCAAAACTATGCATTTCCCAGAGGGAACTGGCAGTTGGGTGCTAGGTCACTAGCAGCAGAAACTACGCAATTCCTAGGAGGAACTGGCAGTCTACTACTAGGAGATGTTGGCAACGGGGAACTGCACTGAGGTTGGGAGGCTGGCCTGCTGATCATATCTACGCAATTTTTGAGCTGAGCGGACGCCTGGGTAGTAGAAGGCCTCCTCATGAAAACTACACAATTTCTTGGATGAGCAATCGGTCAATTGTTAGGATGACTGACTTGGAAAACTGCGCAATTTTCTGAGGGAGACAGGGACGTACGCTTGGTGTCTGTCCGCCCTGTCTGTGCAATTTCCTCAATCAGCAGAGTGGGAAAGGTCAGTAGTCTCTATGCAATTTTGGATGGGAGTCAATCCCAGGGTGGCTGTCGGGTCCGACTGTCCGAGTGGCCAGCATGAGAGCTGATCAAATTGCTTGCGATCAGCATGGCTTGGAAAGACTTGCTTGGTGCTTCTGCACTGTTTTGGGTGACATTCGATCGAATCGATAGCGGGGTGATGGTCTGGATGTCAAAGGGGGGTCCAGTCATCAGAACTTCAGCAAAATGACTAAGTGTGTGAATGATCGAAAGATGCATAGGTGATCATGCAAACACATACTCACATGACTTAATGACGAAACGACTCAAAACATACAGACGCATATGTTCAACATGACTGACTGATGGTGCAAGCTACAAGCGCGACACTCGATATTGATCGTTGATTGACCATGGCGACGCTTGTGCAACTGATCAGAAAATGATCCTTGATGACTTTTAATGATCAAAAATAGAAGTCAAATGATGCTCTTGGAAATAGTCTCATTGCATAGATATCTTCATTCTAAATCTATTGCAATTTGAATGGACCAAAACGGACTCCAGATGAAGGAGTTATTGTAAAATTAAAATTGTCCAATGTCCTTAGAAAAGGAGGCAATTTCATTAATCTTCAAACTATATTGAAAATGTTGATTTTTGGTACAGGCTCACTGGCCAATCCACAATTGACACATGGCAGGCAGGAATTGGGCCATGTGGCCCTGTTTGATTGGCCAAAAAGTCAATGGCTACGTCAGCAATACATGTGGCAACTCGGGAAAGAGTCGCGGGTGTCTAATGATGTCAGCGCAGCAGATGATGTGGCAGTTGGAGATTGGTTAAGGTCTTCGATAATTAAGAATAGGATCAAAGGCAGAGGATCATCCGATCAAAGGAGATCAACGCATTTTACAGCTAAACCTACAAGCAAGCGGATCTGAAGAGTTTATGGAAAATGAGCTAAACCTTTTGAGTTCTAGAAGGAGGGCAGTAAACGGTATTTCTAGGCGGCTTCAAGTAGTAAGTGGTATTGGAAGGGCTTCACCCGATTCCATACACCAGTCGACACGTAGCATGTTGTAGGAGAGAGAAAACCGCTTTTTCGGGTGGGTGATCTCCGTGCAAGTGGGCCACTCGAAATGGCTGTCAACCATTGGATTGGAGATCGTGGATCAAAGGTGGATATTGAGCGGACTGCTTGATGTTTCGGATTTAGTGCGAACCGTCAGATTAAAAGGTAAATCTACAAACAAGATTAAGTTGCGATGTTTCCAAAGGAAGGACTTAACCAGAGGCCTTAAGGCATTTCGATATGCGATAGGTCGATTGCGATGAGCACTTTGAGCCATTGGATCGGAAAAGGAATCAATGGTCAGGATCTGATCGAAGATCGCTGATCGGGGGAGCTTAAGGGATGCAGACCATGGAAGCAGTGACTGCTGATAAGCGATATAGCGATAATGTCGATAGCTGATGAGGCGACGATTGAAGTGATCAGAGATCGGTAAATCGGATCGTGATAATGCAAAGGGGCCAATGCACCATGCGACATGCGATCAAAGAGCCAGAGCCGAGAATCAAGAGGTGAGAGCCAGAGCCGAGAGCCAAGAGCCGAGAGCCAGAGTCGAGAGCCAAAAGCCGACATCATAGAGCCAAGAGCCGAGAGCCGAGAGCCAAGAGTCGAGAGCCAGATCCGAGAGCCAAGAGCCGAGAGCTAGAGTCGAGAGCCAAGAGCTGAGAGCCAAGAGCCGAGAGCCAAGAGCTGAGAGCCAAGAGCCGAGAGCCAGAGCTGAGAGCCAAGAGCCGAGAGCCAAGAGCCGAGAGCCAAGAGCCAGAGAGCCAAACAACCAGGGATAAAGATGGCATTCTAAGCCCATTGGTTCAGTTGTAAACCTATGGAGTTGAGTGTGGAACTTGTAAAAGAATTTAAGCCATAATCGCAAAGAGCCTAGTGGAGTTGACTAGAGCTCAAGGAGACGTAGCCCAAGAGGTTTGGGTGCACTCCTAATTATATTGTTGTTATGTGTATGATGTTTATTTGCTACATTGTTTTATTGTTATATGTTGCATATCAATTTAAGCAAATAAACTTAAGGCATTTAGTCAATTAAAGGCAAACTAAAAGCATACACCTATTTCAAGTTCTTTTAATTCCGCAAATTATCAATCATAAGCATAGATCTTGGAAATTGTTTAAGCTTTGGAGTGGGAGAGGTTCTTGTAAGCTGACAAGAAGCCTTTAGGTCCCCATTTCAGATGAGGTGGTATCAGAGCTGGTTATATCAGAGCAAGTTATACCGGAGCAGGTTGTATCATGAAGCAGGTTATATCATGATGCAAGTGGTATCAGATCAGAATGCTTGATTGACAGAGAAATCTATATGCTTGGTTGACTTGAAAGGTGTTTGATTGTTTGTAAATTGATTGTTGTTTGAGTTTGTAGAGGTGAAGGGAAAGTTATTGATAGCTAAGTCCAGGAGAGGACAAGAAGGAAGAAGAGCTGAAGGCATTCTTCTTATCCCAAAGGACCTCAAAGCAATCCTGGAAGCACAAGAGGTTTGTTGCAAAAGGTTGCTTGAATAATCTCTTTGTTAATCTTGTTTGAAGTTCTTTTGTTTATTTTGATAATGACAACTTCTACAAGTGAGTCCTCAAAATGCTCCTTCATCACAAGATTATGTGATAAAGACATGAAGCAAGACTTGTTCATCATGATGGACATGGTGAGAGAAATGAGTGTTGGACTTCGAGAGAAATTAAATTCCATGAAGGAAAAGCAGCAGTTGCTTTCTAACAAATTGCAGGAAGTGGAAGGCCAACTTCATATTGCAAATATGAACCTTGAAAGGATGCATGAGTTGGAGATACACCTCCTTGTTGCCAAAGAAGCCTTAGTCAAATATCAACTTGAAGAAGAGGTAAACAATTCCAGTTTGTCTTCAATTTCCTCTAAGAACGTTTATATTGGTTATTTTGAAAAACATACCAAAGGCATAGGTTCCAAGTTAATGTCCAAGATGGGCTATGAAGGAAAAGGTTTGGGCAAACATGCACAGGGTATATTCGAGCCAATAATGGTTGAGGAAACGCCTAAGTATTTGGGTCTTGGCTATGGACAATCTTATGGAGAAAGTTCCAAAGCAACCATGAAGGCAAATGAAACAGTTCCTAGAAGGAGTTTCATTTCAGGTCTTCTACCTCAAGAGTGTAAAGATTGTATTCATGGGGAATGCAATAGCTTGAAACATCATTTTCAGGAAGAAGGTGTTCATAAGCATGCACTTGAACCAGAGAGTTGTGGAAACTCTGAAAGCAATGAAGAGATTGATGGTGTTCCAAAGGGAGCTACTTCTTCATTCAATTCACCTCCTCATGAAGGTAATGAAGGTGAAAAAGAAAGGTATAAATATGGTTCTAATCATGTTCCTTTTGATTATGTTAAGCATGATAAATTTCCATATAAGTATTGGAAAAGAATTGCATGTTCCTTTTGCGGTTTGGATAACCATAATGTTTCTAGATGTTGGAAGAGGATGGCCACATGCAGGAAACTTCGGAAGGAAAAGAAGTAAGAAGCCAAAGGTCCATTGGACAAGGCAAATCATGTTGTCAAAGAGATGCACATGCATTGCACTTATTGCCATAAGCAAGGACATATTGCTGCAAAATGTTGGACTTTGAATCCAACAATGCTTCCACAAAACTTGAAGAGGGTGGAAAGAGAGAATGGTAGGAATGGAAAGAAAGATTCCATGAATGATATGTTTCAAGATGATTCACATGTTGATGCTAATGTGTAGACAAAGGTAGCACCTTTGAAATGGATTGGTAAGAAATGGTTAGAATTCTTATCCAATTAATGTTGCATGTCTTTTGAAAATGCATCAAATCAATAGAATGCATTTCTTTGTTAATGGAATGCAAGTTGCAGGGTTTTACCAAGAAGGTGAATGGAAAAGTTGAGTAGGAGACTCACTTTATTGCTGCAACATTATGTTCATTTAAGCTTCGAATGTATAGTGTACTTAAGCGAAATTTGAAGGATGAAATGCATGCATGAGAATGATGTGCATGAACACAGGGATTTTGATGATTTCCTTGTATTTGAACATGTATGTGTAATTAACTTGAAGGGTTGATTGCTTTGTTTTTAAGCATGCATGTAATGTTAATGTTGACTTGGAAAAAGTTGATTTGGTCTCCAAGATGGAGATAATGATGAAGTGTTTCATCTTTGAAAAAGAATCCTAAAGTTCTTTTTCTACATGGTTGACTTGAAGGGTCAAGTGTTTTAAAGGCATGTTTTGTTGGCTTGTTATCTAGTCAATCATTTGTATGCAGATGTAAAGACATGGAGGTGTTCACAAGATGTGAAATCTGTTTCTTTTGATGAAGCAAGAGTTTAGGCCATCCAGTTGTTGTTTGTAATTCTGTTGTTGTTAACAATTGTTGTTGACAATATTTCAAATAGATACAAATGTAAATTTTTGTGAAGAAGATGTAACTTCACATTTTTTTGAACCACTTTGGATCAATGATCAAGGAAGAGAAGTTCAAACTACCTTCTATAACCTTCTCAGTAGGAGTTCTGCATGAAGTCAAGGAGGAAAATATTTCTTCCCGGGAGGACCAGCATATCCAGGGAGGAAGTATTCAAAGGCTTTGGTTCAGAGGCACTAGCTATACAGGGCAAGTGTAGGTACGCTGAAAGAAAAGGGTTTCGTTACTCCCATCTACTGTTCAAATCAGTATGTCAGTCTTTTGGGGTCCAAAAGATTTCCAATGGGGAGGCGTGATCAGAAAATGATCCTTGATGACTTTTAATGATCAAAATAAAAGTCAAAGGATGCTCTTGGAAATAGTCTCATTGCATAGATCTCTTCATTCTAAATCTATTGCAATTGGAATGGACCAAAACGGACTCCAAATGAAGGAGTTATTGTAAAATGAAAATTGTCCAATGTCCTTAGAAAAGGAGGCAATTTCATTAATCTTCAAACTATATTGAAAATGTTGATTTTTGGTATAGGCTCACGGGCCAATCCACAACTGACACATGGCAGGCCGGGATTGGGCCATGTGGCCCTGTTTGATTGGACAAAAAATCAATGGCTACATCATCAAGACATGTGGCAACCCAGAAAAGAGTCGCGGGTGTCTGATGATGTTAGCGCAGCAGATGATGTAGCAATCAGAGATTGGTTCAGGTCTTCGATAATGAAGAATAGGGTCAAAGGCGGAGGATCGTCTGATCAAAGGAGATCAACGCATTTTATAGCTAAACCTACAAGCAAGCAGATCCGAAGAGTTTATGGAAAATAAGCTAAACCTTTTGAGTTCCGGAAGGAGGGCAATAAATGGTATTTTGGGCGGGCTTCAAGCGGTAAGTGGTATTGGAAGGGCTTCACCCGATTCCATACACCAGCCGACACGTAGCACGCCGCAGGAGAGAGAAAACCACTTTTTCGGGCGAGTAATCTCCGTGCAAGTGGGCCACCCGAAATGGCTGTCAGCCATTGGATTGGAGATCGTGGATCAACGGTGGAGATTGAGCGGACTGCTTGATGTTTCGGGTTTAGTGCGAACCATCGGATTAAAAGGTAAATCTACGGACAAGATTAAGTTGCGAAAGGAAGGACTTAACCATAGGCCTTAAGGCATTTCGATATGCGATAGGCCGATTGCGATGAGCACTTTGAGCCGTCGGATCAGAAAAGGAATCAACGGTCAAGATCTGATCGGAGATCGCTGATCGGGGAAGCTTAAGGGCTGCAGATCATGGAAGCAGTGACCGTCGATAAGCGATATAGCGATAATGCCGATAGCCGATGAGGCACCGATTGGAGTGATCGGAGATTAGGAAATCTGATCGCAATAATGCAAAGGGGCCAATGCGCCATGCGATATGCAATCAGAGAGCCAGAGCCGAGAGCTAGGAGCTGAGAGCCAGAGCCGAGAGCCAAAAGCCGAGAGCTAGAGCTGAGAGCCAAAAGCCGAGAGCCGAGAGCCAAGATCCGAGAGCCGAGAGCCAGAGCCGAGAACCAAGAGCTGAGAGCTAGAGTCGAGAGCCAGAGCCGAGAGCCAAGAGCCAAGAGCCAAGAGACAAGAGCCAAGAGCCAGAGCCGAGAGCCAAGAGCTGAGAGCCGAGAGTCGAGATCCAGAAAGCCAAACAGCCAAGGATAAAGATGGCATTATAAGCCCACTGGTTCAGTTGTAAACCTATGGAGTTGAGTGTGGAACTTGTAAAAGAATTTAAGCCATAATCCCAAAGAGCCTAGTTGAGTTGACTAGAGCTCACGGAGACGTAGCCCAAGAGGTTTGGGTGAACTCCTAATTATGTTGTTGTTATGTGTATGATGTTTATTTGCTATAGTGTTTTATTGTTATATGTTGTATATCAGTTTAAGCAAATAAACTTAAGCCATTTTGTTAGTTAAAGGCAAACTAAAATCATACACGTATTTCAAGTTCTTTTAATTCCGCAAATTATCAATCATAAGCATAGATCTTGGAAATTGTTTAAGCTTTGGAGTGGGAGAGTCTCTTGTAAGCTGACAAGAAGCCTTTAGGTCCCCATTTCAGATCAGTGACAGTGAATGTGATTCCGTGTGTGAGTGCGACAGATGCTTTCATAACGAACACAACAAGTACACACGAAGCGAAGACCTTGAGCATAACCAGAACATGGTCGCAAGCATGACTTAGACACCAACATGCAGAAACTTGGGTGGAATGAACAAGCAAGGCATATGCAAAGACTCTCAAGGACTCACAGAGTGAACCCGAGGGTGTGCAGTCATAAAGCGAAACTCCCAAGCGAGGCTACGAAATTAGGTGTAGGCCAACATTTTGGAGGGTGGTTGTAGCCACTACAATAGGATCCGACATGGAGGTTGAGAAAATTGTTTGCATTATTCAAGGGTTGGATATTTCATGCTATTAGTGCATGGGGTCATTTTAGGGGTATCTCTCTTGGATTCAACTCCAGGATTATGAAATTATCCAATATATGGGGTCAACCCAACTACCTCACTGCTGATATTTTCTCTGAGGAATGCAGGGTACCACTCAGGATTGTTAACATATATGGTCCATGTCACAACCGTGTTATCTTTTGGAATACACTAATGAATCAACCCTTCATGACCTCAAATAACCTCATCATTGGAGTTGATTTCAACTTCTCCTTGGACAAGGCGAACTGTTGCGGCCATCATGCACAGGAGGACTCCCTATCGTATTTCTTGCTTTGGCTTATTGACTTGCAAAATCTCATTGATATTGACATGGAAAAACTCCTTCCCACTTGGAGAAATAGATGCGTTGGAGAGGATGTCGTTGCTCAAAGAATAGATTGTTTTATCATTAAGGAATCCCTCCTAGATTACCTCTCACGATTCAAGCAATGGGTCATCTCGGGAGGCATATCAGACCACCATCTCATATACCTCTAGATGGCTAGACAATTTGACAAGCCTAGAGGCTCGTTCAAATTCAATTCAACGTGGCTCAAGGAGGAGGAATTTTGAAGTTTAGTGAATGACAACTGGAGGAAGCGTGATCTTACAAAACAAATATCAGTGGCCTCAAAATTCAATGAGAACATGTGCAACATTAAGAGGAAAACCCTCGCATGCTCAAAGGGAAACGACAAAGACACGAGGAAACCCTAAAGAGGATTGAATCTGAACTTGATAATTTGGAACAACCCGTTGGGGGGGGGGGATATCATACACATGGATCTAAAATCCACCTTATTCAACTTGAAAAAGAGAAGAGACGATTGTTGGAATCCAGGGAAGAAACATGGAGATTAAAGAGCAGAGCCATTTGGTTACAAGCTGGGGATGATAATACAAAAAAAAAAAAAATCACCAATACACAAAGGCTAGGAGAGCTTACAATACCATTTGGTCTCTTAAAGATGATGCGGTAATATTGCTTCAAATTTTAAGGATATAGCTAGATAGGGAATGCAGCACGCAGAGTCCCTGTTTTCTGCACCTCGACACAGCTCTCTGGGGGAAATCATGCAAACAGTGAAAGCCTTCCCCGGTTTTGCCTCTGATGAAGACAATGCAGAATTACAACTTCTTGTAACACCTGCAGAATTATAATTTGTTCTACATTGGTTCAAAAAGGATAAGAGTTTGTGACCTGCTAAATGGACTATTGAATTCTTCCTCATGATCTTCTAAACATTGTTGAGGAATGTCGCACTTCGGGCCAAATGTACCATGCCTTCAACACTACTTTCATAGCGTTGATACCAAAATACGATTTCCCATTCGCTTTCAATGACTATCGGTTGATCTCCCTTTGCAACGTCATCTATAAGATCATTGCCAAAATAATCGCCAATCAGCTTCATCCTATATTCTCTCGCCATATATCCCTAGAGAAATTTTCTTTCCTTGAAGATTGACAAATCCACGAAGCCATTGGCATTGCACAAGAAGGGCTTCACAACATCAAAACCATGAGATTAAAGGGCATGATCCTCAAAATCGATCTCTCCAAAGCTTTTGACATAGTCAGTTGGCTCTATATCAGATTGATTATCACCCATCTAGGCTTCCACAATTCCTTTATCAAGTGGATCATGTGTTCTAATACATCTGCCTCTTTTGCAGTATTAATCAATGGTGTTGCATCATCTTACTTCCATGCAGAGAGAGGGCTTTGACAGGGTTGTCTGTTGTCTCCCCTATTATTTTTGTTGATTGTTGAAGGACTTGGTAGACTAATCCATAGATCGATCTCTCAGGGTACTCTCAAAGGAATTTGCATTGGCAACACTACCATCCTATCACACCTTTTGTTCATTGATGATGTCTTGATCTTCTTGGGTGGATCACACATCAACATCAATCAACTCCAATCGATCCTCTAAATCTTTTGCGTTTCTACAGGTGTGTCCTCAAATCAACATAAATCTACTATTACATGTTGTAACTGTTCAAAGTTGGAAATTACACATGCTCGTCAATTCTTTTCATTCCAAGTTATGCCCCTTGAGGAGGGGATAAGATATATGGTTTTTCGACTGAAGCCAAATCACTATATGAAGGAAAAATGGATGTGGTTGGTAGCCAAAATAGAAAATAAAATCAAATCTTGGTGTCATAAGTGGTTGTCTATCTGGCAGGCTTGTACTCATAAAACCTGTCACTAAAGCCACTCTTGTCTTCTAGATGGCTCTCTCATGGATCCCCAAAGGAATACTCAATCTTATTCATAGGCCTTGTTGCGGATACGTCTGGCATGGGGGAGAAGGAAGTGTGTACCTTTGCTTGGGTCATATGGGACAGAATTTCCCTCCCCAAATCTTGGAGAGGTTGGGGGTTAAAAGATCTCTACTCTTTATCTTAAGCTATGGAAGCCAAAGTTCAATGGCAGCTACCTACTACTCACAGTCTGTGGACCAATGCGATTCAACATAACTATATACACCCTTTATCAATTTTAGATTGGAGTCGACTACCAAACAAACAACATTCAAATATATCTACCATCTAGAAAGTTGTCCTAAATTCTTTCCCTATCATCACATCTAGTC
Source organism: Pinus tabuliformis (assembly GCA_031772625.1). Taxonomy (NCBI): domain Eukaryota; kingdom Viridiplantae; phylum Streptophyta; class Pinopsida; order Pinales; family Pinaceae; genus Pinus; species Pinus tabuliformis. The sequence goes on along the minus strand of CM062805.1, from coordinate 570,967,403 downwards.
TAGCTTAGCACATTGGATCTCAGCACCAAGTTAGGATTGGTGTCGACCCTTGGTCTGGATGTGGAGACAATCGCATTCTACCCTCGGAGCTGGTCACCCATCTAAGGTCTCTTGGGATTAAATATTTATATCAGATTGGGGATCCGGAGCAATTTGACATTTGGGGGCAACATTGGCTCACTGTTGTGGAGCTTCAACTCCCTTTACATTGGCACGATACTTGGGGCAACTATATCAGGACTTTTTCATCCACTTACATTCAATTAACAGACTGTGAGGACAAATTATTGTGGGCTCCTTCAAAACAGGGATTGTATACACCAAAAGTTGGTTACCTATATAAAATTGCATCAAAGGAACCACATGATATCTATTGGTGGTGGAAACACCGTTGGAAATTAAATGGCCCAACAAACTCCAGGTTGTTGTTTTGGTGCATACTGGAAAACAAACTTCCCACCGATGAAAATCTGAAACATTGATCTTATCATGGACCCACCTGGTGCGCCTTATGCAAGGAATCAAAGGAATCTACATAACACCTTTTTCTCCATTGTTAGGCCACAAAACTTGTTTGGAATACCATAAAGTAGGGAATGAACATATCTACAAATTGGCAAGGCGAAATTATCTCTCTAGCTTGGGAATACTGGTGGAATGAGTCCACTTCTCACAAACAATGAAATATCCCATTGCTTGCATGCTAGGGAGTATGGATCGGTAGGAATCGTCGCATTTTTCAAGACATACATTTCTCCCCAGATCGAATAGTTTCCTAGATTACAACAATCTAATGTCTCCTTCTTGAAGATCAAAATCCACCTACCCCTCGTTTTGTATCCATGGAAGCAATTGACTATACCACACCATGGGAATATTTTGATGGTTCTTCACAACAAGGTCAATGCGGTGGAGGTGTGGTCCTCTATCTCACTCAAAATCATCACTTGAGAATAAAAGTCGACTTGGGACAGGGGATAATTAACTATGCTAAGTTACACAGCCTAAAGCTGCTACTGTTATTTCTCTTGAGAAAAATTGCAATCATCTACAAGTGTTTGGTGATTCCAAAGTTGTGGTCAATTGGTTTACTCTAAAATCCACATGCCACACACACACTCTCATAAGTTTGTTGGATGAGGTGCTATTTCTGAAATCTCGTTTTGATACTATATCTTGTCTCCACATTTACAGGGAGCGTAACTACATGGCAAATCAACTATCCAAAGAAGGCGCGCAACAGGCGTTTGGAACTTGGCAGGTAACAGAGGTGAACAAATTAGAGCACTTCCAATACTATCATAGATATTTAATCGATGATCAGCAGGCGCTTATGCACAGACATAAATGACTTTTGATATCTGCGATTTTTTGGCTCATCAAGGACACTTGTGGACAAATCATTCACAAATCTCTATATTTTTTGGATGAATTTAAGATTTATAACAATTTTGTATGTACATATATATATCTCATAAGATGAACCTGCTTTGCAGTAGATGACACTGTCACAACAGTGTATCTAATTCTGATATCTATGAACCATAGAACATGTAGTTTTCATCAATTTATTAATGAAAATTATATTTTTTTGTGGAGGACAAAAAACTAATAACACCTTAAAAAAATATAAATTGTAAAATGTTCTTATTTATTTATTCATTAAGTTAAGAAAATTATAGCCATTTGTATATAAATGTTAAAATTTAGCACTTCTTTGCATTTTGTGAATATTACCTAAGGTTGTTAATATTCACCGTAAGTTTAGACCTAAAAAGAATATCAAGTAAGACACACAACCAATGAAGGGGATTGACCTCAAATTTTTTTTATATAAAACTTATAACATTCAATCACTATTTTAAAATATTATATAAAAAAATGCATTTAAACTTAATATAAATATTTTAATTTACGTTATAAACACACGCACACACGTGTGTGTTCCATCCTTGTGTGTTAGCTCATAAATGTTATTATGAAGAATGTGGTTTAGAAGTTTTGTTTACACAATTGCCTATGCAACTCAAGTGGGTCTTAATAAAGGCAAAGAAAGTATCTTTTGAAATTCCCCCCACCACACACACTTTTTTATCTTATCATGTCTATACCAGGTGACTTCAATAGAGAATCATCTAATATTGGATGGAGAGAATATTGCATTCTAACAAAAATGATTTTACTTATTTTAAACAAGATTAATATTAAACACGGATATATTAAGTACCAATAGGGATCAAATCTCTTGAGAAAACCTATTTTTTGAGTGTAAAACTTGATGAAATGTTTGTAGCTCGAAATATTTGAACCCTCTCAGCACTTGATAGATTTAAGTTTAAAATTGTGAGGCCCTGGGGTGCTAAGGTATGCCCCCATCTTAGCCACAACCCAAGGCCCATAATGGAAAGCCTTGGTGAGATGAGGTGACTTGCGTGACATTGTTATCACAAGAAATGCAATGAAAATATCGCATGGTTTGTGATGTTATTGAGTGGAGGTGTCGAAAAATCAAGAATGAGATGGCCTATGTCGGCTTCATGGAATGAAAAACCAAGCAACTAAACGAAGGTATGTTTCTTGGGTGTGGTGGAATAATATGATGGGTGCGGTGGGTGGGTGATGTGGGCATTTGAGAAGATCAACGACTCAACTTGACCCAAGGCGCCCAACACATAAGGGTGAGTCAACCAATGTGAGATGGAGAACAATCATGAGATATGAGCATGACTCGTGTAAGTAAAGGAGTCACATGATGGAGAAGGCAAGTAACTCGGATCAACTGAAGACAAGTAGAAGAGAATTGGAATATGTGTGAGATGAATGGAGAAGAAAGGGATCCGAGATTAGTGACTCGACCCTACGCTTATGTAGGACCCAAGGTAACCTTGTATACCAAACTGAACTAGTCCTATAGTGTGGCAGTGACTCGTGCTAGGGTGTTAGGTGAACCAAGTGGGGTCTGAGGTTAGGGTAAAGGTTTTTGGTGATTCACTTTGGGATTCCATGGCTATGTGAACTTTTGAACTAAGGCTTTGTCTCAGGGGATCTTTTTGCACTTGATTTTAATAAAAGTGAAAGGCCAGAAGGTCGTTTCTTATGAAATGGTGCATGTGTATAATGATGTTAATGTTCTTTAATGTCTCTCATATAATCTTGGTGTTCCATTAATGTATGAAGTTAAATGAATTAGAGGCAACAATATTATTATTTCTATATAGTGATGAAATTCCACACTTTAATATAATATAGAGACTGACACGAGTAATATATTGAGAGGTGTAATCTAGGTGAATTAACAATATGCTACACTGGGAGTTGTGAAAGATGTTAGTGCCACATACTTGAGGGATTACAATGTGTTCACAAGGTTCCTTGTGATCGTAGGAGGCGTTAGGGTTATGACAAGTGGTATCAAAGCTACCATTAAGTGCAAGTTGATTAATTCAACAATGCAGCCAAGATGGACATGTGCAAGTTAATATGTATGTTTGGTTTTTGTGGTTGATGCTCATTTGAATACTATGTTAAGAGAATAGATGTGTTGGGGAAGGAAAAAGATAAAAAAAAAAAGGCACAAATTATGCTTTGTGAACATGGAAATTGGAAAGAAGGCAATACCTATACTTGTTGACACAGGCGCCTCACACAATTTCTTGAGGGGAAATCTTAGTAAAGCAGCTTGGATTGAAAGTAACTCTGAGAAGGACAATGATGAAAGAACTCAACTTCAAGGTTGATGCAATGACAGGATTGGTGGAAGGTGTGGCAGTCTAGATTGATGTTTGGAAGGGACTTTTGGATTTCACAATGATTCTAATGGATGATATGAGGTTGTATTGGGATAGGATTCTTGAGAGGAAGTCACGTGGTTCTAATACCATGGATTGATTGACCCATTATCTTGGATGACAACAAGATGTGGGTTGTGCGCACAACAACATGAGAGAAGCAAAATGAGAGTTTATAGCCTATATATGCACTAATCATGAATAGAGCAATGTGGAATCCAAATGCCTAGATATATGCAACAATGATCAATGAAGTAGAAGATGTTGGAGTGGCAATGCCTATTCCACCAAAACTTTCTAAGTTACTAGAGACATATGTGAACATAATGTAAGATGAGTTGCTAAAAGTTCTCTTCCCAATAAGATAAATGGACCATCTCATTGAACTTGAGCCTAGTGCTCCACCACCAGCATAAGCTCTTTACAAGTTGTTAGGATCGGAATTGGATGAGTTGAGGTGCTAATTAACATATATGGTTAATCCATGGTTTATTCGTCTTTCTCAATCCCCTTGTTGTGCTCCTATACTCTTAGAGAAGAAGAAGGATACAATGAGTTGAGGATGTCTATTGACTATTAAGCTTTGAACAAGTAGATCATGAATAATCGATACCCCCTTCCACTAACAACAGATTGCTTCTACAAGTTAGCCAAGGCCATAATGTTCATGAAGTTGGATTTGAGACAAGGTTACTATCAGGTTTCGATTGCAAAGGGTGATGAAGCAAAGACAACCATTGTAACAAGCTATGGAAGTTACGAATTCCTAGTTATGTCGTTTGGTTTGTGTAATTATCTTGCTAAATTTTTGAACTTAATGAATAAGGTTCTGCATCTGTTCTTCAATAAGTTTGTCGTGGTACACTTATATGATATTATAATGTTCAACGATAATTTGGAATAACATAGGAGATATTTGGCACAAGTCATTGAGGAACTAAGGCAACATCAATTATACTTAAAGAAGACCGAGTGGATGTTCAACCAAAAGGACATACCATTTCTAGGTCATTGGGTTGGCCAGGGACATATTTGCATGGACCCTCAGAAGATAAAGGCAATAATAGATTGGGAGTAGCCTCATAATGTGCATTATGTGAAGGTCTTCATTGGGTTGACCAATTACTACCGGAAGTTCATGGAGGACTATTCAGAGATATCCTACCATTTAATAGACTTGTTGAAGAAGGACACACCATGGAAGTGGGCAGAGTAGAGTAGGCTTGCGTTTAAGAGCTCAAGCACGGGATTGTGAAAACTACCATATTATGAGAGATTGTTTGAGGGGAAATAAATGCATCTGATTTCATCATATGAGGGTTTTTCATGCGAATGTTCACCTCATTGTTTTCTAGAGAAAGAAGTTACATGATTGGCAAAGGAGTTTTCTTGTTCGTGAAAAATATATTACAACAGTAGTGCACTATCTTTAGGTATGGATACACTACATGTTGGGGAAGTCATTTGTGGTGATGACAGATAACATCACAATGACCTACTTTGCTAACCAACCGAAATTCTTACTGAAGCAAGCTCGATGGAAAGACTTTATGGCTAAGTTTTACATGATGATTGAGTATAGGTTGGGGAAAAGCAATGCAGTTGTGGATGCCTTAAGCAGAAAGGAACAGTTGTTAGTGGTTTAGGAAAAAGAAGAGAACCTTCCTACTCCGGATGAGAGTCAAATTCAGTTTTGTTGAAGAGTTGCAAAGAAGAATATGTGATGGGTTGCAAAAGGACACCATAAAGAAGAACATAATGAAGCAAGTGAAGGAAGGGAAGATGAGGAAGTTCCTATTACAAGAAGATTTCTTATACTATGGATCTCACATCTATGTGCTGACAGAAGTTTAGACTCAGGAGGGAACTCTTGAAGGAGTATCATGACTTGCCTTAGGTTGGCCACCCAAGATCGTAGGGAACACTAATATTGTTGGTGAGAGGTTACTTTTAGGGAAGCATGAGGAATGATGTGGAGGAGTATGTGCAAAATTGCATTATTTTCTAGCAGGATAAGTCAGACACTAGAGGGCGGGCAAGATTGTTGTACCCTTTACTGATTCCATAGAGGCCTTCGGCAAGTGTCTTAATGGACTTTATCTCATAGTTGTCGGTGGTGCAAGGGTATAATGGAGTTTTGTTCATTGTGGATAAAATCTCTAAGTATACCATCTTCTTACCAACAATGGTACACATGTAATGCAAAGGAGGTAGCAAAGAAGTTCTTGTAAAATGTAGTGAAATCTTGGGGACTTTCATTGAGCATTATGTCAAATGATTGTTCAAACTTATGGGGACATAGTTGTTGCATATTTATAACTTTCATTAGTAGACAGATGGACAGACGAAGCATATCAACTCCTTACTAGAGGATTACATCTGGCATTATGTGAGGATTGATAAGGAGAATTTACCAAGCCCGTTTGATGTAGCTCAGTTCAATTACAACCTACAAAAAAGTTCTTCTATGGGATGCAGTCCATTCAATTTGATTACTATGTAGATGTCTATTACTCTGCATATGGTCATGCATGGCTACTATGGGAGGAGTCCCTTATCTTTGAAGTTCATGAACCATTGGTAGGAGATTTTGGTGATGGCTCATATGCACTTAATATATGCAGTGGAGAGGATGAAGAAGTGGGAAGAAAAGAATATAAGCGACGCATAGTTCACTGTGGGTGACATGGTCTTTGTCAAGATGAGCAAGGAGAAGTTCCCACCATTCAGTGGGATGTATAGATCATTCGTGAGGAGGTTCTAGGGGCCATTCTGATTTTTGGAGCAGATTGGTGATGTCGCCTATAAGCTAGAGCTACCTTTTCATTTGATAGCTCGTCATCTAGTAGCGACATCAGTCAGTGGAAGAAGGGTGGGGTGGATATAGAGGATCCTTGTAGAGTGGTGCGCTCGCATTAACTGTTGATCATATAGAGTTGGAGCTTAAGGATATCACAGGCTATTGGACTTTAGGCATTGGAAACAACTAAAATAGAGAATACTTCATTAAATGGTAAAATTCTTCGGAGAAGAATGGATGGGAGACCTATGATTTTTTGTGGAGAAGGAAGAAAGAGTTGAGAGCTTATGATAAGAAGCATCAATTAGTAGTCCCAGAGTTGCTAAGGATGGCAACAACTTAGCGTGGGGGGGATGTCAGGCCCCAAAGTGCTAAGGTGTGCCCCTGTCTCATCCACCGCTAAGGTGTTATTTCAAAAGCCTTAGTGAGACAAGGTGACTTGGACGACATCGTTGCTGCAAGAAATGTGACAAACATATTGCACTATTTGTAATTTTATGGAGTGGAGGTGTTAAAAAATGGGGAACAAGATGACTTATGTTAGCTTAGTGGCATAAACCACAAAGTAATGGGCGGGCATGGACCAAGTGACCAAACGAAATCATGTCAGCTAGGTGTCGTTGAATGACATGGCAAGCACAATGGGAGAGTGATGTGGCCATTTAGGTGGAACGACAAGTCGACCTAGCCCAAGTTGGTCAACACGTAAGGGTTAGTCGACCCATGCAAGAGTGGAGAATAACCACGTGATATAGACATGACCCATATACGTAAAGGAGTCATACGATGGAGAAAAAGGAAATTGGATCAACTAAAGTTGAGTAGAAAATACTTGGAATAGGTGCAAAATGGATGGAGATGCAAGGGACCGGGATGAGTAACTCGGGCTCGTGTTCATGTAGAACCCGAGTTAACCTTGTATATTAAGTCGAACCAATTCAATAGGGTAGAAATGACCTATGATAGGGGGCCAAGTGACACGAGTGGGGTCTTAGGGTAGGGCAAAGGTTTTTGGTGATTTTCTATGACATTTCTTGGCTATGTAAACTTGTGAACCAAGCCTTTCTCTTGAGGGATATTTGTACTTGTGGTTTTATTGGATGATCTTAACTGAAGTAGTGGTGACAATATTATTACTACTATATATTGATGAAATTATTCACTTTAATATAATATAGATATTGACATGGGTAATATATTACAAGGTGTGGTCTATGTGAATTAACATTGTGCGACACTACACAGTTGTGCAACATGTCAGTATCACATGCTTGAGGGATCATGTTGTGCCCACAAGGCACCTTGTGACTTGTTGTAGCCACTACAACAACCCCAAATTTTTTACTATTTCAAATTTGTAGTCCCCCTTTACTCAACTCCTTTTCACACTTTTCCTATGATTTCTTAAGTTTTTATTCCTCCTTCGACCTAACTATGGTTCCATTGTATCCTAGCAAGCATAGCATTGAAGCTTTAAAACTTGTATTTTTTTCCATAGTCGTAATCGCAACTTGCAGTGCTAGGCACACTAGCCTTTCGAAGTGTGATTTGCGACTTACCCTGAGCAGCTCATCCTCTTAAGTCGCAAATCACATTTCTAGTTCACAGTGACTTGTTACTGCCCTTTGTAAGTGTGTTTTGCGACTAGGATTGCCTTCATCCCATGTGAAAAAGACAAGTTACACTTTCAAGTTGTGACTTATTCTTACGTGACATCACTTATATATTGAGGTCTCTCCTCCTCTCATTTCATTATGCCTTCAGCGTTGGGCTAGCAAACCTCTCCTCCAAATAGAACTTGCGACCGCAACTTCTTGGTAAGTAACACACTGCCCTTTCCATCATTGCTTCTTGTCTTACTTTCTAAGAATTGAATCGATTAATCTTCCCTATCCGTACATACTTATACCTCTAATGCGCATTCCTCCCTATCATCTTTGCATACATCCATCAAGAAATCCCCTTCAACCTCTCCGTTGACTACTAAAATTATGCTCTCGCAGAAACACCAATTTTCTTCTTAATTCTTAGACTTGGCACTTTCAGCTTTGAAACTTTTGCCCACCATTCCTTTTTCAAGGGTTTCAACCCTAAATTTTCCCACTATTTTTCTCAGTTGGATTTCATTTGCTTAAGAACGTATACAATGGTTGAAGTTATATTAGTTAATTATGAATTTGTGACTTGTGTGAATTTGTTTGACGAAATTTGTATTTGTCTTAGGTTTAATTTGTATGATGCATTGGTGAAACCATTGTGAAATCTTATCAATCTATTTCATTTGTGCTCCCAACCTTCACGCGGCCTCCATTCGACCCTTATAATTCACAAGCTAAAGAAGCTCTCTTCCCCATCGCAAATCATGATTCGAAGTGACTTCTAGGGCCACTATGATTGAGAAATATGATTAACAATCAAATCAAGCATTCTCCCTTTGAAATTCAGAAGGCACAATCTTATATCTTAGTGACACTAGAGACTATAATTGTGACTAGTAGTAAATACCTCCAACATTCAAATTGGAAATCACATTTATAGTTGCAGTGAAAATAGGATCAAAATTTGTGACTAAGCTTTTTTCCTCCCTTCCTTAGATCACAAGTCACAGTTCTAGTTCTCTCCATGACTGTAATCTAAAAATATGACTTGCAATAGGAATTTGAATTGCAATTGAGCTTGTAAATGAAATCTGTGAAAAGACTATACCTATCCCTGTCCTTAGGTCGCATGTCACAGTTGCAGTCCTTAGTGGCATTGTAACTCAAAATTGCAATTTTCTCTATATTTTGAAATTGCGACTTGTAGAAAACCTTCTTCTCCGAAAAACATGTCCAACCAAACCCTAACATCTTAAAGCATGACCTAAACCATTGTATTTTCATCTACAATTAGTGATTAGCATTGTTATAATATAACATTTTGTTTCGTTAATGAATATCTTTGAGATGTCAAGTAAAACTTATCTTGATTGCCTTAGAATATCCTCTTCTTCAAGGGAGATGGTTCCACCTATCATAAGAGGATCCAACAAAAGTTATAGAACGGTGGAAAGAAACATAGAGGGAGTTGTGAACAACCCTCCTATATTGCTCATATATGGTGATAATGCTTGTTATATTGACAAGGAAACAAATCTTACATGGGGTGATATCTACTCAAAGTTTTCTAGGAAAGATATCTCAAATGATGAAGAGGAGTTCCAAGTCTATATCAATGTAAAGAAGTCTTGGCTACACAAGTTGTCGCACATCTTCCATTCTCCCCATGTGCAGAAACTATAGAGTGGATTCTCCGACACACATATGAGGAGAAATGTGCAATCAAAAGTGATAATGGAGAACTTCCAACATCATTTACAACATCTAACATTGTAAATTATTATAAGTTGCCTAAACATCAAAAATCTTTTAGTAGCAGGTGGTTTTATGAATTTGATGGATCAACCAAGGATGTTATGAAGTCTTTGTGGCAAGATCCAAACAAGTTTAGGCACAAAGCATATGGGATCCACAAGACTAAATCCCTCATAAAATTTTATCAAATGTTGGTTGTTATGATGAGTAGGATCTATGATGAACCAAACATGGAAAACTTTTAGGAAACCTGGGTCCCCTTGATTCATACATATGCCACTAAAAAGACAATATTTAACTAGGAAAGTGTGCTAGCATCCTCTATTAAATCTAATTCCCATGTAGTAAAGAATTCGACAGAGGGAGAGCATTCAGAATTTTATATTGCATCTTACCTATTGGATGTTATGTGCACAAAGTATGACTTTGAAGGGCTAGGATTGAAGTGGAGTCCTCAAGAGGAATTACATGTGCATATATATTTCAAAGGCATGTGGAACACGGGATATAGAAAGGTGTATGAGAAAATTGCAGAATAATTCATCTCTCCTCTTTATAATGTACTCTTTAGCACAAAACCTTTGTGCATGTCTAAAAAAGTTAGGGCTTGTTTACATGATATTTCAAACTAGTTTCCTAATGGAGATGCTACTTATATCAGAGTCATGCTCTTCCTACATTTATTGTGGAAAAAATGGTGTTGCAGGAAGTGGCTTACTAACTCACCACAGGATTGTCCAAGACCTTGGTCAAAGCCAAGAAAGATCCTTGACCTATCTTTCCGCTAAATATTGAGCTTACTTGGTTCAAATTTTAAGGAGGCAGAAGTAGAAGCAAAAGAATTGTAGCGATTATGATTTGGCGAGTTAAGTTTCCATAAATATGACTCGAGGGGTGTAACCATGAGTCATTGAAAATCAATTAGATATAGTTGGGTATACACCTAATCCAACGAAGGATAAGAGGAAGAGTTAAAAACTTTTATAACTCCTCCAAAGCACTGCAATCAACTATGAAAATTGAAGAGGGAGAGAAATCATAACATGATATTCAAGAAAGCATGAGCTTGGAAGCAAGAGCAACCATCCTCGAGAGGAAACAAGGGAAATATACCAATAAGGTAAAGCAAAAGAAGCAAAAGGTCAATAAAGAAGAATCCCAAAAGAAGAAACAAGAAGAAGAGGCTCAACAAAAGCAAAAGGAGGAAGAGATGATAAAGAAATAAGAAGAAGAAGAGAACATGAAAAAGAAATAAGAAGAAAGGAAAATAAAAGAGGCCATAAAGAGGAAGAACACAAAGGTAGCAAGGAAGAGGAAAGAGGAAGCAATAAAGAAAAAGAAAGAAGAGGAAGAGCTAAAGAAGAAAATTGAAGAAGAACAAAGGAGAAAAGAAGAGGAAGAAAGAAAGAGAAAGGAGGAGGAGGAAACCAAGATGCAAGAAGAGGATTTAGCCAAATAGATTGAGAAATAATTAATGGATAAGGAGCACGAAGATAAGTTAGCGGAGGATAATAGATTAAAGGGACCGAAAACACATATGGAGTTTCCCACCTTGAATTTCCCACCACCTACTCTTATCACTAGTGGACATTTCCCATCTCAGGAATTAGGAATCACAACAGAATAGGAGGAAGTATTGGATCTCGCCAGGATTACTTTTTTCCAAGTCTAGTGTAATATCATACAGGAAAGGCATAGATGCTTGGATAATAATCTAGGAAATCCCATATCAGTCCTTACAAAAACGGAGATAGTAATGGATACTACAATGAACCTTGGAGTAATAGCTTCTGTCAAGACTGCTTTTGCAGCTGCCATAGAAAGAAATATAGACTAATTATCAAAAGAATTTGAAGACTCGAAAGCAAAGTTGATCATTTCTAAGCAAAAGAATATACAACTACAAAATGAGAACCAAGCTTTGTTGGTTTCACACTCTTGAGGTGAGGAATTGCAGACATCCATTCTTAAAGAGGTTAGGGTGCTAGAAGAAGCTATGGATTTGCTTTATAATATGACTTTGACCCTACATCAAGTTAAGGATCCATGACCCAAAAAGAAAAGTGAATTAAAAGAAACAGGAATATTAATCAAATCGACATCCTCGACAATTGATTTCATGTATGAATGGAGCATGAAGTCTCCTAATGTGTCCAAATAATTACCAAGAAAAAATTGGATAACAACGAAGATGGATAAAGTTGATGTCAGGGTCAAGATGAAATCACATGAGAAGTTGAGCAGGGACTTAGACAAAGTAATGGATTCTTATAAGACCTTGTATAATGGACAAGAAACTCTTGTTTAGGTACACAAAATAACTTCCATTGGTACACTAGGTGAAATGAGATCAAAATAAGAAGTCAAGCAAGAGATTCAAAGAATTTTGGATCCAATTAAGCAAGCTACTACAAGAGACAATTTGGAGGCTATAAAACAGGTGATAAAACTTTATATGATTCAGCTTGTGAAGTTGCACACAAATCTCACAATGTTGTTAAAACAAATGCAAGATAAGAAGCCAATATTGGTACCAAATGCATGAGAATGCCTCAAAAGGCATGAAAATGAACTACGGTATAAGATCCTAATGATCGCAGGTGAATACAAAGTTTGGCAAGGGGATATGGTCAAGGATCTCTAGGCAAAGGCTCCGGATCTTTCCATCAACAAACTTGTTGAATGAGGATATTTTGTTTCTTTAATTTGATGTAATTTGTGTTTTATTAAAAAAAAATTAGAATTTAGAGTGGAAATTCATATGGAATGTGAAAAGTCATGCAGATTTTGAAGAGTCGTGAGAGTAGGTGAAAGGTCATGGCATGTGAAAAGTCACTCGACCTTCTATAAAGAACCCTTCATGGCTAGATGTAAGGGACCTTCGATTTTTGGACTTGATTAGTGCATATTTTTTTAGAGCTTATAGATATTTTTAAGGATTCAAGTGGTGGATTTGCATTTCTAATAATGGATTTCAAGGGCATTTCATGTGATGGCATTGTGAATATTTCAGCTTAATGTTAGAAGCTCTTTGAGCCTGGGGATGCAATTCCTTACATGTGTTGTTGAGTATTGCGAGACTCTTCTTGCGGTGATTTGATGGTATATGTTTTGTTTCCATGCGTTTTTTCCAGTGAGGGAAAATCTATGTTTTGTTTCCATGTGCCTACATTAATGAACTGCTTTATTGATTTAAGCACATAACATACGTGGGATCGCATGCTTTTAAATGCTTTCATGTTTGTTGTCAATTAGGAACTAACTCAAGTCGATAAACAAATCTCTCTCTATACATGTGTTTTAATTGAAGTCTTGTTAACATTACTTCTTTAGGATCCATGTCATTTTATTGAGTTGTTTTTATGTTCACGACATCTCATATGTTAAGTTTCCTTAAAGCTACTTAACTTGTGTTTATCAAAATCTTTTTTTTTTCTAATGCTTATTGTTCATCTAGTCCAAAACAAATCTATAAGCAACATGTTGGTAGTCGGGTCCACATATTGGATGGAACTCTTATCCCAAACGGTGTAGAGTCTGTTGGAAATAATACTGAGAGGGGGGGTGAATCAGTATTATCACATTAATAAAACTTTTTCATTTCCATAATCAGATTCATATATGCTACTTTCACAACTTCTTATGATTAAGTTAATTGATCTTCAATGGGTGCATTAGAACATTTATCAGATAACAGATGCAGTAATAGAGAATAGATCATCACACATAAGGCACACACATGAACACCATGATATAAGGTGGAAACCCAATGCGGGAGAAAACCACCTGCTGCAAGTCATCTCAATCTTCTTCTTAATAAGAAAATCCTTTTACAATATTTGTACTGGTGCAGTCTTATACCAGTACGGGAGCTACAACCCCCTTTGCTTTTGTACTAGCCGATCCATTTACTAGTACGCAGGCTGCTACCTGCTACAATGCTCCAAAGATTTCCTTTAGCTCTTGTACTAACTTAGATACTAGTACGTAGGTGCTGACCTACAATCTTCTCTCCTCCAGGTACCACGTTTCATCAATTTTCAGACTGGATACACTGAAGCACAACACATAATCTGAAAGGCCACATTTCATCCAATTTTCATACTGAACCCAACAACAACTTTGAAGCTCATAATCAAACAACCTTCTGAATCACCCAATCACCAGATCCATACATATACAATGATATTATGAGAGTTATCAACCAGATCTAGTACATCAGATCACATGAAGATAAGTCATTTTAAACCGATCCAAAATTGAAGTTAGTCATAATCATTCACTCAATCACTGCTGTTATCTGAACATAATACCAGAACCAAACATCACTTCAACAACCCAAATCATAAAAATGATAAACAGAGATTTTAAGAGAAGTAAGCAGCTTCACCCATGTACTGCCTGCTTACAGTACGCACTCTGCTCAACTGCTCGCCTGCTTACGTACGCACTGTAGTCAACTGCTCACCTGCTTACCTACGCTCTGTGTCCATTGAACTGCCTGCGGACCTCCGCACCTGCAACCCTTCTGTGCCTGCGTACCGGCGCACCTGAAACTCTTCGTCCCAGCGTATGTACGCACTTTTCTTTCACTGTACCTGCGTACCTTCGGGCATAGATAATTTCAAGACTTCAAGAATAACTCAGACAGTCAGATCTACAGATCTGATCATGCGCCGAAGAGATCTCAATTCATCAGTAGATTCGCCTTATTTAGATCTAGACATTACTCCCAAGAGATCATAATATTTCAGATCTAGCTCTCATAAGATGTTCAACCCAAAAGCATGCTCAAGCCAAATGATCTCCTTTGCTTTATATAGGCAAGCTCTTCCTCAAATCATGGATCAATACCACGAGCCAAAACCATAATAACACAAATACCGTCGGCTAAATACCAAGGGTAAAACATAAGAAAACCCCACGTGTGCTTTTTCTTTTCCTTAAAATAAGGAACTGGGGGTACGCACCTCATGAACAGGATAACCGTGTGTATGTACGCACTTTATGTGAGATATACCTGCGTGTACGCACCTTAGGTAAGGTATACTTGCATACCCCTTATTTTCTTCCAATCCGAGAGACTACTCATTAATCTTTGCGATTGACTGGTTGTACTGTGATCCATTACCTGTATAGGTTGCCATCAAGGACAACACTTTAGCCATAATGCCAACAGAGTCTAGTCGGGATTTTGCACCAAGGAGATCCCCTATCTCTTGGAGGAAAATCTGACCCGTCAATATGACCATAAGAGGCCGTAAGGTCATGAAAAAGATGGATATAGGTTGGAATTAGTTGTGTACAATCCCACAACATTTTTTTAACATCTAAACAATTTGATCTTTTTAATTTTAAATTTGTTCAGGTACCTCAATTTGCTAAGAACATAGAGAGTATTAATAAGTTGTGTGATGAAAAATGTTGAAACAAACATTTCGAATGGAAAGAAACAATGCAACGATTTCGAGTGATAGAAAATATGCATAATAAGAATATAATCAAATTACAAATAGTATACATTGTGACCAATCTCAATCTTTCTTCTTCTACTTTTCTTATAGCCATGTATGTTGATTTGCCATTTTTGATATTGATCATATGGAAAGGAAGGTTGAAATCATAGATAGCTTAAATCTTTAACTTGAGATATTGCAGTAAACATCATACCCCATCTTTCTTGCTTCTCAATATTAATGGTAGATTTCTCCAACATCAATCCTTGCGACTTATAGATGGTTAAACCCCAAGAAAATTTCAAAGGAAGTTGCTTTTTATTACTAATTTGATGAGTTCCCTCTGTTATACATCTCATGCATATTGGAATTGTATTTGTATTGAATACCTAAATTCGAACAGATTACTCCTCACACACACATGGCATATTTAAACTTCAACCAATCTATTAATCATATCATGAATTTTTCAATTTCAATGGTCGTATATTGAAATGTATTAATTATATCATGCTCAATTTGAGTTTATTCGAGTGTCTGTATGTCAATATTTTATGCATCATTTTTCTCAATGAGGGTTACTCTTCTTTTTCCATAGGATTTTAGTTTTTTTGCATCGTTTCTCTTGGTGATCAATACACTTATTTTTCTCATAGAGTTATCTTTTTCTTCGGGTTTGTAATTTCATTTTCCTTGTTCTTGATGCTCCTCAATTGTCATCTATTATTCATTTTTTGTTGATATGCCCTTTGTTGCTCAACATTTTGTTTTCCATACTCCTTTAGTTGGTAAATTCACACTTGCACCAATTGTAGTTCTAGTTGTGCTCTTTGTTCTTCAATATTTTGCTTTCTTCCATATTCCATTGTCACCTTGTATGAAATAAATTAATGTAATCCATTAATATATAAGAAATCAATGGATTCCATTAATATACACTGAAATCAATGCATTACATTAATGTAATCACACTAAACTAAGGCACTAGTTGAGTCTACATTAACCTACTTCAATTTCTAGCCCTAAGGGGGAAACTCAATTGGAAAGTGTTATAAACATGTAGTGTTATGTACCAAGATATTTGAGGTTCAAACCCCTCTAACTTACTCATGTTTGCAAAAGGGGCATATGTAGGCACCTAGGGATTATATTGGTAGTGGTCAAAATCAAACCTATATCACGTGAATAAGAAACTGACCTACTTGTCAATTCCTCTAGTAAAAAAAGAAAGAAAACCTACTTCAAATTTTGACATCTATTCCCTTTTTGAAATGAGCAATTGACATAGACATAGGGATTGAACATTGAAATGTACACTAAATTCAATGCATTTGTGAAATTTAATCTATGGTTACTTGACCATGAGAAATAGAAATATACATGAAATTTGCCTACACTGAAATCAATGCATTCTTAATTATAGTTTCATGTCAAATTCTAACACTTGTATCAATCAAGCCCCTTGGATTTGATCACTAGTTTGCATGGTAAACTTGTTTATGGTGAAGGTAATAATGAAGCATATATCACCATGAAATAATGAAACAACATGCTCTTTGATTCATAAATTTAGACTAACTCACAACTTTAGACTAACATGATCATTTATTTCATAATAAGTTTATTTTGTTATGACTGATATTTAGATCATTATTGGAAATCATCAATCATGTGGTTGAGGAAGCCCTCTTCCACCAATCCCCATTCAACTAAAACCACTTTATCTCATTTTTAAAAATTACCTATTGTAGCTTTGTTAATATTTAAAACATTATTATCATTAAGCATTTGCTTTTATACTCTCTCCTATCATGGATTGCAATTTACAAATTTGAATAGTTTGAGATCATTTATCAGTTAAATTATATGCTCATATTAAGTACTCATATTTCAAATAATGATTTAAAAATCAATCAAAGTGAAATCATCAAATATTAACTATTTTTTTATATATTGAATACTTATTACTTTTTTCTTTTGATAAAACTCACCTTAGACAAAAATGTTTAAACTATGATATCAAATTACGTAATTTTTTCACGCAACATTTTAGTTTAATAAGTATTCCAATCTCATGCAACATTTTACATGTAATCAAAGGACCTATATTTTATTAACTTCATATTTTGGAATATAAGCTTTATATGATTTACATTGCAGAAAAAATGTAATGTAAGATATTTTTTGTGTAATGTCAGGTGAAGGATCAAAGTAATCTAGCATGCAGAATAGGGCATCGGTAAGTTTTATAGCTGGGTGAGTTGGTTGCCCCAATGCAAAGCAAGGAAAATTTTATAGGAAAACGATCTTTATTTGATTACTACATATTACATATTATATGGTTTAAGAAATTTTGAAGAAGAAACACACCGTAATTAAAGTCTTCATCACCGATACTCCTTCGTTGAAAAGGTCTTATACTCTTTTCTTCTCTTGAATTTTGTCCACATTTAATTTCCTTTTGTGATGAATAATATTATTGTATAAATTTGTTTTCGTTAAAAATATTAATTGAATCGACATATTCAATGTTATATATATATATATATATATGTTTTCGTTAAAAATATTAATTGAGTCAATATATTCAATGTTATATATATATATATATATATATAATGTTATGGGACAACATTTCTCCACACATAGTGGGTTGTAAAGCACCTCTTAGTGTAATTTATGTAAATTCTTCTTAAATTTTAATGTGCAAAGAGGTGCTCTCTAGCCTAGTATGGGGGAGATGCTGTAATGTCTAACATCTTGTCTCAGTCAAAATAAAGCAAAATAAGAATAAAATAAAAAACATAAAACTCTCTAGCCCATGGTTTTCTCTCATGGTATTTGTCTCTAATGTTGCCTATTTTAATGACTAGTAATTAAACGAACCTAGATCCATCTCAACTACGAATGTACCAAGTCCCATAAGGGATCAAATCTCTTTTTCACAATAAAAGAGGTTTGCACCTCAAGAAAGAGATTTGATCCCTTTTAACACTTGGTAGATCCAGAGTTAAGATGGATCTAGATTGGTTTTAGATAATAGGAAATTATATTAATTCTATTATTTATATTGATTTAAAAAGTTGTCACTCATATGTCCCCGATCGAGATGCGAGCCGACAGAATGGACTCTTTGGGATCCATGCCATGATTAATTCCAGGATAGGAAGGGTTGGAGGGCAGCCTTGTTACAACCCTTGCACATTTGAACCACATTGCAATGTGGCACCACGGATGCAAAGAATAAATGCCGTAGGGGATGGCTGAAGGGACACCTTATCGACGAAGTTTTATGACGGTAGCTCTCAATTCTCAGGAGGAAGTATCTTAGTTATAATCTCTCGTATGGTTACTATGTTCTTGGGAAGCTTGAGGCACATCGTGAAGGGGTTTTACACGGTCCGCAACCCTGGTGCAGACAACTCCTCTCTCCATATGATTAACAACAACAAGTATGTTCTTTTTTTAAGTTTATCTTATAGGCCCTCCCCTGTGAACTAAATTCATGTGATATATCGATGGGGAAGTGTTTATAATTCGGTGCCTAGAGTCAGCTGGAAACCTCTCCATGAATTATGGAAGGAAAAAATCAGGTTTTATGATGGGTTGTCTGCATATTATACAATTATTTATGTTTTCTTTGGAATCTTGTTATCTCGCATGGGAATGTACTTGAATTTTCTGGTATGGAATTCAATATATATCACATGCATGGATGACTATGTTTATTGCCTTTCTTATCCACTGTTTCTGGTTGTTAAAAACCGAGGTTTCTTGGGTAAGGTCCCTCCCATTTTAACTCTGTATTTGGTCTTAAGTGGGCTCGGGGAGCCTTGGGTTGATGTTTCCGGCCTCTTGCAACAAACCCAAATCATACTCAGGATAATTGTTGGGTTTAGCCCTAACGCTCATTGTTATATGGCTTTATGTTGTGGTATCCTTACAAGTTTACTTTTGTAGTGTGAACATTGGGACCTTAAGCTTGTTATCTACCTCGAGCTCGAGGTCTTGGCTTATTGTCGCAAGGTTTCATATCACTGTGGGGGTTGTCTGAGTAGTAATATGGTTTTCCCTTCTTTTGACAAAGGTTCATCGACTAGTGGAGGTCGTGAGTACGATAGAAACACAAGGCAGTGTTGTGGCAGTAGCCAATCCCAGCCTCGCCAAGCAAGGGGTAGGGGCCGAAAATCCACTTCAAGACTTGTACATGATTCATCCAAGTCATACCAGATAGGTACTCCAATGTTGGTTCGACAATTAATATCTAATTGGGAGGCATAATTAAATCAACATGCAATAGGTGCAGAGATAGATACAAAGGAATGACGAGACTTGGTGTCCGACCCTGGCCACTCTAGAGGTCGAACCTCTAAATATAAGCAAATTGTATACCTCTACTAGTTAATGAATAATGTCGTGGCCAAAGCTTTGATGAACGCTCCAGCTGGTTCCTCCAAAACTGATCCTGGTCTACAAGATATTCATAAGGAATTTCAACTTATTCAGTTTCAAATCGAGTAGTAGAATGCCCACCTTAGCTGCATTTAGAAACATATTCCTTGTCTCCCTCATAAAAAGCTATCTGGTTCGAGTGCTAAGGACCTAACTCCTGTGGACTCATTCGATGACTAGCAGTTTGCTTGGCTTAGATTTTGCTTTAAATTTTGATATATTTAGATGAAGAATCTACAAACTATGATATTTTTGTTTTAGTTATTTAGATTTTAGAAGGCTTAAATATACATAGACATATATAGCTTTGCTAGACCGTCTTAAACTTTTATGTTTTTGGATGGCTTATAATGCTGTTAGGTGGCCAACAGACTTGGTTTCCCTATGGGCAGGTTGAGGCCACCTAACCATTTGAATTATGGATGTAACCTGCCTTTTGAAGAAAATGAATGAAAAGGTCTTGCCAAGCTTACACACACACACACAAATTATGACTTATATAATAAAGTGTAAAATACATTAGATAAAGTTTATATCAAATAATAATTCCAAAATATTTTTAACTTTTATAACTAATAATAATAATTGTTTTAATCAAAATTTAGTATATATATTGATGGTATATGTTATCTCAATACAATGATGAATGAGAAAATATAAAGATATGTTTAAGGCATATAAATAAAATATTAAGGTAAATATTAATTATTGATTTTGACATAGCCAAAGTAGTTGGAACTTAGGTTTTTGTTCGGAGTGGTGCTTCATTGGGGCATGTTGTGTGGATGAGGAACAATCCAATCGACAATTCAGGTTGTCAATGCCTAGTAGGTAGTTCAAAGGGCTGCAAAATGCTCATGAACCAAGGTTCAAAGATAACTTAAGGTGAATCTTGTGCTTGCTTCCCATTCTTGAATTTCATGAAGACAAATAGGCATGTCTCATTGATATTGATGGATACTTCTTTCTCTCTCATCTTCAACCACTCAATCTTGCTCTACATCCCATCATTAAACAATTGGTGTGGGAGGTGGTTTCCTTGGTTGTCTCACAATTACCTTAACGTTTCTTCACTCTTCCTATAAGATATTTTAATTCCTTTGCCAAACAACAAAGACAACACATGTGCTTCATAGCTAGGATGATCATGATGGAGTCACGAGGAGATTCCACTCCAGTAGACTTGGTAGATACACATATTATCACAAGGTCCATAATTTTCTATAGAAACACATCCCAAAGTGGACCAAAGTTATTCAGAGTTATCAGAGTTATTCAACCATCTAACTGCTCAACTGTTGCACCAAGACACTTTCTTTGATCTAGGCCTTTAACGATTTAAAAACTAAATAAATAATTAAATAAAATAAATAAATTAGCCATTCTGACTGCTTCCGATGCCCGGCAAACCATAGTCGTTGGGCCTCCCGTAATACGTAGTTGCAACTACCACCATCTGTCACACTTAGTTTCGCACAGAGCCGTGTGATGCTCTGTCAGGCCTTCCTCTTTGTCTTCGCCCTGACTTTGAACATATAAGATTGTTTTATGAAGAGAGACTACCTCGTTGCGATTATTCATTCACAAACGACCGTAACAATCATGCAATTTGTGGCTAGGTTTCATCAAAGTGAATGGGTACATTGCAACCTTTGAGGGTATTAGTGAGGAAAAAAGAAGGTCATTTAGTTCAGTTAGAAAAAGAAGATTCAAATAAACAATTCATTTGGTTTAAAATATCAGAAAATGGAAATCACTTCAAAATTTGCAGCATGTTATTTTGCACCGCAAGTTTCAAACACTTATAAAATTAGAGGGCTTGACCACAAATATCCATTTGCAGCCTTAAAAGCGGATATTGCAACATATTCTCAGTTAGGCAAAGTCCTTGTAGTGGGTGATTTTAATGTTAGGACTGCAAGTGAGAAAGCTAGCATTCTTTGTTGTAAAGAATATTACGATCCTGTCTAGCTTACATAAGAGAGTAATTGTCAGTGGGAAAGAATTTTAGAGGGCAAGGGCTACAGTCTCTTTGGTGAACAATTCTATGTGGGGCTTTTGATTTATTCATTTGTAATGGTTAAACTAGATAGGAAAAGTCTGGTAATTTCACTTGCACTACATATAATGGAGCAAGTGTAGTAGATTATGTAATTTGCTCGCATGGTTTGTGTGAGAAAATGGAGGAAGTTTTGATTGGATATCATCTTTGGGACTTAAAATCAGATCATAAGATAATTTATTTAAGTTTCTCTTGGATTGGAAAGCAGTAGTTAGGGTAAAAAACTCACTGTATTCAACAAAATCTCCCAAAGGGCAGAATTATTTTGACTCTAGAAAATTGTAGTACCTTCAAAGTAACGCTAGAGAGGGTCTTCAAGAAGGATTAAATTACAATCCACGACCTTCATAGTCACAAATTAACACATTTAACTCAAAGTGCACTTGTAGAGTGCAAAAGAGCAAACATTAAGAAGACTAAAACAAATTTCTTTCGGTTAATGGTTGGTTTGACGAGGAATGCAAAAAGGAAAGGAGAATGTGGAAAGAGTCAAACAAGGATAAAATAAAGCTCAAAGCTTACAAACAAATATTAAGAAAGAAATGGTTGATTTCATGATTTCAAGGAGGCAAGAACTAATCTTCCTCGCAAAAAATAACCCCAAATTATTTTGGAAGGAGCTCCAATCGAGAAAGATGCAAATTGAAAATAGTATTACAACTTTTAAATGGTTTGACTATGCAAGACAAATTTATGAGCAGGATCCCAAGGTTGACCCTCCTCCCTTGGTCAACACTGACACTGAACTCTTCACAGTGCAAGAGGTAGAGATGGGTATCAAGAAGTTGTGTGTTGGAAAAGCAAAAGACTTAGCCGAAATCCAAGCAGAGTATCTAAAGTGTGGCTTAAAAATTCTTTCACCCCACATTACAAAAAAATTCAATAACATCATACAATAGGGGTTCCCCACAGATTGGACAATTAATCTGGAAATACCTCTTTTCAAGAGTGGTGAAATCAATAATCCCTCCAATTATAGGACCATAATAATAAACCCCTTGTTTGCAAGGTTATTTGGAAGCATGTTAGAAAATAAAATCAGCAAGTGGGCAGAAGAAAGAGATAAACGTGCTAAAGGGAAAACAAGTTTAAGACCTAAACATTCCACTGTTGATCATGGTATAAATTTAAGGCACATCATTAAAAAAAATTGAAAGAAAAAGAAAGGAGCCTTTTGTTGCTTTGTTGATTTCATAAAAGCCTTTGCCACTGTTCCTAGGGATAAGCTTTGGCACAAAATGAAGGAACTTGGGGTTCCTAAGTGTTTGAGTGCAATTACTCATAGGCTGTATAAAGAGGTGAAAGTCAAAATTATGATTTTAAAAAACATTTCTAAAATTTTAGAAGTGATACTAGGGTCAAGCAGGGTTGCCCATTATCTCCTACCCTTTTTGGTTTATATATTAACAAGCTTAAAGAGTGGCTAAATTCGCAAGGGGTGACAATATCCAGTTGGGAAAGTTTGTTATAAGGCTTCTTTTGTATGTAGATGACCTATTGACGGTGCTAGAAATCCGTCAACCAAGGGGGTTTCCCTGATGTGAAGTCCCAATTAGACCTTATACCATTTGGAATAGGAACCCCGTCCGGGATATAAGCCTGACTGCCATATATTCTTATAAGTTTTCCTTGGCTCCAAAGTTCAGCACAAGAGAGTTATGCACAAGTAATCTTGGATCAGCAAGTGAGTATGCCTGGTGAGTGTTTGGTTTTATGTGTGTCAAGATTATTCTATTGTGGACAGAAATGAAGGTGAGGCTCTAGGAGAGAAGTAATAGTACCACCCTAGTAGATACACACACACACACTGAAGATAGTCGTCTAACATCCAGCAGAATAGTCCACCAAGATGCGACGACCATTACAACCATTATAAACAAGAAAGATTTGTCTAACATCCAGTAGAATAGTCCATAAGGATGTGACAATTATAGCAACCATTACAACACATTCTCAATTAGATAAGCACTAAAATAACCAAAATAGTTCAACTACTTTAGTACAGGTGAAAGAAAACATGAATCATAAATATTCATATAACAGTCTCACAAACATTCACAATCCATGCATGAAAACGTGTCATCCATCAGGCTTCAAGTATTAAGTAAAAGTCACAAGACACATGTATATAATGAACACCACTAGCCCCAATAGTGGAGCGTTGGAGCCACTCCTTGCTCCCCAAAAGAACTAGCTTGTCTCTCTAATGCCTTGCTGGAGGAGCCAAGGTGAAAATTTCTTTGCTCATACAATGAGGGTGTATATATAACCAATGGGGTGATGCTTCACCTCCCTTGTAACTCTTTGACTACCCTCATGATTGTTTTACTTCCTATTAATTTTAAACTTTACATGACTCTTCATCTTCTATACATGTCCTTTGGACTTCCACTTTACAATACATTTTCGAATAAGAAATTACATAATCCACAAGAATGATGTGGCATATTATGACTCATGACATGACACTGTTGACAAGGACTTCTTGATGAAATGGCAATGTCGATCCATTCTTGTTGCTCCTTTGTCTTCAATAATATATTTGTAATGCTTCATCTCCATGAGAGATATGATTTGTTCTTCATATCCACCCTACAAAGGGTTGTGATTCAGATAGAGTCTTCATGTGGTCTTGATCTTAGATCTTCAATTATAATCTAGTGTTCCATCATCTTCTTGCTTGATGATCATCTTATCTCTTCAGCTCCATATGTTTCTTCTAGCATGTCCTCCTTCTTCATCATCTTTCCATAGCATGATAGAGTTATTGCATCTACAATCCACTCAGGACAAGATGACATTAGTCTGATAAAGCCCTAGTCTAAGATGATGCATGATGATCCACTGATTAATTTGAAACCCGGTGGCAGGCTAAGGGAGAGGCTCAATGACTATGCAATTGATCAGCTCGGGAAGTCAAGGTCAGGCTTGACCCTTGACACTGCACAATGCGTAGTTCAAGCTTGGATTGAGAAAAAATATTGCGCATTTGGGGAGCTCAGGGAGCCAGGTTGAGGACTTGAACACTGATTTTTCCCATTGCGCAATTCTAAAATATAGAGAAGCCTAGGTGATTGCGCAATTGCACAGTTCAAGAGCTCAGGGTTGAGCCTTGAGCCTTGATACTGCGCAATGCCCAATTCAGGTTAGATTGTGTAGGAAGATTGCACAGTTTTGAGGCTCAGTGAGTCAAGCTGCAGGGTTTTGCACTATTTCTGTCAACTGCGCAGTTTTGGGAGGTAGATTATACCTAGTGATTGCGCAGTTGCGCAATTCAAGAGCTCAAGGTTTGGGCCTGAGCTCCGAGACTATGCAGTGCGCAATTGGGGCCAGGCTAGAGGATTGAATTGCGCAATTTTGGAGGTCAAGGCTCAAGCTTGAGCACTGAAACTGCTTAGTGCGTAGTCCTAGAAGGAAAAAATTGTGCATTTCGTAGTATCAAGAGGCAGGGTTGCATCTTGAGGTTTGGGACTGCATAATGTTGTTCATTAAGGCTGGATGAGGTTAAGTTGCTAGCAATTTTTCGAAATTTGGCTAAGTGTGGGATCTGTGAAAGTGATGTGAATCGTGATAGGAATTGACTGTGATCACACACTTAGAGTGCCTAACAACACAACATAGATCATTTATAACATATTAACAACGTACTTCCCTCAGTGTGACAACCTTTACGAAAACTTACGACAAGTGTGACACTAAACTTACACTTTGCGACGACCATGACAACGCTTGTGCGATAATGCTTAAAACATTGGAAATGAGTGCGATTAAGGTTTACATGGTAAGATTGACTCATTTGAACAAGTAGAGCCTCATGAAACTACTAAAACAAGCTTATGTACATTGTGTGACACTTAACATGCTAGAAGACGACAAGTTCTAAAGTGCGGATGACATTTGCGATATGCGAACGACAGTGAAAGAAACACATGATAAAGCGAAGATAGCATGAAAACGAAACTAATTAGAGTGAAAGCAAGAAAAAGCGACAGTTGAAAACATGAAAATTATACTCACGAAAACAAAGGTGTGTGAAAGCAACAACTTGCAAAACTCACCGAAATAGAAGTTCAAACACTGCTAGAAGTGAGAAACTGTCGATGTTAGTGCCACTAACTATCGACATCGTTTGGACAATGCACATGCATAGTCTTGATGGATCGTTCTATTCTTTTTAAAGCTTGCATAAAAGAATGCGCTCATGAACTTATTACGGAGTAAGCATGTGTGAGAAAGTACCCTCGACACTTCCAATCCAAGAAGGGAGCTCAAAAGCATCAACTAAACAAGAAGTGACTATGGAACGATCAATCGCAAGATCCATAGTAGGATCCAAAATTTGATTGTAGGAAAATTTTTGGAGAGTGTTTGTTGCAATTATAAGATGACCTTATTTTGATTGCTAAATCTGCTCTTGGTTTGTAAGAGCACTTACTTTCCATTGAGAATTTTTGTAGAAGGGTGGGGATGCAAGTCAATATTAGAAAAATGAAAGTAGTGGTTTTATCTAACAAAAGAAAACATAACCAACATAAGTTATACTTTGAATGCAACACTTTGGAAGAAGTTGTGGATTACAAATACCTTGAAATTGACTTCAACAAAAATCTAAGCTAGAATAACTATAGAAAGAAAAGAACTTTGGGGGGTTGGAAAGCATTTTATGCTTTTCAAAATAGGTGTAGAGAGGTAGAGTTATGGGAAAGGAAAACCACTAAAACTCTTTTTGGGCTTTTAGTAATTCTGATGATTCTCTATAGTTGTGAATTGTGGGTCAACAGTACATTAGACATGTGGTTGAAACAAATTGAGAAAATTTAGAAGCGCTTGATTACAAACAAATTCAAAATTAAAAGGGCAATTCCATATGCTATCTTGATAAGTGAAAGAGGGGATCATCCTATTGAAGCAATTGCTATGATGCGAGTCATAAGGTATTTAAAAAGAAAGTGAGCAAATGGAAGAGGGAAAATGGCCTAAGGTTGTCTTTAATGACATATTCTGCAAAAGAAAGAAGACTTGGATGCAGAAAAATAACATTAGTAGATGGGGTACTTGCTAGAACATGTATCCCACAAACAATAAAGAGATAAAAGATTTTTTTATGGATAAGTTCCACAAGCGTACTTGGGATAAGGAGCTAGGGAGAAAGAAAAAGTACTATATTGAATCCCACTCATAATCATCAACAAAAAGTGTACATAGGGGCCAATATTTTATGGAGAGCCAAAATTCTTATTGCTTAGTTATGGACTAATTCTCATCAACTCTGTTGTGAAACAGGGTGTTGGAAAAGCCCAAAATAAGTGTGGAAAGAAAGAGTATGTATTTTTTGCTCTTCTAGAAAAGTGGAAACATAAAAGCGTTTCATTTTAGAATGTGAGGACTTCAAAGACAACAGGGAAAGTTATGCATATATTTTGGTAGCTAGCTCTTGGGATAATTTATTCAGTGAGGGGTTTGTTGAGAAGTTGGGAGCGTTTATTGTGAAGATTCACAGGAAAAGTGTTATGAAACTAGCTCACAAAAAGATAGAAAAGATAGTTGAACGCCTTAGAATTCAGCCTCTTCGAGGGGCAACCTCCTTTACATTACACAAATGAACAATTCTTGGATGATACAAATGACAAGACCTCCTTTCTATATATAGGAGTCTAAGGAGTCATAATATAATCAGAGCCGACATAACAATAATAATGTAAGGGCACAATAATAACAATAGTGGGCTTCTATGGGGCACAATAGTAACAATATGGGGACTACATGGGTACAACAATATAATAAGGGGGTTGTACTAATAACAATAAGGGGTTACACTAGTAATATAGGGGCCTAACATGCCCCTCTCCTTCAAAAAGTGTTGTCCTCAACGCTTGAGTAGTTCTTGATGCTTCTGTAGAATATTCTTGTCCTCCCATGTGGAATCTTTAGCGGTAAGTTCTTCCACTTGATGAGATACTCTGAAATTGATCGATTTCGTAGCTGTCGGGTTCTTGCTTTTGTGACTGCTCTAGGTTCCAATATGATCTTTCCTTCCTCTTCAAGTTCTGAAATATTGTTTGAATTGGGATCTTCCGCAACTTTTGAATGAGTGGCCACACCTCTTCGTCCTTCTTCCATTCATCCCTTGCTTCGTTTATCCAATCTGGTTGGATAATAGAAATAGCACAAAACAATGCTTCCACATCCTCATCCTTTCTTGAGAGTGCATCTGCAACAAAATTTTGGTTCCCTTTTCTATAGATGATGTCAAACTCATAACCCAATATATTTTTGACCCATTTTTTCTGTTCTTCTATAGATAATATTTGTTCTAAAAAGTATTTAAGACTATCATGATCCATTTTTACCTTGAAGTGTCTTCCCATTCGGTAAGGTTGCCATTTCTTAAGTGCATGCAGTATTTCCAACATTTCCTTCTCATAAATAGCTTGCTTGAGATGTAATAGTAAAAATACCCAATCACCTACATCAAAACATTTTCACTACAATGTTGATCTACCTGTTGTTTCATTCAATTTTGCACCAAAGTGGCGTTATACTTTAAAAGTTGGAGAACTTGTTGTTGATGCTCGATGTGATCTTTCACTGCTTGAATCTTTTTCTTCTTGATATGTCCTTCTATCTTGAGAGTTTGAGGAGTGGTAATTTCTTCCAATGCTTTACAAGATATGGTCGAATTCATTTCTTGATGCTCGATGTGATCTTTCACTTCTTGAACATTTTTCTTCTTGATATGTCCTTCTATCTTAATAATTTGAGGAGTGGTAATTTCGGCCAATGCATTACAAGATATAGTTGGATTCATTTCTTCTTTCTTGATGTGATCTTTCACTTCTTGAACCTTTTTCTTCTTGATATGTCCTTCTATTTTGAGAGTTTGAGGAGTGGTAATTCTTGCCAATGCTTTACAAGATATGGTTGGATTCATTTCTTCTTTCTCTGGGGTTGGTTCCTGGTGTATATACTCTTCTTTTGATGTTTCTTGATCCTTTTCTTCCTCCTCTTCATAATCTATGTAAAATGATTTCTTCTCACCACACTTATGACCTTTAGTGCATTTGCTATCACAATTGTAACAAAACCCTTTTTCTCTTTTCTCTTCCAATTGTTGTGGTGTAACCCTTGTAGGTTGTGGAAGGCTAGGAGAAACAACACTTCCATTATTATAGTTGTGAGGGGTAGACTTCCTTGTTGCCATAATTTTACTTTCCACTATGTAACAAAGCTCTTTTACTCTTTCCAATTGTTGTGGTGTTGCTCTAAAGAAGGTTTTGCTCTTTGTATCCTCATAATGTGCTATCATTTGCTCCGTGAAAATTGACCACGTAACAAGTTGTTTACGAGAACGAAGCCCTTTATACCATAAAAATTGATCTAATTCTAAAAATGAAGATGCAATACATACCTTTTGTAACAGTGGTACACCATGTAGATCAAAATATTGTTCCATCTGAAGTATCTAATTTATCGGATCCTTGCCATCAAACTTCCTCATATCGCCTTTTCTTGATTTTAGGAGCTCGATCTTGAAACAACTATAACTCTGTAATTTTGGTTCTTCCAGTTCTGAAATTGCGACCTACAGTAGCCCTCTATGTCCTCTTTCCAATGCCACCAGTCTGATCCAAATTGGATTCTCCAAGGAAGAGTTATGCGAAATCTCCCACGGTGACTTGATTATAGACTAGTTCAGTAGAGCGAACTTGTGTGACGTGCCCCATGTCCCTATTTTGACCTTTGGCTCTGAAAAATACATACAAGAAACTACAATCCGTCCTCTTTCTATACCTTCTTACGAAATTTCAATCCGATGCTCAGAGAGAAAGTTATGACGATTTTCCCCAAGTCACATGTTTGGAATGTAATTCAGGAGTCTGTAAAAAGACCAACTTCCTCAGATCATATCTCCGCAAATATAGTGCGAAAAGCTCTAAAATTTGGACCCAAGGTTCAGTGCGATTTCTTCTAAAATGGGTTTTTTTTTAGCTTCTGAAACGTCACAGAAAAGAAGTTATAGTGAAAATTCCATGATGACCTATTTGGAGTAGTGAAACCCTAGAATCCAAAGCTCTGATACCAAATGTTATGAAACCAGCTCACAAAAAGATAGAAAATATAGTTGAACGCCTTAGAATTCAGCCTCTTCGAGGGGGAAACCTCCTTTACATTACACAAATGAACAATTCTTGGATGATACAAATGACAAGACCTCCTTTCTATATATAGGAGTCTAAGGAGTCTTAATATAATCAGAGCCGACATAACAATAATAATGTAAGGGCGCAATAATAACAATAGTGGGCTTCTATGGGGCACAATAGTAACAATATGGGGACTACATGGGTACAAAAATATAATAAGGGGGGTGTACTAATAACAATAAGGGGTTACACTAGTAATATAGGGGCCTAACAAAAAGGCTTGAATACAAGAATCAGATGGTGAAGCAATCTGTTCCATGGTCTATCCTTAACCTCGTGGACTTTAAAATATTTTCTTCTTTCTTTCTTGACCTATTGATGTGATCCCTCATTATGCTATGCAACCATATCACAATACAGAAGAAAATATAGATAAACGACTTGAAAATTAGCCTCATAGAGGGGTGAACCCTCCTTCACATCACATGAATGAACAATTTTTGGATGATACAAATGATAATACCTCCTTTGTTTATATAGGAGTCTAAGGCGTCACATTATAATCAAAATCTCCATGATAATAATAATGTAAGGGCACAAAAATAACAATAGTGGGCTTCTATGGGGCACAACAATAACAATATGGGGGCTACATGGGCACAACAATAACAATATGGGGGCTACATGGGCACAACAATAACAATAGGGGGCTACACGAATAATAACAATAAGGGGGATACACTAAAAATAACAATAAAGGGGGTACACTTGTATTGTAGGGACCTGACATGCCCTCTCCTTCAAAAAAGTGTTGTCATCAACACTTGAGTAGTTTTGGATACTTATGCATAAAATTCTCATCCTTGCATGTGGAATCTTTAGCGGGTAAGTTCTTCCACTTAATGAGATACTGTGAAATTGATTGATCTAAAATTAATAATGAAGGTTTCATGTAAAGTTTTGCAAGCTATTTTATGTCTTTCAGGAAATGGATCATGATTGCAAAAGCACACAAACTAAGTTAAATTTTGCAGATTTTTAACAGTTAAAATGGACAATAAGCAACATCAAAACACAATAAATTGATGACAAAGTTCACCCCTCCTCGGCTACGTCCTGGGTTCAACCTCCAATGGTGACCCTTTATATTATATGATCAAATGTTCAAATACATCAACATATAATGCTCAAATTGCAAAAATAACACTACCATTGCGTCCATAATGCCCAAAAACCACTATATAGGCTCTTCTTAGGCTCAAAAAGGCTGAAAAATGGCCAACATAGGCCTCCTTCTCCAAATTGTCAGCAAACAACTCTGCAAAATTCGTTCCCTTTGCAAAACTAGTAACAAATAGACTCCTTGGCGCATTGGTAAGGTGCTTAGTTGAATTTCTGGAGGTCGTGAGTTCGACCCATGAATTTCATGACAGTTAGTGTGTTTTGTTGAATCATTAACTAAATTTTTTAATGGTCAAGTCCCTCGAGTTGATTCTGTTGCACCTCCTCTCGATCATATGGCAAACTTGGTGACCGAGGGGCGTCGCCTGTAGGGACGTGCCTTCTTTGCCCTGCTCCTAGTATCGTGGCAGTGTTTGTGACTTGGGGTTGGCGCTAACTCTGCGTTGTCCTCTTCGATCTTGTCGAAACTCTCGCCTGTGATCTCTGAAGGACCGTGGGTTGGGGCGTGGGCAGGGTGCCACGCGCCTCGCCCATCCAATCATCCACCTTTGGTCATGAATCTATGATAAGACCTAGGGCTTGGACAGTCGGGCATGTTCGCCTGCCCGACCCTCCGCCCATCCACCAAACGACATGACAATAAATAAAAGGTTGTTACCTATTTATAACAAGGAACATCGACGAAGCAACGATAGAGTAGTCAATTAGTTTGTGGGAGGTCGATAGTTCGATCCTTATGGAGGTTGGTTGGTCTACCTAACCAATTTTGGCCTCATACGGAGTTCCATGTGGCGCCCTGGGATTGGGCCATGTGTCACTCCATTATTAGCCCATACCAAAACACCTTCAACCAATAAGAGTGTGCCAATTGTCTACGTATGATTGGGCCATGTGGCAACTCCTAATTGGATCCATACTACTTGGTCATCCTGCTAAAGTGAGAAACACATTAACATACGAACTACCATGTGGCATCCGTACACTACACAGTCAACCCTGCAAGTTGACTTTTTTTATTGTTTGCTGAAAACTCCAGATTGAGATCACTTCCTCATGCGATGTTGGATTGAGGTGATTCAAACGTTGTTGGAATCAGAATGACGAGATCTATGATTTGGCACCGCTTTTGGACATTTTGACATTTTTAGCATATTTTTGATCCCCTAGATAATTGATCATTTTCGCTGTCGGGTTCTTGTTTCTGTGACTACTTTAGGCTCCAATATGATTTTTCCTTCTTCATCAAGTTTTGGAAATATTGTTTGAATTGAGAGCTTGTCACCAATAACTTTCTTTAAACATGAAACGTGGAAAACTAGGTGTACTCGGGAAGATGAAGGCAACTCCAATTTGTATGCCATAGTACTAATCTTTTGCAACACCTTGTAAGGACCGTAATACTTGGGTGATAATTTATTATCCTTCTTAGCTTGCTTGAGGGACATTTGTTTGTATGGTTGTAGCCGTAAAAATACATAGTCGCCGACATTGAAACTTCTTTCACTGCGACGCTGATCTGTTTATTGTTTCATTCGATTTTGCGCCAGAGTGAGGTTATCCTTTAATATTTGGAGAACTTGTTGTTGATGCCTGATTTGATCTTCCACTACATGAACCTTAGAATTTTCTCTTAAAGATGATGTGATGGATGGTGGATGATATCCATAAAGTGCCATAAATGGGGTCATTTTGGCTGCAGTATGGAAGGAAGTGTTATATCACCGTTAAGCCAGAGGTAACCACTTGACCCATTGTGTTTGTTTATCAGATACAAAACAACGAAGATATCCTTCCAAACATTTGTTCACTATCTCAATTTCCCCCTCAAATTAAGGATGATAAGATGAGCTATGATCCAATTGAGTACCACTTGAGTACTAAGACAAAAAATTAATTCTGTCCAAAAATTTCCAGTGAAAATGGGATCTCTGTCACTTACAATAATGTTTGGGTTTCCATGTAACTTTTGAATTGTTTCCATAAATGCAATAGCAATTGTAATAGCTTTAAAAGGATGAGATAATGCACAAAAGTGTGCATACTTGGTAAGTCTATCAACTACCACCATGATGGAACTCTTTCCTCAGACTTAGGAAAACCTGTGATAAAATTCATTGAGACCTCCTCCCAACACTAACCTGGAACGGTTAAAGGTTGTATCAGACTCAGAGTCTTAACTGTCTCAACTTTATTTTGTTGGAAAACCAAACATTTTTCCACAAACTTATGAATATCATATTTAAGGCCATCCCAAAAAAAATATTCTTGATCCTCTGGTAAGATTTTAAAAATCCTGAGAGCCCTCCTAAGGGGGAGGAAGTGCAATTCCAAAAGGATCTTTTGTTTGTGTTGGGAATTATTACAAATATATTCTTTGTACCACAATGAATCATTTTTCCACATAAATGTATCAAATGTACAAGGATCTTGCTGCAACTTTTGAATGAGTGTCCCACCTCTTCGTCATTCTTCCAATCATCCCTTGCTTCAGTTATCCAATCAAGTTGGATAATAGAAATGGAACAGAGCAATGACTCCACATCCTCATCCTTTCTTGAGAGCGCATCTGCAACAACATTTTGCTTCTCTTTGTTGCAGACGATTTCAAAGTCATAACCCAATATCTTTGTGACCCATTTTTTCTTCTCTTTTGAAGATAATCTTTGTTCCAAAAAGTATTGAATACTATCATGATATGTTTTTACCTTGAAGTGCCTTCCCATTAGGTAAGGTCACCATTGATTTAGTGTATGTATTATTGCCATCATTTCCTTCTCGTAAATAGGTTTGTGTGAATGCATTTCCTTGATTGGATGACTTTCAAAAGCATCAGGCCTTGCTCCATGCATTAAAACAACACCAATTCCATTTCTCGATGCATCACATTCCATAATAAAGGTTTTTGTGAAGTCTGGTGTAGCTAAGATCAGTGCTTGGCACATTGTCTCTTTATGATGTTTAAAGGCCTTAGTTGCTTTTAGATTCAAAGAAAATGGATCGTTATTTAGTAATGTTGTTAGAGGTGATGTTATTCTTACGTAATTATAAATCAACTTGCAATAATATGCTGTCAACTTGAGAAATTATCGAAGATGATTTAGGGTTGTGGGTATTTTCCATTCCTTAATGCCTTTAATTTTGTTAGGGTCTACCTTAACACTCTCTTGAGATACAATATGACCCAAATATTCCACCTCCTGTACTCCAAATAAACATTTGGAGGTTTTTGCATATAATTGTTTCTCCTCCAATATTTTGAGTGCCTTGTCAACATGTTGAACATGATCCTTCCAAGACTTGTTGTAGATTAGTATATCATCAAAAAATACTAACACAAATTTTCTAAGGAAGGGTTTGAAAATGGAATTCACCAAACCTTGAAATGTGGTAGGTGCATTAGTGAAGCCAAAAGGCACGACCAAAAATTCATAATGACCTTCATGAGACCTTAATGTTGTTTTCATAATGTCTTCATTCTTCATTCTAATTTGATGATATCCTAAACGAAGATCCAACTTGGTGAAGTAAATTTCTTTGTGTAATTCATCCAAAAATTCATCAACGATAGGAATGAGAAATTTATCTTTAATAGTGAGCTTGTTTATCTCCCTATAATCCAAACACATGCGCCATGATCCATCCTTATGTGCACCAATACTACTGGAGCAGAGAAAGAACTTTGATTAGGTTGAATTATACCAACCTGTAACATTTTGCAATCATACGTTCAATTTCACTCTTTTGGGCATAGGGATATCTATAAGCCCCGATGTTTGGAGGAAATCTTCCTGGAATCAAGTGAATAACATTATCATAATCATGAATAGGTGGGAGCCCTTTGGGAGTCTCAAACACCTTAGAATGTTTGTCCAAGATTTTTTGGATATATAGAAAAATAGATGATTTCAATGTTTGAACCTCTAGTGAGCATAATTATGCAATTATGACCTGTTGTTCTTTCTTCAAAAGTGTTTTCATGCCATTAGAGTTGATTATATTCCTTGGTTTCCTTGCAATACCCCTTAATTCAATTTCTTTCCTTCCCAAAAAAATTCAAGAAAAATTCTTAAAAATTAAAAGTTATCGTCCCCAAAGATTGTAACCATTGGACTCCTAGTACAACATCATCACCACCCATTGGAATGGAAATCATTGGACTATTCAATACATATCCCCCATGGTTAGCTTGATATTATGACACTTTCTAGAGAAATTTATAGTTCCTCCATTTGCAACCATCACTTGACACTCTAGTGCTCAATATAGAAAGAAATTCAATTCCTTGGCTATCTTACAATTAATAAAATGATGGGTACTACCTGAATCAATCAACACTATTACCTTCTTTTTTTCTTGATATATCCTTTTATCTGGAGAGTTTGAGGAGTGGTAATCCCGCCAATGCATTAAAATATATGGTCAGATTCATTTCTTCTTTCTCTAGAGTTGGTTCCTGGTGTATATCCTCTTCTTTTAATGTTTCTTGTTCCTTTTATTCTCCTCTTCATAATCTATGTAAAATAATTTATTCTCAACATGCTTATGACCTTTATTGTATTTGTTATCACAACTTTTACAAATCCTTTTTCTCTTTTTTCTCCAGTTGTTGTGGTGTCAACCTTGCAGGTTGTGGAAGGCTAGGAGTAGCAACACTTCCATCATTATAATTGTGAGTGGTAGACTTCATTATTGCCATAATTTTGCTTTCAACTTTTCTTGCCACCTTGAATGCCTTCTCCAATGAATCAGGTTCCCAAAGGCGAACCTCACGTTGGATGTTATCCCTTAAAGTCCCTATGAGGATATCAATCCTATGAACCTTTGCAATATCAATTATCCTGATAGTTAATTTTATGGAATTCCTCAATGTGCTTTGCCATTGAACCCTTATGTTTGAGATTTATCAATTGGCTAAAGAAGGTCTTACTTGTCTATCCACATAATGTGTTATCATTTCCTCCATAAAATTTGACCAAGTGACAAGTGGTTTACGAGAACAAAGCCATTGATACTATACAAATTGGTTGGGTTCTAAATATAAATATGCAATGTGTACCTTTTGTGTCTGTTGCACATCATGTAGATCAAAATATTGCTCCATCTGTAGTATCCATTTTACTAGATTATTGCTATAAAACTTCCTCATATTTATATTTGGAATGTGGTGGGTCTCAAACCCAACACTGGAGTCTCTAAAATCGTAATTCATATTCCTTTTTTCCACATCATGATTTTTATGGATTACCTTGTCACCACTAGGAAGTCTTTCTTCTAGAAACTTTGCCAAACCTTCCTTCAACCCTTCTATCTTGACATTCATCATTGTTTCCATGTTTTCTTTTAAACCATCATTCAAAACTCCCATGTCCCTTTTTATACCATCTATCTTAACATTCATCATGGTTTCCAATTCATTTTTTATTACTTTTTGCGAGAGCGAAATTTGTTGCACTTGGTCTTGTAATTTTGATATATCATGTTGCATTTCTTCCTCTTCTTCATGCATCATAGTAGAGATTTCTGGTTGCTTACTAGGTGTATCCATTTTTTTGTTTTGAGGTGTTATGGAATCGAACAACGATATCTATGCTTCACTATGCCCTTTGAATCACTACAAATTGATTTTTCAAATAAAAGTTATGCAAAATTTAAAAAACAAATACACACATTTTTATTACTTTTAGGAGCTTGATCTTGAAACTGTTGTATCCCTGCAATTTCGACCTCCCAAGGTCTGAAATTCGGTCCTGTGGTAGAAATTTGAGTCTTCTTTCCAACACCACACCAATATTGGATTCTTCAATATAAGGTTATGTCTAATCTCCCATGATGACCTAATTAGGCATTGGTTTAGTGGAACGAACTTGTATGAGATGCCACATGTCGTTTCAACCTTCAAACCTAAAATTGATACATGAAAAATTATTTGGACCATATCTTAGAACATATATTGAACCAATATCTGAAATTTCTACACGAAGTTCACCAAAATTTTAGCTCCATGTGGTTGAAATTTCAACTTTTAAATTGTCATAGAAAAAATGTTATAGTGAAAATTCCAAGACGACATGTTTGAAGCAACAAAACCTTGAATCCAAAGCTTTGACACCAAATGTTATGCAACCATATCACAAAACAAAAGAAAAGATAGATCAAAGACTTGAAAATTATTGTCTTCGAGGGAGAAACTTTCTTTACATCACATAAATGAACAATTCTTTGATGATACAAACGGCAATACCTCGTTGGTATATATAAGAGTCTAAGGGGTCACAATATAATCAGAGTATGCATAACAACAATAATGTAAGGGCACAACAATAATAATAGTGGGCTTCTATGGGGCATAATAAAACAATATGGGGGTACATGGGCACAACAATAACAATAGGGGGCTACACTAATAATAACAACAAGGGGGTTACATTAACACTAACAATAAAATGGCTACACTAGTATTATAGGGATCTAACACATTAACAATAAATATTACAATTCATACATTTAATCAAAAGGTAATGATATTAAAAAGACATATATTCAAAAAAATATCATTAAAAAAAATTAAGGGACCACAAGAGCTTTAGGTTAAATTAGTAGAGTTATAAAGGTAAGTGATAAGTTTTTTGATTTATTATAATTTGAAAAAACCATTAATATTAAAAAAGGAAAAGATTGGATAATTAAAACAAAAGGAAAAAAATTAATTATAAAAACAATAAAAACTAAAAGGATTAATTTTAAGACTAAGGTAATTAAAAATAGTCCTAAGTTTATTCTGAAAGCAAAATGGATTACAATTCACAAATGAAGGAAATCTGAGTCCCACTCATAAGTCAACATTTTAGACTAATTGTCTATTTTGTGAAATGAAATTTGAGCATTGGTCGTTTTTTAAAAATTCCAAAACATATTGTAAAACATACAGAAATATATTTATTATGAAAAAATACCACGGTAATGAGCAGATACAACTGGAAAGATTAGAGAAAGAATTTGCAGAACTTGAACAAAAAAACAAGGTAGTGGGAAAAAATAAAATAAATATCTTGAGGATTTGTTTTACAAAAAATCAACAGAAAAGGACAAGGAATTTTTTCATCTAAGAGACCATATTCAAAAATTACTTGCGAAGGTACAATATTCCAAGGTTACGAAGCAACAATTAGAACAAGAAATTGAAGGTCTCAAGAAGAGATTCAATGAGAATATATCGAAAAAAATATAAAAATAAAATAAATAAATAAATAAATAAATAAATAAATAAAATTTTGCACTTAAAAGACCTTAATCAAAGATTATTATAATAAATTAAAGTTTCAAAAGATGAAAAGCTTGAACGCCAAAATAAAGTTGAATCAGAAGCTGAAGAATTTTACATCTCCTAAATCATAATCAAAATATACTCAGTTAAATTGAGATACTTAAAAATGATAAACAATCATTGGAGAACAAATTAGAAGAACTTATCCCAAAAGAAGCATCAAAGTCTTCAGACGTAATAGTCCAAGTTGAAGAAAAGGGAACAAACACTGATTTAGAAAATATCATGATTCAAAATGATTCCAATCTAGTTACAATGAAGTCTTACTTAGAGGTTACAATTTAAACGACAAAAATTTCAAGTGAAGATCCAAAGATTAACCAAGCAAGTTTCGTATAAGAAGAAAATCAGATACCTCAAGTAAATCAAGAGATCAACAAAAATATATTAGGGGGGAATCAGATAAGAAGAACTCCTTATCAACACCCAACTCATAAAAGCATGTACCTTAACCTGTATACATATCCATTAGACCAGAAACAACTGACTCGCGTTCCCAAGAAGATCGATTCACTATCATCTAGTCTTATGATAATAATTCATCCCAACTTTCCAGTAATCACAAGATCACACAAAATATTTATTTGGGATGGTTAGATCATTTCACAGTACAAAAATTATGTACCAGACTTATAAATTCATATCGTATTGTATCATTGAAAATGTTAGTTTGAGAATTGAGAAATACGAGAATAAATTACAAGACAGAAAAATATATCAAGCATTGTCATCAGTAACCTTTGAGGACAAAGCTTTTCTAAAGGGGAATACAATATAATGAATATAAATAATTAATAGTTAATAATGATTAGTAGACTGAAGAGGCATGTCTCTAATGACATGGCTATTGGTGACGGGGCACCTTGCCTAGTATATAGGTAGGGCCCTCACTTGTAACATATATCATATCTCTTGTAC
The DNA here is from genome assembly GCA_031772625.1 of Pinus tabuliformis. Taxonomy (NCBI): domain Eukaryota; kingdom Viridiplantae; phylum Streptophyta; class Pinopsida; order Pinales; family Pinaceae; genus Pinus; species Pinus tabuliformis. The sequence continues at coordinate 570,927,924 of CM062805.1, read as the reverse complement.
ATTCAAACATTTCTTATAAAATACATTGCTTGTCCTATAATGGATACTTACATATTCCATATATTTTGAATATTCTTGTGTATACAAACCTTGTTTGTTAGAAAGGGCCTTACAACTAAGGTCTTTATGTGCTAATATAGATAAATATTTTGTATCTTTGGTGCATGAGCACCTTTGGTTTGGTATTTAGTCTCCTAGTTCAGAGTCAACATCTTGATTTAGATTTAAATAGGAACACAACAAATTACAAATATAACCATAAATACAAAAATGTTGTAGAAATAACACTTCATTTCATTAATATCAAATACTGAAATATGCTTACAAACAGAATGGAAATAAGACTAGCTTGGGCGATGGTAGCTTATCTCTTAGAAGAGATGTGGCGGCTACATGCCTCTGAACTGCGTTACAATGAGGCTCAAGGGCCTTTTTATTATTGAACAATAAGAGAAAACCCTAAACAACCAAAACCCTAATTCGAGGAGATGTAACACCAAGAGTTTATGGGCCTCATTGGGGTGAGTTGCACAGCGAACCTCCCGGGGTCGCGACTTGGTCATATTATCTTCGTTTGACGCGCATGATAACCTGTTGGAAAGATCTCTCTGAGGACTAAAATGTAAAAAAAAAATTTTAGATGTCCAATCGTTGGCTGTAGATTGCCAAAAAAAACGTTGTTTAGGGCCTCAAAATGGCTCCGGAAGTTTAGGACCTGAAAAACTGCTAAAAATAGTAAACTATGCTACAATTAAGAAAACTAAAATACTGAAAGAAACAATGGTGGGGGTCCAAGTGGAATTGGTGGGTGGCCACCAATATCCACCTGGATCATTCCTCCCCCCTTAGGAAGCAATGGTCCCCATTGCATTGAGTTCCTCCATGAGATGAGGGAACTTCTGCTGAACTTGGTCCCTGGTGAGCCACTTGCCCTGGTGAAGGAGTTGGCCTGCTTTGACAAATCAATACAGTGGGATCTTCTATTGGCGAGTGTTCTTGATCTGCGTGTCCATGATCTGATCAGTTGTGGCTTACTCCATGCAATATGGATTAACTCTGTAGGCGTGAGTTGTTCTCTAATGTCTGATGTGTCCAACAATGGTGGGAAGTATGGTCGAAGACTATCCACATTGAACACTAGGTGTAGGCCAAGGAATGGGGGAATGCTAAGCTCAAATGCATTGTCGCCCGTAGCCTTGGTAATGGTGTAAGGACCATATCAGAGTGATCCGAGTTTACGATAGGCTCCGGTAAGTCATTCCTTTTGCAAATGCAACCAGACTTTGTTGCCCACTCAAAACTTATGTGGCACCCGATGTTGATCATGTCGTTGCTTGTACTTGGAATTTTATTTCTCCAGAATGTCATGGACTTGCTGGCGGATATGTTGGATGTGCTCAATGAAGATGTTTGCCTTATCGACTTCCGACTGGACATGAGCCGAATCTGCCTAAGTAGCTGCAAATGGTATGGCCACATCAATGGGACATAGTGGCTAGAATCCCAAGGCCACCTGAAAAGGACTGTGGTGAGTTGAGATGTGGAGAGCCCGTTATAGCTGTGATGGACATAGGGAAGGCTCTCATCCCATGTGCGTGGATGCTTTGAGTTGTACATGCGCATAATGTGTACGATCATCCTGTTGATGACCTCTATCTAGCCATCAGTTTGGGGATGAAAAGTTGTGGACTTAGTGAGCTTGGTGTCCAGCATCGACCAGAGACTGGACCAAAATGTACTAAGGAACCTGCTATCTCGATCTGAGATGATAGACTGTGAGATCCCAAAGTGTACCCACACTCATTCAAAGAAGAGTTTAGCAGTGGCTTCTATTGTGATATTCTTCTTGCAGGCCGCCAGAATGGCCATCTTCGAGAATCTATCGATGACCACAAAAATACAGTCATTGCCATGCTTAGTAGAAGGAAGGCTCAACATGTAATCCATGGAGATGGATCCCAAGGTCGACTAGGGTAGGCAGCAGAGTAAGAGGCCTTGCTTCTTGATGGTCATTTGGTAATGGCGCAGGCAGTGCAAGATCTGATGTACTTCCAGACATCTTGT